>VZSF01010129.1:624382-670320 GCA_013398295.1 Chionis minor | reverse complement strand
CTCGGTGGTACAAGGGTCGGCGGGGCAGCGGCAGCGCTTGTTTTCCTCTTTCTCTCTATTTTCTTCCAGACTGCTCTGTCTTGGGACGCCCTCCTCCTCCTGCCTTCCGAACCCGGGGCTGGAATCCTTTTCCATGCTTCCCTCTCTCCCTTTTTCGCCCGGGGTTGGGGTGGGTGGCCGGGAGATGGAGGATGGCGTTGGCCACCCTCAGTGTCTCTGCCCCTGACCTCCGAGGAGGTGGTTGGTGGTGTCCGTGTCCATCCTCGCCGTCGGTATAGCCAAGGATGGTAAAATCCCGGCTGGAGCGGTGGGCTGGGGAGAGCCACACTGGGTGCTGTGGCAGGGACTGGCTGGCCACGCGTGTGGCACCCAAGCAGGGCGCCCATTGCAGCCGCTTGCTCAGGGAGGTGTTTGTGCTGCAGCCTTCCTCCCTCAAGCCCTGTCGTCTACAGCAAAGGGTGAGGTGGACCTTTGCAGTGAGGTTGTTTGGCGGAGGGAACCGAAGGAGGTTTCTGGCTCTTGGGGGCTTTTTGAAGGAGTCAGGTTTGGGAACCTCAAGTAAACAGTCTTAAAGTTCTAACTTGACTTCCCCTTTGTTCGCTTCTGCTACCCCGATGGCTGTGCTTTGTCTTTTAGTAAACACCTCTTGCGGTGGCAGGACTGTAACCCTTCTCTGGAGAGTAGGTGTTCTTCAGCTGCTTCCACATGCCCTGCTCAGGCCTCTTACTTAAAACAAAAGTGATACAGCGCTTGTCTCTGGCACTAAGGTGTGCTTCTTCAGGAACCCGCTGTGAGGTACTTTTAAATTGCTGTTATATTCTTGAAATACTCCCTCAAAGAGAGAGGGCTGTAATAAGCAGCTCGGTGTGCTGGGTTGTCTTGACCTCCAGAGAAGTGTGTTTTGCTCCTCACTCGCACCCTTTTTCACTCCCTTGCTGCTTTTCCCTCTGTTTCTTCTGTCCGTTAGCTCCTCCAAGCCCAATACAGGAGCACAGTGCAGAAGGCCCGAGAGGCCATGTGGAAAAGACGTCCTCTCAGAGTCTGTTTGGCCTCTGCACGTTACCCGCAGCGTGCCCAGCCTGGGAGCCTTGCCGGCGGGGAAGGCAGGAGGGATGGCAGCGCGGCCGTGGAGGGACCTGCTCTGGCAGCTGTGCTGTGGAGCACGAGGCAGGCTGAGCTGGTGTGTACTTTCCCCTCTGCCGCTGGAGCGGGCGAGGGAAAGGAGCATGTGAGGAGGAAATACAGCTGTTGCAGAGCACTTCTGCCCTCCATGCAGCGGGAGCACGTGAGGGGAGGACAGATGCAGAAAGGGAGATTCAGGAACAGCATACGAGAGGGAATCGGGGCAGGGGAGACAGAGGAAAGCTACAAATGGAGAGGAAAACCTTTTTGTGCCTGCACAGGTTTTGTTTAAACATCTGTTTAGCTAGGGCAAGAGCAAACATCCTAAAAAGGTATGAGATTGTATCTCTTGAATCCCTATTACGGTTCCTGCAGAAAGCTCTGTTTTTCATTCCTCGGGTATCATGTGTGTCTTTCTCCCTCGCTCTTCTCGTCTCCTTAGCATCGTCTGACCTCAAGCCGAGCAGGACGTTGCCCTTAGCATCTGCCTGTCAAATGTGTAGTTCTCCATGTTGTACATGAAATGACTATTTCCATAGTTGGTTAAGACAAGTTTCCAAGGAATGTGAAGTGGGAGGCATGCCAGTTCTTGTGGTTGGCCTTGACTGGGGTGCGAGCTCTTCGGGGCAGGGGCTGTGCCCTGGAGCCTGCGGTTACTCTACACATTGCCCTTGGCAGCTTTAGGGGTTTCTGCCTCCACTGCTGTCCCTCCCACCCCTCTCTTATCTCTTACTGCCGGTCACCTGTTCCTCCCCCTGTGCGGCAGCTTGTTCAGCCTCTCCCAGTTATCGGCGGGGTTGTGCTGTAAACTGAATTGTTGAAAGGTTCAGCAGTCTAGGCTAAAAACCTCAGGAAAAGGAGAGGGGGGAGGAGGAACAGCTACTCCCTCTGTCTGTACAAGTATCCCCGATCAGTCCCGTGCTGCCTCTCCCCCGCCTCCTGCTTTGAGATCACTCACCCTAGCAAGTGGGGGTTAAAACACTTTAACCTCTCTGGCTGTGTCCTAACTTCTGCTGCTGCCTTAGTATTTCTACTGAAAGTAAGTATTAAATTAAATAGAAAGTATTTCTATTAAATTAATTTTCTAAAGCATTACATTACTCTCTGAACAGTGTCAGGTAGCAAGGTGCTGTCTTTGGGGGCTGCATTGCTATGAAACTATTAGACCTAGCTCTTATTTTCCCCTTTTTTTGAGGGGAAACCCTGAGTTATCGCAAAACTGCATCAGGGCTTCAGTGCTTTTACTGGTGCAGTAGAGTCAGAGTTGAAAGAAAAAGGTATTAGCTAAAAAGGAGCAATTTCCCACCTGTGACAACGGGTATGACCTTTATATTGGATGATCTCCAGACCCCTTCTGGTGGAGAGGCCACTGAGGAGCAGGAGCAACACTAATCCCTTTGTGAAGAAAACACACTGCAGTATTGCTTTCCATTACCTACAGTGCACAAAGTACTAACAGCTAGTAGTTTTCTGCCTTGCTGGTATAAACGCCAAGCTTTTTCTGGAGAAAGAAAAAAGCCTATGTTGGTGTTGTTTGACAGATGTGACGTGAGGACAGGAATTCATATGTTTCCTTTAGAGGCGTGTATATTGTTCCTGGTATATATACCCTTTAGTAGAATGTCTTCATGCAGCAGCCTTCAGAAATGTCCTGTGCTTTTAATTACATTGCATTTCTGTCTGGATAATGGGCTTGTGTATAGAAACCATGAGAAATAGTGATGCAATGGAGAGGGTTTCCTTTATAAATAAAGAGGATTTCTTTAAAGTTTATGCTTTTGCCGAGGCAAACATATCTTAATTGTGGCTTCTTCACTGCAATGAAGTGTTATCAAAATTCAAATCTAATTAAATGCTTTTGTGTTCTTTCTGCTGACTTCTTTTAATCTTGGCTCGAATGAGGACACTGTCTCCTTTTCTTTGTGTGGTGCACTCTAACACTTGGTCTGTTGGATTTGTTATAAAAAGGCACTGTTGGGTATCTTGGTTCAAAATCCGTGGTGCTGCCTGCATTTGAGTAGGGGTGGGAGAGCATTCTTTATATTTGGAGATAGTTAGGTTTTGGGTTGGTAGAGCAGATCTTGGTAGTACCAAAGAAGAGGATACTGGAAGCGGCCACAAATCTTCAAGGCACCAGTCAGTTCCATGTGCTGTTGGGTGTACAGTTAACACCTACTTGTTTAGGTTGAATACTAGGAAAAACTTCTTTACCGAAAGGGTTATCAAGCATTGCAACAGGCTGCCCAGGCAGGTGGTGGAATCGCCGTCCCTGGAGGTATTTAAAAGATGGGTGGACGTGGTGCTGAGAGACATGGTTTAGGGGTGGCTTTGGCAGTGTAGGTTTATGGTTGGACTCAATGATCTTGAAGGTCTCTTCCAGCCCAAGTGATTCTATGATTCTTTGTATGTGAAAAATCTGTCTGTTATTAAATAATAACTGCTGAATTGCTAGTTGGCAAATGGCACAGGAAAGGGGTTATTAAAAACTACATTTAATAAAGATGTCTAGAATCAAACTTTAGTAGAAGGTTTCGTTTAAAATATTTGGAGCCTTGTGATGACCAGTGTGATAGCCCCATAGAGCTCTCATGTAGCACTAGCTACATATATGCATATGTCAAGATACCTGAAGAGGAGCAAGGGGGAGGAAATCGATGAACTGTTTGCTATGTTAATACTCTGTTGTGATTCTCTGCAAGTGCTACGCCACGGCTGCTGAGTTGTAAGTGAAACCTGAATTGTGAAAAGATTATTTTTTTCAGTGGAAATAGCCCTGAGTATCAGGGCTCTGAAGGATACTGCAGCGGCTGCTCAGCCTTGCAGGCACGCAGGTCTGAAAGCGCAGCTGTCCTTGGGTCTCATCCAGCTCAGTTCACAAAGATCAGTGAAGAGTGTTTCTAAGGCTGGAGATGCAAGTGGCGAGGGAGCAGTTTCATCTAAATCTAAGAGATCAAAGGAGTTCAGAATAGAAACTTTTTCCTTATTCCTGGAAGGAGATAAGCGGGAAGCACAAGGAGTAGTTCAAGAGTCTGTTTTGTAACACTTCACTCTGCTGTAACCTCATTAGTGTTCTTCTACATTTGGTTCCAATTACACGTAAGTACGCTTTGGAGTGAAAATGCGTACTTTTGTAACTCCTTAAACTACTAATGTTGCAGAAGCAAAAGTTCCTAAGATTTAAGCTGTTTATGTAGCACCCATCATCTGTAGTCTCTTCAGTCTGTGTACGTGTGTAGCTCCTGCTATTTCCTTCCTGGGACTGAGTCCATGTGAAGGGCCCTCCTGTCCTCTAGTGCGTATTTTCATGAGAGGGCTCTCCTCCTCATTTGAGCTAAACTTGAGCACGTCCCCCCTGCTGAAGAAACTATAGGATATTCTTTAATGGGAAGTAATACAGAGGTTAAAATAAATGCTCTTAGCAGCTTCAGTGAACCCAAAATAGCTCATGCATGTTTCTCTTGTGATAACTTCAGGAAGCGGGATGATTCCCTCTTACTCCCTCCTCAATATTTTTGGTGAATGTGGTCCTTGAGTGCTGAAATCCCCTTGCCATGAAGAGCAGGCAACGTGGAGCAGGTTTCTTTCTGAATTTTCCTGGACCCTGACTTAAGAGGACCAGAAGTAAACCCAAAGAAGAAATTGCATTCCTCTGCTCATTGTACTGCTTCCCACGAAAATTGCCACTAATGTCCTCCTCCATGGTGAGACTGGCCAACCACAGGAACTGGTTGTCCAGGGAGATTATGGAGTCTCTGTCCTTGGGGATAGTCTAAAAGCTGGACTGGACAAGGCCCAAGCAATCTGCTTTAAGCCAGGTTAGCCCTGCTCTGAACTAGATGAGTTCCAGTGGTTCCTTCCAGCTGGCTGTATACTATGTTTCTTCATTATTGGATAAGCATGGCTGCTTTCGACTGTCCCAAAACATCTGGGAATAAAAGTGGTCTCAAAATGTCCAAAAATGGCTTTGAAAAGTCTGAATAAAGACTACGAAAATTGGAGTGCATTGAGAATCATAGTGTGGGGAAGTGATTTTGCCCAAAGCAGGGTCAGTAAGAGTGCTGGGAGGGGATCATAAATCTCCTGACTGGCAGACTAGTGCCTTGGTAGCTAAAAGATGTTGTCTTTAAACATAAAACTGTCTCCTTTCCCTATTCAACTGCTTTCAGATCACTTGGCAGCAGAGACTACTTTTACCCTCCGAAAGATCAGTTTCTTTTTTTTTTTTATCTGTCATATTCATAGGGGTTTTAGTATTAAAGAACAGTTTATTGCATTGGCTTTTTCAGGAAACACTCAGAACATCAGATCTGGAAAAGAATTTGGTGAAATAAAGACAAGAACTGCAAGGGAAATTTTTAGAAAGTGATGTTATTCCCAGTTTGCTGCATAACAATTAATCTCTTATTTTTAAAAGAGGAGGAGAACAGAGGAAGCTGTACACTGAATCCAAGTTTGAATCTCTTTTTGTTTAAAAATAAAAAATAAAAATTGCTTGAAGAAAACTTTTTAAAATCTGGAAGCTGGGAAGAACACAGATCAGCATTTTAAAGAGTACCATGGAAGGAGTTAAGCTGTGAGTTAACTGCATCTGTGTTTCAAATCCAAATGCTACGAACAAGGCACCATTCAGATCCTCAGTTATAAGTTATGCTGGATTCGTTGTGCTGCGTTTGTTTGAGTTCTGTTGAGAGGAGGAAAAGAAAATCATGGCAGATTTAAAAAAAAAAAAAATCATTACTTTTCTTTTGGTAGCTTGTTTCTAAAGTGATGAAGCAGGATTCTCCTTCTCCCATCTTGGGGGTTTTTTTTTGTCTAGCACTTATGCAGGTCATCTGCTAATTATTAGCAGCTGCGAGACTAGAGTTACATAAGCAGAACTAAAAGTCAGTGGAGCCTTGCATCATTCAGCAGATTTGCCCATCACTTATTCACCACAATAACAGATCAGTTTTGTAACTCACTTGACACGGGTATCTAAATACTAAGAGGGCATCAGCAGGCATGGAAAGTTGGGAAATCCTTTAAGTCATAGAAATCGGATATGGTAATGTGTGATTTTTATTGTCGCCACAACCTGTTGTCCAATTATACATGTGCACTGCTGTTCTGTGACAAGAGCTGTGTGTCGGAGTAATGCCCTGTAACAGCTGAGCCTGCTGCATGCATAAAGCCAAATTGTCTGCTTGGGTGATAGGTATGGGTGCTATGCCTGACTGCTGTGGCAGCACAAGTGTGAGTACTTGTGAATGCATCCCAAATTAGCCATGCTCAGTGATACAGCTGTGTACAACAAACTGTCTTAAACCTTAGAAAAGGCATCTTTACAATGGGACACATGTAGGGCTGAGAACTTGGGATTTCTTGGCAAGGGAAACGCCTGCCGTGCACTTAAGAGTGTGTTGGCACCGACAGCCCAAGGCTGGCAGGTCCAGACTCTGCCCCCAGGTTTGTAACACTGGCTCGGCACACTGCAGGGTTTGGTTAGCAGCACGAGTTTCTTCCCACTTAACCTTGAGGGTATATAAAACTTAATCTCCTGTAGTTCTGAGTATTAAATCATAGACTAAGTGATGAATTTTCTGATCCAGTCTCTGGCTTTGTTTTCAGATTGTTTGTCGTCTCTTTTGCTGGTTTAAAGATCTGTATAGGCCAGAGAGATTAGGAAAGGGTGAGTGCAGTGTTATCAAATGTGCAAAATATGATCCTTAAAAGTACCTGTTCTTGGCAATTCAGAAGGTGAAACGAGTTCCCGCAGATACAATGTCTCTCCAGACCAGTCTGTGCACCCAGTGGCTCAAAGCTGTGCCACGGCCCCTTTTTCAAGAAGTTAAAAAAGAGTTTGCCTGAGCTTNTCCTGGGCGTTCCTCCCCCCCCCCCCCCAACTCTTTTTTTTCTTTCCTTTGTTTTCTTTTTTAAAGCAGTGATGTGAGCAGTTAAGTTTGAGAGCTGCTGCCCTAGATCAGTGGTGTCTCTGCTATTTCTGCTGGGAACAACAGAGGGTGCCTCATTAGTTCACCTCACTGACAGGCTCTGAAAATGGTGGGACCTTATAGCCACCCTTAAATTGTCCTGGTCCCTGAGGAAAGATGTAGGTGCTTGGAGGCAGCTTGCAAACTCTAGCTGCTGGGCTAGCACTCCAGAGCCGTAAGAAGGTGGCACAAATCGGGAGCCTTCCTTTTATGAGTAGCCTAAACAGGATGGTAACTGGTTTTGTAACTAGAATGAGCTAGGTAGCTTTTTAATAGAAAGACATGATGGAAAAATACTTGGGTGAAGAGGGGAAGGATTGGTTATTCCCCCCCTGACCTCCTACCTCAGGAAATGCTCCTCAGCCAGTAATTCAAGGGTACTGCTTTGACACTCTTTTGGATCATTTTGGATAACAGTTTGGCAAACATGGACAGCACCAGCCATGCAGTACTAAGCTCTGCAGTCCTCTCTTCAGATGACCTCAACAGTCCTCCCATGGCCAACATGTCAGTCACTGCTGTCCTCATGTTCTGATTTACCCAACATTGGCTGACCTGCTTTGCCTAACGTAGTTCTGAAAGGTTTTTTTTCTGGCATGGAAATGCAAAATAGAGAATTTTCAGTCTTGCTTTCACATTTGAAGCTACTGAAAACAGTTTTTAAAGGAAGTATTAAATGCACACCGTAAAGGGCGCTGTGTGTTGCGTATGATCTAAGTAAACAAACCACATGCTCATGCACATAAGTGGGTTTGCATGACTCAATGTGTCAGGCTCATTAAATGTATCTCTATTTGGTCAGATGCTGCTGCTTGTTTTTCATGTGGTCGTACATCTTCTCTTTGATTTTAAGGGAATGCATTTGAATAATGCCCAGGAGAATACATTTTCTAATCCAATGGGATGAAATGAAAAATTAAATGATAGCAATGTGGTGATGAGGAAGGTATGCAAGTACAACTATTTCAGTTTTAGGGTGAATGCTATTCATTTGAGGCCACAGAGGCAACATGTACCAGTATGTCATCATTCCTATCTTCAGGTTGCCTTTTCAAACCACCGCAGACTAATACTACTTTGAAACTGAGAGAAAGATACTCCTTAAATGCACAGCTTTTCTGATCAATAATTCTGGTGTAATCTTGGAACCTGAAAATCTCAAATGGCAGCAGACAGCCCCAAAACTCTGTTTTAATACTAGGCAGCAACAAACCACAAGGAAATAATTCTTCCTTGGACCTTCCTACTGTATTTCAAATACAAGTTCTGTTTTTGATCTGAAAAGGTGGCTTAGGGAGGGACAGAACACTTGTTTCATAGCACAATTTACTTTAAATAGATTATTCTTAATTGAATTGGCTAGCATCTCTTGGGTATAAATGAACATCTCATATTTTTGTATTGTTTAGTTTTAATTTCGAATAAGATGATGCTTTTCAAAGTGAAGCATCTTACTCTGAAGAATAAGCATACTTATACTTACTTGTCCCCTTAAGTGGAACCAGAGCAAATTTATTTCCTCATTTATTGGTTATCCTCTTCCTAGCAGCTCTCTGCAGGATCAGTGTCTCCGAGTTTTATTATAGCTTTTTCTTTTTTTCATTTGTGTGTCCTTAAAAATGTGTGCCTGCTGACTGGAGTCAAGAGGAAGACAAATTAACTTGAGCTGCTATAGGGAACTAGAAAATGAAGTGTTCCATAACTGACAAACAGCTTGAGATGACTGGACAAGTTCCCCCTTTATTCATCTAAAATGTACCAGTTGTTTAGCAGAACATCCCTGATAATGCAAGTGAATTGCAGGGTAAAACCCAGTTGGATGTCATCGTGTGCAGTACTTAAATGAGAACACTGAGGGATTTTGTGCTTCCAAGGGAAAGAACTGTCATTGTTGTCTTCTGGTTTGTGTTACCTTAGAAGTTCCCCAAGAAAGTTTCCTCTTTGGAGGAATAATGGAGTTTACAGTTCTTTACAGTAAGAGTCGTATATGACTTCTCCTTTTTGCTTAGGCTGAAAGCTTTTATTCTTCTCAGAAATGTTTGTTTACTGTCCGCTCGCTAATCAGACAGACTGATGAGGCATTAAAGAAATGATACCAAATGGTATATAATACCACAGCACTTACAGCTTTCAAGGTTTTTGCTCCAGGCCATCCACTGTGAGGTATGATCAGAAGCAAATGAAAAGAGAATGGAAAAACCCTGCAAAAAGGGAAAGTACAAAAAAAAAATTATATGTATAGTGTGTTTTCACCTTCTTCCCTTTATACAGATATAAGGAAGTGTTCTCCTGCCATTTGTTAGCTAGGCCTGACTTTATGCCCTAGGAAAAGAGAACAGAGACACGCAGCCAAAAACATCACTCCCGACTAACAAAAGGCCAGGTGAGTGTGACCCTGGGTCCAGTCCTGCCCTTGATGTAAGGTTGCTGTAAGGGATCAGTGCTTAGAAGAGACCAGTGGAGTGGGATGGTTCCATGCAAGGTCAGGACGGCGTTTCCCGGGCTTTCCTCTGGGCTGTTTTCCATTAGGCTTCTGGAGGTGCTTCCTCTGTTCTTCAGTGGAAACTGCTGGTTGGTTTTGGAAATCACCATCCTGAAGGTAGGATAGCTCTTCTGCTCTAAAGCTCCAATGTGCTTCTGTCTGTCTTCTAAAGTTTTGGAGGGCTGCTGTGATGTGACTGTACTGGGGAGGAAGAATCCAGAGTATCTGCAAGGATGTTTGATGCAATAAACTTCAGTTCTGTCCAGTGCAGTTGTCACAAATTGCAGTCTCACTTCTCTGTATTTAACTCTGGCATGGTCAGGTCCTGGTTTCTTCGTTTCTCAACGCAGCATGTGACCCTTGGTGTCACTGTCATTTTCTGTAACATGCATCTTGGACCCTGTAACTAAGGAATCTAGTCTGGTATAAGGGCAAGTATAAAATAAGGCATTCTTTTAAATAGTTCTTGAGGATATAATTATGGAAATAGCCTCATGGACAATCAAAGGCCTTCAAAAACAGAATCCCCAAGAGCGATGCAAGGTGCTGGCTTTGGCATTAGAAGTTGAGAGAACAGTCCTTGTCCCATTTAGCGGCAAAAAGCCCAAAGTTAAATATGTCATAAAGTTTACTTAAATCCGAACTATTAACATCCTGAAACCTCAAGTAGGTATAAACAGCCTGTATCACAGCTGGTGTAGTTGAGCCCCTGCTGGCAGCGTGTAGCGACAGAGAAGAGGGTGAAGAAACACCTTTAGACTCCTGTGGCGTGTGGGGATGCTTCCAGGCATCGCTGATGAGAACCAGGGGATATTGACTTGCAATTCATCCTCCATGAGGGACTGTGCTGGGGCATGCTGGCTCTGCTGGGACATGGCCCACAGACCAACTGGAAGCATAAGCTCTACTGAAATGCTCGTGCCCAATCTTCCTGCCTCCCCCAAGGGACCCGTGCTGTAGTCGTCCCCCTTGCTCTGGGGCAGCCATAATTTTTCAGGCCGAGCAGGAGGGTTTTAGGAGGCCCCTGCTGCTTCCCTCTGCCCTGTTTTCTTAGGTCACTGCTGCGGTGCAGCCTCGCAGGGGAGCCAGCCAGCTTTGCTGCATAGTCTAGAAATTGGACTGTAAGGCATTTCTGCTCTGTTAGCAGCAACTTTTCAAACAGCGATGCTTCAAAGTACGCAGAGGCAGGGTTTTCTGTTGTGCGCAGGTAACATCCTCGGAGCCATGAGCCATATACCTAGCTATAAATTTAATTATTCTGTTCTCTGCTGAGTACCTGGCCTGTTGCTATTGGGAGAAGAAAGAAGAAACAAAACACATGCAGAGTGGGATACAGACAGATGATTACAAGTTCAGTTATATTCTTGTGTGGAATTTCTTCTAATGAGGGAGATCTGGTGCCAAGCTGTTTCGAGCCAGAACATCAAACTGCTGTCTCCACTCTTAATCTCAACCTGCACATTCGGGGGCTTATCCTGGTCGCCAGTTCCCAAGTGTGTTACAGAACTCGCATAGCCAAGGCATCAGAGGCCTAGCTCCTTTTATTTGGCTAGCTATGGGGACAACAGAGTGTCCCCATACCCTTTTGAGGTAGAGGTGTTGCTTTGTCCTGTGAGTGCAGCCTCCTGATAATTGACTTGGCCTCAGCAGTTGATGAAACCCGGTTTTGGTGATTGGCAACATAGAGCATTTTATTTCTAGATCAGTAGTTTACCTCTAAGCCATGTGAGCTGTGACAAAACATTGTTTTCTGTCAGTTTTAGTGTAGTCTAAGTGCAAAGAGTCAGTAATCTCGGGTCTACAAGACAAAAGTTCCTGCTCAGAATGATGTTGACTGACTTCTGTGCTGAAAGTCATCATGAAGTAGTCAGATGGTGAACGAAGACTGAAGCTGTTCCCGGATGGCTAGCAAGTGATCCTTTCAGAACCAGGGTCAACACTGGGCATGGTGGCATGAGCAATCTCGCTTTGCTTTGTCCCGTGTAGCTACCCCTTACGTATGAGTGAGATGTAAGATCTCAACAGGGATGAATTTTTCACTAAGGAAACACAGACCTTTAGTCTCCAAGGCTCTTGTCTGGATGCTTTTCATGGACCCTGCAATTCCCAGTTTCCCAATTTCTTAACTACTGCTCTCCTAATTCATAGTAATGAACTCTCCTAATTCATAGTAATTGCACAGATAATTAAATAAGAATGTGGCATGCAGTGGATATACATATTCATATACTGAGCCTCCCTTTCTTCTGTCTATTCTTGGGAGGATATTGTTTTCAATAAATATTAATGAAAGAAAAATGCATGATCTGATCTTGGACATGATCTGATCTTGCTCACCACCCTTAGGCGTAATTCCAGTCAGTGTGGAATTGCTGGCACTTGTACCTAAGCAAGGAATAAAAGGTCTCATCCATTATACAGCAGAGAAGCTGCTTGTATTTTATAATCACCCAGCAAGTATGCAGACTTTGATCTGTGTCTATATTTGGCACCCAAATATTCCTGATGTGGAATATACCACCCAGGGGAAGAATGCAATAAATGGACTAAAGTTCCCACTGACTGGGACTTATTTTCCCTTTTATTTTTGTGTATTTTTTTTTAAATAATATGAGCTCTGGTTAGGATGCTCCTACTATAAAACAGCGCACAGGTCTTTTTGCTCCAGTGAAATCGTGCCAATATATATTCCCATATTATACTGCTTGTAACTAGCTCCCTTTCTATTTTCTACCTAATCAAAAGGTTTTGGTGCTTCCAGTATGAAGATTCATAGTGTAAAAGGGAAATAAACTAAGCAGAAGTAACAGTTTGAAACTGTACGGCCTGTGTCAGATTTAAAATGGGTCACCAATGAATATTGGTTTTGTGGCTTTAAAATGTGTGGATGTTGTGGTAGGTCATGACTTCTAAAGTGCAGGTTTCTTTACCTTTTTCATATGTATGTGTTGCGGTAGGTCATGATTTTTAAGGTGTGGATTTGTTTAGCTTTTTCCATATGTATGTGTACACATGCTGATGGGGAATTTTGAGTATAAAGTATTACTCAGATTTAAGTGTGATCTTTTAAAAGAGTTGATGCTTTCTACTAAAGTAACCAACAATGTACACAAACTCTTCATCATATTGTTCGTACCTGAAACTTTGCAAACTTTAAGACTCATGCTAGTAGCTAAAGACAAATTCCTCAGTAATAAATATCTTCTACTATCACCATTGTAGCAATGTTCATATATCAAAAAAGATACTTGAAGACTAGATATGCCATTGGCAAGGGTTTTTTTTTTTTAAAAAAAACCCAAAACCTAAGCAATTTTTACTGAGCATAAATTGTTGAAAATACTCTTTGGAAAGATAGCATACATTGTTTCTGTTGTTGGTAGACCTGTTGAGTAATCCCATTTTCTTTGATCAGGTCAAAGAGAAACTGTGTCTCAAGCTTATTGTGTAAAAAGGCTGCAAACTAAGAAATTAGGCTTTAAGTGAAATTAAGTATTGTAAGCAATAGCTAGTGCCATTCCTTTTAATGGAAGTTATTTTTCGTTCCTGAGAACAAATTAAGATATAGATATTGAAATATCTATAATGATATGAAGAGGCTTCCACAAAAATAGAGTTCTCCTTTAGAAATGTATCTTATGATATTTCGTAATACACATGTGTTGCAGGTCTTCTCTTCAGGAGTCTGTTAGTACCTATATTATTGTGGCAGGGAGAACAAGTAACTTTCTGAGAGCAAGGTTTGTCAGATCAGCAGTTTTCACTCGAGTCGAGAAATTTGTAGGTGTTTCTAGGCATACTACATTTTCCTAGTAATGGCTTTTATTTACATGGCTGTCCTCTGAATGGGTAACCTGTGGCTAAAACCAAGGGTGATAGCTGAAAATCTCATGGCTCATAACATGCATAGCCGTGTAGAGGTTTTTGTTCCAGCATTTGTTTTTTTCCAGTTTCAGACAGGAGTGGAGCAGTGTGAAAACTCTTCATCTTCTACACACACATAGCTACAAAAGGGGAATTTGCCAGAAAATTTTTGACCATCGGATTTTGTTCACATCCCAGATGAAGGTCGAGATAGACTCTCTGTTTTATCTGATACGATTCTCCCACACCTAAGGAATGTGTTAATATTTCATCGTTCTGAAAAATGTAGTGGGCAACATTAAATATTTACATCTCTCTACAAAGTCACAGGGATGCCACCAGGATACCTAGCTCTACATCACACATGCTCTAATTCACCCCAAACACCCACTGTTTACTAATCTTCAGCCCCCGTCTGTGACGATAATGAGCAAGAGGAAATGGAAACAGCAGGGATTATATGCTACTGAGAAGTCCCAGTTTCCATGCCTGGTTGTAATTCTTTCAACAAACTCTTGCTGACTGTGCTCCTGCTTTGAAGTTTGAACACCTCTGTATTAGTGCTTGGCTCTGGTGATTTGGCAAACGGATTTGGGGGTTTTTTGTAGTTGCATATTAGCAGCTCCACGTGATGGCTTACTCTTGCCACTCGCATGTGTCGTGCCCGTGCGAGGTCAGGAGCAGTACAGATTGCTTTGCCCAGTCACCAAGATGTTAATTGCTCATATTTGCTGGTGACAAGTACCAGATAAAAAACGGCCCCCACCATATCCACTATTCTGTGTGTGTATAGCGTTAGCCATATCACTGAAGGGGGTGAGTTTCCGTATAATGAATAAACAGGGCCCATTTTTATGAGGCAAGTTATATGTGTGGGTTTGAATGCTGGGATTCAGCGTGCTTCATTAGCCTGGATCACCATGTCCGGTATACTCAAATTGTGTGGATGTAGGGTAGTGTACGTTTCTAATCTAAACCAAAAACCTCAGAGCCTGTGTTTGCCTCTTTTTTTTTTTCTTTTTTTTATCCTCATAGCCCAGGACAGCAAATTATTTGTGTAAATAGCTTTACAGCTGTGTCTGCTAACATCCCTGTGTAGCTTATCTGTCAGGCCACTGTGCAACTTGTTATTGCTGCCAGGGTGGTCCTTTATCCATAAATCAAAACACCGTTTGATCTCGTGGCAAGTGAGGGGAAGTCGATTTATGGCCTTAAAAACAACTTGTGCCATCTGCAGGGTCACTAGCACACGTCTCCATGAGGTACCCCGGTGTACCTAAGGAAGAGCTTCAGGTACACTTTCTGCTCAGAAGACAAAGAGATGGTTTTGTCTTGTGTATGTACAAGGTGAGATACAGCATTAGTTACGAGCAGTTGGCTTATCACGTATGATTACTGCCGAAAATCCTGTCAAAGCCTCAGTCCTCTGGAAGGTGCCAGTCAACAGATTCCTTATCTGTGACAAGGACGGAGAAGTAAGTGGTTTGTTTACCCAGGACAGAATTTATCAGGCTTCAGATGTTTCCCTTCACGTCTTAATGGTCGGTGGTCAGGGCTGACAGATCTTCTGGTGTCCGTGGTGGTTCAGCAAAGCCGGCTGCATGTGGACGTGGCGAGTCATGTATGTGTGTGTGTCCCGGTGTCACACAGCTGCCTCTGATGTCCCTGCAGCACCATCTCCTCCTCCGTGGCCCCGCGGAAGGGCCTGGGCCAGAGCGGCAGCGCCCTGGGAGACCATTTTCCTTGGACATAGCTTAAAAGCGTCTGGGAGACCGCTGCGCGCTCCCTGCTGGGCAAACAAATTCCTCCCCTCTTGAGCAGCCCCGGAGTATGTGGAGGGATATAAAAGCACGTTTGCCCCACCGGCGGCTGCAAGCACGGCTCTGGCACGGCCCAACGTACGCCGCTAGACCCTCACACATTAAAAGTGACTTTGTAAACGTAGCCCCTTCTTAAAACAGGGGGGAAATAACCCGTCTCCTGCGAGGGGTTGGGGCTGTCTGAAGGCCCCTGGGCGAGCAGCCGGGGGAGGACAAAGAGGCAGTGTGCTGAGAGCAAACATGGCCGCTTCCTGAACTCTTCAACTTCCCCTTGGCGCCTCTGAAGCCCGGGGCCCAGCGCGTCGCCGCTCTGCACGCTGCCCCTGGGCAGAGCACTCCAGCTGCACGCGCCTCCCCTGCTCCCCAGTGCCTCCCGGTGTAAATAATGCCTCGGCCACTTGGCCCCAGACTTTCAATGGGGGCAGGAGCCGGTGCCTCTGCTGACCTGTGTTTGCACGTGCGCTGCTGCCAGCGCCGCGGGAGCTCCGGCCTGCGCACGCGCGTCGGGGCGTGGGCATCCAAAAAGGGTCTTGATGCAAAAGCAGCCATTTTGTGGACCAGCTTCTTTTTTTCTTCAGTCGTGCATGTATTTCCTTTTGCGTGGGTATCCTCATATTTCCTTTTGTGTGGGTATCCTCTGTGCATTTACACCTAAAGTACCCCCGCCTCGTCCTAGATAGGTTTGACTTGTTCAGCACCTGGCTGCTGGTGTTCCTTGGATTGGGAAGGTCGGTGCTCGTCTCGCCTGGTCAGCCTGGACGGATCCTTCCTTTTCCTGAGCTGGTCCCTTCATCCGGTGACTTTTTATAGGGCGTCTGCCAGCTCGCAGGGGAGGAGGGGTTATCCTTGCAGGGTTCCTCTTGCACAAGCACAGAACTGGGCAGCCGGCGACCCCGGCAGCAGGCACGTCCTGCTCCCTGAAATCCTCCTGTTTGTGGCTACCTCTTCCTTGTGGTCACTTCTCCCCCATTTCTGTGGGTAGGAGGGATCCTCGAAACCACTGCTACTCAATTTCCAGCGGCACCAGTCAGGTTACTTTAATCCACTGGTAAAAATTATTGGTGCTAATTGGGCTCATTTGATGGTGGTGGACCAGTGAGCGGTGGTAGGAAGCCCCAAGGCAGCCGCCAGGGAGGTGACCCCTGGCTGGTGGTCACCGGGAGGCTGCTCACAACACTCACGTCTTCACCTGGCAGTCTAATGTAAAAGATGTCATTTTTAGTGGAAACCTCCTAATTTACGCAGAAATTACATAGAGTGCACCAACCAATGGGCGAAGAAGCGGCTCCCATTGGTTTGCTGTGGGCCTCTCTCTGTAAGATGGGGTTTTGTGTTGCAGCCTGGGCAGCGGCAGAGCCAGCTTCATGCCAGCAGTTGTCCCCCTGCTGCCTGAGAGAGAAAGGGGGGGAAAAAAAACCCCACCAACCTAAAAACTCATCAACTTTTGAACACTAGATCAGCTCTTCAGTACGGTCCATGGCACAGGCTGCGGAACCACTGCGCCAACACAGCTGAGAGTGCCGTGGGGCACGGTGGGAGAAATGAGTGGCGGTGGGAGGGCAGCCATAAATGAGTGTTGCTGCTGAAAGCTTTGCATCCCAGATGTGCAGCGTCACTGTCTGTTTGCTCACCCTCTTCCTGCCTTCAGGTTCTTCACGCCCACACGTAGGTGCAGCTAACTCCATGAGTGCCTCAGCACAGATGTTGGCAATCAGTCTCCAAGGGAACCCCTCTGGCTGTGTAACTCATCTTCACTCAGTCCTTACCAGGCTGATCAGTGCCCCAGGCATTGGCTGTTGTTATTTCAGCTCTCACTAAATAAAGGGACATTTAATTGACATCTGCTCCCCTCATCCGGTGTCCCTTCCCTCCCCTCTCCCCCGCAGCCTAACTGAAAGGTGTTTAACATGCTCCACAAGGAGCATCTTCCAGGTGTGTCCTTGCTGACCCTGGTAAGATCATTCTGCCTCTGCTCTGACAGGATAGTCTTCAAACTTTTATCTTCAGGCTGTGTCAGTGTTGGTGCTACTTTGATTGCCTTATCAAAATTCATGTGTGTCTAAAAAAAAAAATGAAATTCTGCTAAAGCACCGGCTATTGACTAATCCTGTAAACATACTCTTCTAATCCAGGACTTTACTGTCCTTCCTTTTGTGACACATGTTCAGGCCTGTTTGTCCCATCACTAGACAACAATGTATGGATGCACATCACTACAACTAGGAGGACATCTACTCTTCTTAAGTCATAAACTATTTTTCATAGGACTCAAACTCCTGTGAAAGCTGTTTGCCACGTTCAAATGAAAAATATTTCTGAAAATTGCCAACAACTGCATCTATTCACTAATTCATTACCACTCTGAAAATTTGATAAGTGAGTCCTGGAATTGAAATTTCCCATGCCTGCAGTGTAATTACATTCTCCGCTATTGCATTTGTTTCCTCTTTAAAAGAAGAGAGGGGGCAGTGAGCATACTGTAACAGAATCACATTCAGCGTTTGGTATTAATACAAAGAAATAGTACAGAAAGGTCCATTGAATCATGGAGTGACTCAGAAAGAAATGGAGGAGGGCTCCTTGGCTATGTAGAAATGTCAGTGGCTCAACATGAGAGCTGAAAGCGCCTAAACATGCTGTAAGGGACAGTTAGTTCCTTCATCGGGTTTTAAACGGTAAGCGAAGCGAGTCTAGCAAGGTGCGGTGAGGAAGTGTGGTGTCACGTGCAGCTCTACAGGAAACGAGATTGAAGCTGCTGGGGAAGTTCAGAACCGGGTGACCCCCAACGGATTCAAATAGCACAGGTTAGTCCTCCTAAAATGTCTGTCGCCATCCTGCTGGGGTTCTGCATATGCATTTTCACAGATTTTTGGTGGAGGGGGGTAAGAAGTGGTCCATATGGCACTTCTGTTAGCAGGTAGTGAGCAACATGGGCGTTCAGAGCAGGACCTTACAGGCCAAAATAGGAAGCTCTTCTGTGAGTTAGGCTGGTTTGTGAGAACCTGGTAGCCTGCCTTGCTGTACAACAGCAGCGTGGACCTGAATCATGTTAGAAGTGTGAATGAAATTTTCTCCATCTTGTTAAGACTTTGATATAATGAGTAAAAGGTCTGGATTTTTAATAGAAGTGTTCAATGTTAATAAATACCAGAAAGTGCTTTTCCAAGTGCAGGTTAAAGCTATTGACTATAGTGAGAACTTCACTTTGTTTGATTTGGCTGTAGCAAGTATATAGCTGTTCTGTTTGATTTTACTGGTGTAGTCTCTTGTTAAGGTTTTCCTCTTAGTCCTGGTGATTTCTGTTGAGAAATTCTATCCCAGCTTTTCTGTGCTGGAGGCTTTTGGCTTGGGAATGCACCGTATCAGGAAAGAAATGGCACCAGTTTGGTGCTGGAGAACTTGGGAGCTCCCAGAGGGAGGCTGTTTAATGGGATGTACATTTTGTATTGCTGCACAAAAGAGCCTTCTAGGCAACTGTGATTAATTAAAAATTTTGAATGCGAAGTCAGAGTGGAAGTTCGAAAGAAAATAAACTTCAGGATGATAAAACGTAGAATATTGTAGCAGGGCATCACAGAATCTGAACTAAACTGAAATCCCAGCGCAGTGCACACGTGGTGCTGGGAGAGCGTGGGGGAAGAGGAGGTGATGGCTGCGCAGCCGGTGCTGGCAGCGGCGGTCGGTGGCAAAGGTGCTTGCTCTGTGCAGACACTCTTTGGCTCACTCGGCAAGGTCACAGCTTGCCAGGCCGGGCAGTGGAAGTGGTCGTGATCTAGCACGAAACGCAGCTGTTGGGGATGACAGATGCTGTACCAAGGGCATGTCAGACATTAAAGTCGGAGGATTGAGTGTCAGGCAAGTATTCCTTAAGCTGTCTGTACTTCTTCCCAAATCACAGAATGTAAATCTTTTTTTAAACATTTTCCTGATGCTGTAGAAGAACAGGCTTAAGTTGCATTGCTGTTTTACCCTCCTCATACCACCTAGGTGCATTCATCCTGATCTCGGCATAAAAACATCTATGTAAAATGAAGACAGCGGCTAAGGAAGGACCAGGCTGCATGAGGGGGGAGGTCCTTGTCTCCTCCTGCCCAGGAAGGTGGATGCTGGGTCTGGCTCTGCCGTGGGGTGCTGAGGGTCTCAGCAGTTTGGGAATAGCAGGACAGTTTTTGGCAGTTTACAGCTCTGCAGCTGTCACTCTCTGCAGCCTTGAAAAGCTTGCTCTCAAGTTTTGATTGAGCTTTGAGGCTTCACATGCAGAAGGCTCTGGCCTTAGCTGGGCTTCGTCTCTGTAAAACCAGCAAGTTTTGCAAAGACTACGAAGTTCTGCCCCAAGTCAGCCTTTCTGCTTTATTAGGGTTTATAGCCTTCACCAGACCACTGTGAAACTCAACTCTGTTTAACTAAGAATGTGATTTAAAACCGATTTATTAAAATCCCACTGTAGACATTTTCATTTTGGCCTATAGCGGCTCATGTCAAATAGATTATGAGTTGTTTTAAGCTGAATATAATGGCTCATGAATAATTATTTGAGCCTCCACACAGTGGTTTATGGCAGGTATTTGAAACGGAATTAAAAAATAAACTGGTACACTGTCTTAAATAAATAATGCCTAACACTTTTACTTTGCTACCAAGAGCGAGCACAGACAACCAAGACTGAAAGAGGAGGGAAAGAACAGGAGAAGGGAAATTTCTGAATGGGCTGGTTCCACCAGGTTGCGTTATGAAAACCAGGGAAAGAATGTTTCTTTCCCAAACAGATTAAAAAGGAAATCTGCAAAAAGAGGAAAGGGAATAAAGAGTGCAGACTAAACAAAAGGAAATAAATACGGATTGGAATGAGAGAGAAGGAAACCAAAAAAGAAAATAGTAAAAAATGGAACCAGATGGGGACAAATTCTGCACTCAGGAAAAAACGCTCCTCTCTCACTGAACTTCAGAAAGGAGAGTGTGTGTATGTGTTTTGCATATATGCATAGCATCTATGGAAGAAAAATGCATTTTTCTTCCATATGACTGTTTTTGAAAATTACTTATTTTGGTTTCTTTGCCTTGCGCGGTATTAGTATAAAAGTTTGTAAGTTTGAGAGAGCTTCAAAGTTAGATGAAAGCAACTTTAAGGTATCCTTAATTTTGCAAACAAACAGAATAAACTGCTCAGAATGCCACTTCAATCAATCTCTGTCCAGTTTTGCTCCCCAAAAGCTACTCATCCGCACTGCTCTGTTGACTTTGTGTCCACTGTGCACTTGGATCCATGGCATAGTGTTGTCCTACTCTCTCCAAGGGAAAAAATAGGAGTTAAGATATGCAACACCAACAAATACAAAATGAACTGCACGGGCCAGCTTCAGGGAGTTTGTAGCAGGATCCCTTCGTGGATTTCATTTCACCAGATAGTGTATGCAAAGATTTTACACCAGTTGAGGGATGAGTCTCCAGACTTCGATCTCTAAATAGAAATAAGTCCATAAACTACTGAATAGTTACTCTTCTTATATTTTATTTTAAATTGACTGGGTTGTTAAAGCCATTTTGTTGTTTTAATGTTAAATACATCAAATGGACAAGGGCATCTTTTGCTGGGATGTTATTTGCAGCATGTTTCTGTCGCATCTTGCTGGTCATTCCCTCCCCCTTCCTTCCCCCCAACACACTTGAATGCAAGTTCTGCAAATAATTTCTGTAATTAGCAGTTAAGAGCATCTAGAGGTTGAAGGAGGCTGGTTTTACTTTTGTTTAGTTGATTTGTTTCAACTTTTGCATGCATTTTTCTCCAGCCTAAATTATAGAAACCTGCTTATTACAAAGCTGGTCAGTGAACCATAGCGATAGTGCTTTTAAGAGGAGCAACTGTAGCAGTGGGTAACTGTTCAGTCTTACCACCACATCCATCCGCACATGGTTTTAAGCTTTTCTGTTTTCATTCCACCATTTATATTGGCTTTTACTATGCTATGCTGAAGTCGGGGGAATTATCTTAAATGTGTTTGAGAACTAACCGGGCCCTTTGGCCTGAGGGACTGATAATGGCGAGCGCAGTCAATGTATTTTCCTGTTCTGATTCCTCTTTAGATGGAGGCGGGCTCCTCTTTACACGCTGCTGGTTTCTCATGCAGAACTTCTACTTACGCAAGCAAATACATAATAGATACATACCCGGGCTCTGTGGTCCCCAGCGCTTCGGTTTCGCAACTAATAGTTCGGGTGCTTTTCTTCCTTTCAGGAATGTGCAACCTGGGAAATGTTATTGCAATCTAACAGCAAGTGTATTCTGGACTGAACTTGCCTGGCCTCCTGTTCTGCGCAAGCATCTTTCCAGCTGGTGACAAGGTACAGAGCCTGCGGGGTTTGCACCAGGAGAGGGACAGGAGTGGGGAGGAGTCACAGCGTGAGCAGCAGCAGCAGGAGGGGGAAACACGTTTCCGGCGTGCGTCATCCCTGGCCTATAACAGTCAGAAGGCACAGAGCCATCTCGCGTCTTGATTTGCAGCGTGACAATATAGGAGTCATTTTTCTCTAGGGCAGGATTACTGACATTCTCTGCTGTGGCACACCTTTCCTAATGTCAGATTTAGGTGCCTTAGGTTACATTAAAATTTTCTGCCAAATCCACAAGCTTTTAACACGTACAGTGGAGTTAACCATGGCATGGGATTTTTTTCATTCCAGTAGCACAGGGCTAACACTGTTAAGGGTTTTAGGACTTCACAAGTAGGTCAGGAGACCTAAGATATGATTTGACCAGGCACTGTGAATTTGTAGTTGAACTGACTTAGAGCAAATGACATTACACTTGAAAACTGCACAGTGAAGGCTGCAATGTTTGGAGTTTGGTATGTTTGGAGTATGACAAGGTCTGCTGAGACACGTAGTGAATCAGAAACAAAGAAATGACAGCAAGTTTACTTTTTTTTTTGCATTGCAGCAGAGGCTCAAGCAGAAAGCGTGTGCTGTAAACAAGCTGCAACGTGCTGACCTAGAGCTGGTGCAGTTCAGCAGATCAAATATTATTTCCTTTCTTAAATGTACTGTGTTGTAAGCTCTGACTGTGGATTCTTTGTGATTAGGGGGCCAGGTAGACACTAATGCTGGGAGGGTCCCAGAGGCGCTTGGGATTTTGGTTCTCTGTAGACATGAGCACAAAACCATTCTGGGCTTCTCCTTGATAAGGTCTGTTGCTGGTCCATGTGGGTTGATGCTTTGGTGTAGTTTTAGCGGTGTATTTGCTTTGGAAACCACAGGCGGGAGAAATCTGTGTGTCAGGCTTGGGATATGAGAGGGAATAGTTAGCCCTAGGAAGAGACAAGTGTCTCGCTTCATTCATGGCTCCACAACTCATACTGAGCATGATGAACTGTTGCCAGGATGAGGAATGGTGCAAAGCCTAATATTTGGAGAGTTATTACACATTAGAGGACTAAAATAGATGGTACTACTAGGTCACCAGTAGCCAAACATAGCTGTTTAGACACTGCGGGTTAGAAAGGATGGTCTGTTTGCAGGAGGAAGATATGCATATAGGGAAAATACGAGTATTTTAAAATTGGCGTTTACATTTTATTTCAAATTAGTAAATTGGATGCTGCAAAAGAACATACAATGCAATACTGAGATAAAGATGGTGAATTGGGTCACCCTCACCCATTTCAGATATGATGTGGGATTATGGAATGTCCTAGGAACAGCAGTAATGATGAGAGACAGACCAAATACATCCCGTGAGGAAAGACTGGAGGAAATAGAATTGTTTAGCCTAAAGAAGAGAAGATCAGAGGCACATAAACAGTTTTCAAATAGCCATGAAGAGGAGGGGAAGAAACTACTCTGCACATCAGTGTAAATCAGATGAGAAATAGCGAATGAAATCACAGTAGACGAGGTAGATTAGGTACTGGGAAAAGCTTAGGTGTAAGGTTAGCAAAATAGATGACTGAGCAATATTACAGATTTTCCATCACTGGAGATTTCTGGGGAGAGAAGTGATAAATACCTGGCAGGAATGATACAATCAATAGTGACTTAGGTGAAGGGCTGCTGTCTGTCATTCTGTATGTCAGTTTCCTTGTTGACAGTGACTTTAAATTTTTCTGGTTATTGATGAAAGCTAAATAGTTATTTTAAAGGCAATAAATGCTTTCCTATGTATGATACAGCATATCCCATACTCCACTTTTCAAGGAGGGAAGGCGACAAGCTGTTCCTGAATTTCCGGAGATGTTGCCCTTCTAATTTGGTAGTCAAGATAAAATGAATGCATTATACTGTGCACTTTGGCAAAGTATTGAGTTGTTATCACTAGCAGCTGACAAGATAACTACCAGGTCTGCTCCCAGCATAAGAGGGAGACGTGAAAAGGCCAGGGCTGTGCTGTTTTCCCAGGTGAACAGTTGTGGGAAGACAGAAAACTGCTCGTTTTTATCATGGATCTCCAAACTCTGGTACTAGTGGCAAACTTCAGGTTCACGCTGGCTGTGCAAAATCAGTTTGGTGTGCGTTGAACATCATTTCCTAATAGCCAGATCCGACGGATCGGGGCTCGCCTGAAGCAGCATTTGGCTGCAGAGTTCAGGCTTTGTTCACACAACAGCCCTGGTGCTGCCGTACCTGTTCTGTGCAGAAGCGGGACCTTTTTCTCTGCACGGTGGTGCCTGGACCAGCACCACCTGTAGCCCAGCCCCCTGTGAGCCAGCCTGTGTATAAGAGCCTTGGCAGATAGAGAAGAAACCAGTGATCCTTGCAGTAGTTTCAGAAAGTAGACTTCATGAGAATAATAATGTCTTATAACCCGATAAAACCAATGCATAGTTTCCTTTCAGCTGTGGGTTTGATCCAGATACAACAGCTTTCTGAGGAAAAAGTTTTCTTTCTATCTGGAAGCTTGTGGCCTCAGATTTGAAGTGGTTCTTAACCCTCTGTTTAATTACCAATTCTGGTTTTGAAAGCAGACATGTCAGGTGTCGTGTTTCAGTCTGCCATATGCTAAACTTAGTCTTCAAATTTACTTAAAATAAAGAGTTTGGTTTTTGCCCATGCAAGCTAGCCAACCCGATCACCCAGTTTGATCAAGGTTTCTGCTGTATTTACAGGAATGAGCAGATGTGATGCTAACTTTAGCTAGGGTTTAACAACTGTGTCAACCGTTCTTCTCATAAAGAAATTAAAGAGGAAATTGGCTGCCACCCTCCAATACCTGCTGTTTCAGGGCACCTTCGCTGAGCGCTCCAGCCTACAGTGACCAATTTGCTTTCTCCTCGTAGCTTCTGGTAGATCAGCACTAGCAATGACAAATTTGAGCAGTCCTGTGCAGTAAGAGGACTTGCCAATGAATGTTCTAAAGAGGAAACACAAGTGTTGAATGATGGTATGTGGCTGCTTTTGGTTTTGTGGGTATGGTTTTTACTGGCAGCAGTATGCCTTTTTTTTTTTAAGGTTAAACAGCTCCAAGTTACTACTTTTTATGCAAAAAACTGCATTTGGAATACCAGCAGGAGCTCAGCTAGACCTGCTGTCTTCCATGGAGGCAAATAACCTCCAAAACCAGCTGCTCCCTGGGCTCCCAATGAGTTCCTGCACAGCCTGTGGAGCAGGCTGGCTCGGAGCTGCCAGCTAACATAGAGGTGTGATGCTGGCTGGGCACCACTTCCAAAAACCTGGCAGGAACCAGGAGCTGCTGCTGGCCCTGGGGCAGCTGGTCGGGGCATCTTGCCTCTCCTCGAGCAATAGCTTTCAGCTCCCACCAAGTTCAGGCAAGATGTGGATTTGTCCTTCTTAACATACTCACCTGCCTAGCATGTCCACCCAGGTCTGATCTACGCAGTCAGCTAGAGATGACCTCATGTGCGATGTCACTACGGTCCCCTGAGCCCCCTGGTAGACCTGTGCCCTCCAGGGCAGGCACCAGCGTGGCACATTGCCTTCGAGTACACTTGCTGCATGGAAACGCTTGGTCGTCCAATGCTGTGGAAAATGCTTGGAGACATAAATATTTAAAATTTAAAATAAAATGCAGATAGATGAATGGAATTACTTGGTTTTAACTAACAATGACCTTTTAACCTGAAACGCCACCTTTTAACATGTGTGGACTCGACCAGCTTCACAAGTAGAAGGTGTGGGGTGCTGCATGTATCCTTTGGGTCCAGCCCATGTTGCCGCAGTAGGCGATGCGGCTGCGCCGTTTTCCTTCTCAGGAAGGCACTGCAGGACATGCCTCCTCTTTGCATAGGGGAAGATTGACTAGATCTTTTGCTAAGCCATGAAAGGCTTTGCCCTGCCTGTTTTTTTGGCAGAATCCACTAATAATCATTCTTTCCAGCTTCTCTTCTTCACTCGCTAGCAAAGTACTTGCCATGTGCAGCTGTAAAAAGTTGTTTCCAAAGAGAAATAAACTGGAGCAAAGACTTCTGTAATCGGAGACATGGAAGAAAGCAGAAGGGCGTTTTCACTTTGTAGTCCTTGGTTGCTTTTGGTTTGATTTGTGCCATGCTTTAAACTAGTCCCCTTTACAGGCCTTTGGGCCCCCTCAACTGTCTGCATCTGTGTCCTCCCAGTCTTGGCTCTAATGGCACCAACTTGCCCCATGTCCCTCCCAGGACCAGGGGATGATCAAGGCAGTCAGGAGTCAGTAGGAGCACCCTGTGCTGGGACAGCAGCGCCGTGTCAATACACTAGCAAAGCTGTGAGAACAGAAGCCTCTAGCAGTAGGATTGAGAGGCCTAAGTTGGAAAATCCCTGTTTGGGTGTCAGAGTTAAGGGTCGCAGTTACCTTTTTTTCAGGATATTTTTATTTAAAAGCTTTTCTAACAAAAACTGTCAGTTTATCAAGACTCCCTCCCTCCCCCCCCTCCCCCAAGATCAAAGGTGAACTTGGCACAAAATATAAATTTCAGATATCAGAAAATTCTAAAATCATCTTTTAAAAGAAATTGAAAATACCTAAAGCAAATGTAGGCTCTGCGGAAATTAGTGCTTCTAAGAACAAAACTGTGTTGTTTATTTTTAAGATCCTGATTAAGGTAGAAATCTCTTCATGTCTCAAACTTTGACAGGACATAAAGCTAGTTTCCCATTTCTCTCTATTTCTTTCCCCAAAACCCATCATTATTAAATTTTGTAGTATACCAACATACACAAATTTTAGTGCCGCTTTAGGTAGAGCAGGGAATCTAAATTCCTAGACTGAGTTACTCTTTCATATGACATTAGAATTGCTTTGAGTTTAAAAGAACCTCAGACTGATGCAAAACAGAACTTGTACCTTGCTGTCTATTAGATAATTGCCAAAACAAGTAGAGATGTGTATTTCATGAATGAAATCTTCAGAAGCTACCTTTACTTACAGGGCTTTCCAGTGGATAATGAAAACAGTAGATTAGATATGGACAGATTAACTGTGTGCCCTTACTGTAGGTCTTTAAATTGGCATAATCTGCTGCAAACATGTACTGTGTAGTCAGAGGCATAGATGCAAATTTCATAGTCCCAATATCAAGGCTGAGTCTTCAGCTAAAGTTGCCATTTATTTATTTCATAAATATCAAGTCCTGCTGCAAAAGTAGACAAGACTCTAAGGTTTACGTAAAAATGGCTTTACAGAGCTATTTTGAGTTGAGTTTTTGTGGTAGCTCTACTCTAGTACATGAAATGTAATTGTGGTTGGTCAATACTCTTAGCTCTGCTTGGCTGTTAATAGTATAAATATGAAGAATATTAGTATTGCCTGGATTTTACGCTTTGCATTTTGGCAGCTTGTTTATTAAATAATTGAAACATCTCTTAGCTGTACCTTTCTTTTCCAAGTGACTTTTGACAATTTTCCTTGCCAAGAGGCAGAGTTGGAAATACTTAACAGAAAAATTCATCGTTGTATTAGTCAGGATGTTTTCCAGATTGGACCAAATGGAAAATGTTGGTGATAGGAACAGTGCATGAGCATTGCGGGTGATTTGCACACATGCAAACTCAGATTTTGCTGAAGGCTAAAGTCTCTCCTATCACACATGGAGAGGTATTCAATGCACTGTGGGTTAGATTTTTAATGCTTTGCAAAGAGCCAAACTAAGCCCAAAAAGAGGGGGCAGGTTTTCAGGTCTGTACTTCCACCACTCTAGCTGTGAATGGGAGCCTGAGACAGCAGCCACCAGGGTGCCAGGCTCCTCGCCTGGGGGGTCTCTCTAAACGCCAGTCGTCCGATTCCACCTCCCTCACATGGTTTTGATTCAGGAGGATGATGTGGAGCTCATCTCCAGGCTGACCAAAGAGTGAGGGTGTCTCCAAGCTCCCTCCTGCCTTTGCGCCTCCACCCATCCCTCCTGTTGGCCCCTGGCTTGGAGGTGAGCTGCTGCAGGGGTGTGCACCAAACCACTAATTTGCTCTGGGAGCTGCTCTTTCCAAGAAGCGAGTCTAGAGCAGGAGATCCTCTGCAGGGTTTCTATACTTATTTCCATTAGGTAGCAGTTTGTTTCGTCCCGTAACTGGTCTTGGAGGTGGGGAAGCGTTTGCCAGCTCAGCATGAGGCATGTCATGGGTTCAGTGGTTCGGTGTCACCGGAGGAAAAGGCAATTCTTCGTCTTCCCTGCTAGTAGTCTGCTTGAGCCCTAGCGCTCATAATTTATCATACAGATTCACATTGCTACTTTTTGACCATATCTTCCTGTGGTAGAAGACTTCATAGATCTGGAGTGAAATTAGAGCAGTTCCTATCAGCAAAGGACAGCTGATACTTTTTTTTGTTTTCACTTTTATTTAAAAATTAGACTTTTAAAATTAAGCTTTTCTTGCTGTAATAATAAAGGTGGTGGATGAACACAGTTAATATGGGTATAAAATCTACACTTTTTAAAATAGACAAAAAGGTGGTTGGATTTAGTATACTTTATATACGATACAGAAAACCAGACAATATAGAGATAATGACAACCTTCAGTCTACTTTACCAAATGGTTATCTGGCCTGTTAGTTTTGTACAAGCCAGCTATAGACAGTTTTTGAGTTGTCTTCTTGGAAAATTTTTGATAGAAATAATGTATTGCTTCCTCAATCTATTTCTCTGCAGTAAGTTGCAGGAGAAGTTTCTTGCTGGATTGCAACCAGGCAAACAATCTGGTGGTGCAGGAACATAACATTTTGGGCTTGTTTTTAATATGGATTAGAAAAAGACATCATTTGCCAGTACTGCCAGGATATTAGGTGATCCTGTAAATTCGCATGGAAATGAAGTGTTTTCAGTAACACTGTTGTTTTTCTTTGTTGTTTTTAAGTGAATCCCTTTCAAACCAAAATATGTACGGTAGGATATTTAAAATAAAAATAAATCTCTTATCCTTAATTCACCTTGGGGCTTGGGGTTATTTTGTATTGCTTTGGATACAGTTTCTAAAGTTTTGTAGACCCTTTTGAAAAGATGATCACCTTTTGGCCACAGTATCTGAGTAGTCTGGGGTGAGCTAAGGTTGGCTCCAACATGAAGAAAAGGCGATTGAAAGTCCTGGAGTTTGGGGAGGGGAGGGGTTGTTTGCTGAAGCAGACCCTCTGCTTGTTTCAGATTACTTTTTGCCTCCTCTTTTCCCTCCACTTTATTATTTCCATCCCAATTCTAAAATCTCTTCCGCAGATTTGGTTTTATATTGCTGAGAACCTTTAAAAACAATTACTGAAACCATAGCAGCCCATCTGAAAGCTTTCTGAGACACAGTATGAACTACGCAGCAGGCCAAACCTCAGAGGGCAGAGGCCCTCTTCCAAGCGAGCAAGAACGGATGCTGCGAGTTGCTTTGATTGCTTGTGCAAATGGACACTTTGTCATCCAACTCTCTGCATGTGCAGATACCCAGCCTACGTTGCCCAGCTTCACATACATCAGGGTTTTGGAGCTTTGAAAGCGATACTCAGTTTTACTGTAAGCTAGTTATTAAATAGATTATGTAAGAGGAAGTTTCATTTTGTAGCTATTCTCAGAGGATGATCTATGATAAAATAGCAATCCTAGTAAATACTGAAACTCTTCAAGTGTGCAAAGTAACAGTATATTTTGTGTACATTCATTTATACCTCAGTAAGCTGAAAGTTTTTCTTCGCTTTATTTGCAAGCTTGCATTAATTCCTTTGGGAATGTGAATTATAAAAATGGAATTGTTTTGTAACAGCCCAGCAGAGTCTACAAAGAACTTTTCCTGGCCGTGTTACTGAAATAACCATTTAAATGGCAGGTCCAATGCTACTTTATAGCCTTTTGCAGTGGAGATCAGAGGAGCTTTGCGAACACAGGGGACACGAGTCATATGCAGAATGAGTCCTCATTTAGTACCTAGTCAGTTTGTAAGGTCTGAGATGAGCTTCTATTCAGTTTGTGGTCTGTGAGCAGGGCACAGAGGGAGAGTTCCGGGGAGTTTTGCAATAGGTCGTGGTCCTTTGAGACAGATGAAGGTATATCTTACCAGTTGCTCACCCCAAGTTCACGTAGCAAGATGCCAGCAGTGCTGAACAAAAGTGATGGTATCTCTGTGCAGACTGTGGCTGTGGTCCTGCGTCCAGAAGACGGTATTGTGGGAGCCAACGCCAACCTTGATTGATGACTGTGACACTCCTCAAATTCATTACATATGTGCAAATATGTTTCAGTGCCTCACAAATGATCTGGTTTTATGACTAACCCTGAGCTACATTGAAAATCACTGCACAGCAGAGAACATCAAGGGAGTTTGCGGGATGCACTCTTCTTAGTCTTTAAGTCTGATCATCCCAAATAATTCATACACTTTCAGCAAAGTTATAAGGTACAATGGGTCTCATCCAGCCCCCTCTGAAAACTGGCCTGAGCCTTTCCACAAACTCTAATGAGAGTAAAGTCAGACTCTCCATCTCCACCCATTTTAGTGGAGGTTTGGAATCTCAGCACTTTGCAGCCTCAAATCATCCAAAATTAACTTTCGGAATGGGAAGTCAGGTATTCTTTTTCTTTTTAATTAAAATCTCTGCCTGACCTGGTTGCCTGTTTCTCACAAAACTGATTTATGGGGCTTGCTGCACTGAACTGAGGCGTTTATTGACAGTAACCTGGCTCTGAGGTGGTATTTGTTTTTCTGAACTGTCTTTGGTGGCACAGGCTGCCTTACATTATTCAGCTCTGGGCTGGGGTTTGTTTTGTTTTTCCCGCACTCCAGGAAGAGCAGTTTTTGATTGCTCCTCTAATGACAGGTATTCAAGTTACTCTCTAATTCATGTCGACACCTGGGCTGTAAAAACTCTAATGCACTCTTGCTTGTGTAGACTCTCTTTTCCTCCTGACTGCCCAGGCCACTTAACTTTTTGTTTGGGCTTTTGATGTGAAATCTGAACTAATCTCTGTGCACTGTAGTTTTTCAACATTCTTATAGGAATATTGCAATACTTATGAGAGAGGGATTGGAAAACGGCGTTTTGAATTAATTCCACATGTCTGGCCCTTATATGCCTCAAATTTCCCCTTTAGAGGTAGTCACTATTTTAATATTATTTTATAGATGCTGGCTTTAATAGACCAGTCACAGTTCACTGCGTGTCTAGTAAGACTTAGTTGATTGTGATGAAGAAAACACTTTATGTTAAAAAAGTCTATTTGAATGTTGAAGCCAAATGAATTCTAAACTTATGCCTACTGAGAAGTAAAATAATTTGACAGTGTGTGAGACCCTTGATCCTTTTCTATATGCCTTCATTATAGTAAAATGCTTTCAACTGCAGCTTCATTTGTCCTGTTGGTCAGAAGAGAATGGTGAATGAAGACAGCTTCAGTAATGGTGTTACACAGGTCACAATGTTATTAGTGAGAGAATGCAGTGTGGGGTGTCCCAGAGCTCCCGCCATGTAACCTGTGGCTCCAAACAGGCTCTTTTCATCCCAGCCTCAGAATTTGCAGAGAGGATCCCAGCTCCTTGTAACTGCTGCTGTGAAAGGGGCCCACGGAACACCAGTGAGTCAGCAGGAGTCCACCAGCAAAATCCCAGGGCTCACTCACCAAATTTGGTTCTTATGACTTCTTTTCACGTTAGCTGAAAATTGCAACAGCTCAAGTGTCCAAAAAACCCCATTCAGACTAATTTCTGACACTTTTTGGCCTCTTACGCCATAAAACAGTGGAGAGAAGGGGAAAATAACCCTCTAGACTTCTGTCAATTTGATTCAAATGGCAGAAATGGTTTTATGCTACACAAAGCAAACAAGTGGTCAGACCTGTAACATCCTAAAAAAAAAAAATTTTAAAAAATTGGAGCAATAGGTCGAAAGGCAAAAGGTAAGGACACTAATGTGAACAAGTTATTTTCCCATGGTAACAAGCTGGGGGCTCCGAGGGCCAGCCCATGCCTTTCCGCCTCTGGGTCGCCAGGTGTGTGGAAACATCCAAACGTCCCTTCCTGCCCTTGCCGCCAGCTGGCCACGAGTGACCCTGTCCAATCAGAGAGCTGAGCAGTGCTGTGCTGTGAGGATAACGTCCTCTTCTTCAGAACTTCTTCCAGCTTAACATAATGCTTTTTGTTCTGATTTAGGACTGAATAAGCTGGAGGCAATACTCAGAAATCCTTCATTTCTGAACTAGCCTGTTCACCTAGCTGTAGGAGTTCAAGAGCTCCTAGAGCTTAAGATGGCTCATGTTTTGGGGAGAAAACTGTGCAGTGAAGCGCTTGCTGCTGAAGAGCCACATGACACTGAGTGATCACCTCTGAACTAATGAGGCACTGGAAAAAGCAGCCCCATTGGAGAGAAGCTCTTGGGCTCTGTATTAGGAACGGTATTTTGTGAACAAAAAGTGGTCACAAGGAGGAACAGGCATGGGAATAAGATGGAGAGAGGCATGAGGTCCTTGTTGCCCCAGGTATGTTGTCCCTATGCGGAGAGGTTGTCCCCACAGCCTCTCCGGAGTACGGTAACAAGGGTCCTTTTCTTTAGGGCTGCATGCTGAGGTCGCCTCCAGCCTGGGTGAATCCCTCGCTGGCTGCGTTGGGCAGCGTGCCTAGGATAACACAGCCTTGTGCGTCTTTTCAAACATTTGGGTTGACTGAAGGCAGCCTTGGATGGTGGGTGATTGAATGCTGTAGGCAGCTGTGCTCTAGACAGCTGAAGTAAGACCTCGAGCAGAAACAGGTCAGTCCTTAACCATCACTTCCGCCTGGGAGAGAGGGTGAAGCCGCTTGCTGTAGGGCTGTTCTTTGTGGAGGGGCTGGGGGAAGTGCCTTTCATTTTTTGACAGGGAGGCAGGAGTGGGGAGGGAGCTGTAGCAGGTTGCAATGTCTCAAGTTGTGTCCTCCTGTCCCAAGGGCTGGGATATAGCCCAGTAACTGTAGATTTGCCTGCAGCATTTGGCCCTGACCTCCTGCTGAGGAATGACAGACACATGCTTGTTTTAAAACACTGGTGAGACTCCCTCCTGCTGTGCCCGGCGCAGGGGCTTCGCTCCCGGCGCCGTTTGCAGGGCTGAGGTCCTGCTCCCTGGGCAGGGCTGCTGCGGCAGGGATGGTGAGCCAACTCGCAGAGTCTGAGCAGACAGGAATATTTATGTACATCTCCTCTGAAAGCATTGGCTGAAGGAAACGATAGGAGCGTGGATTGGATGGAAGCAAGTTCTGGTTTTGGTGAGTCAGAGAGATGCTTTCTGCTGTAGTATATTTGCTCTTACATTATCAGCTTTTCTCAAGTCAACATCCAGACACTTAAACTGACCAAAAGCTTTGCTGCTTCTTCCAAATAGTGACTATATTGGTAACTGGGGGCAGTCCTCCAAAGCTAGCCATTGCCTATGATCCTCTCTCTGCATATCTTGAAAAATATGTCACTGAAAAGAAAAAAAACTTTTTCAAATACTTGGATTAAAACAACATTCTGACACCACAGGGGCCTATTTCTTAGCTGTAATTTTCCATGGATGCAGCACCACTGGGTTTTTGCCATATAGCTCCTGGTTGCCTTTGACAGATGAGGTTTGCTGGATGCCACTTGCTGTGGACCGTGAGCGCATCTGGCTGTTACTGCTCTTGGTGCCCTGCGTTTGTGTGCTGGCTCAGTGGTCTGATGGTTCACTTGTCACTGTCACCCCACAGTATCCTGCTTAGTTACAGTTTTCCTGTGATGGTAAGAAATAGAACGAAAGTGTTCAGGGGGTTTTAAGACACTGGGGGATTGCCCGGTGGGAGCTGCAGCCAGTGCTGCCTGCAGGGTCACTGCGCTTGGCTGGGTGCTCGGGGTGAGGGAGGTGAGCTGGAGGGGTAGAGGAAGATGGAGATGCTGTAGGGTTGGCACCCACGCAGGTAGCATGGGTGCCAGGGATAGCATGCACAGAGATGCAAAAGCACCTCATGGTATCCTCTCATTATTTTTTTCTAATTAGTTTTGTGCTTTGCTTGCTGCTGTGGTTATTTATTTTACTGCTTCTCACAAGTCCTCACTGCCCTGGGCACTCCTGCCAGAGACCTCCAGGCTCTTGCTCTCCCCTTCTCTCCTTTTTGGCCCCTGACCGCAGCAGGGTGGCGTGGCATCCCCCTAGTCGGTCACTGTCAAGTTTGTAGTGGTGCAGTTCCCCGTGGCAGATCTTCCTGTTGTTGCTAGCTTCTGTGTGTCGTTCAGGTTGGGCTAAGTCCTATTTTGGGTTCACAGAGGCCTCATCCGCTTTACCCATGTGCCTGTGAATGAAGCCTATCATCTGTCACCGCTCTGAGGGCCATTTGTGGAAACAGAAAGGAAGCTCTGACTTGGGATCCGGGCAAGAACTTTCCAACATCACTGGTACTGGCCACTTTCTCTGAACTGGCATCTTGCATAGGGGGTGGCATTTTTCAGTCTGAGTGTAAAATCGTACCCATACCACTCATTTCAGGTACTGTGGAGAGTTTCTTTGAAATGCGAAAAGTCCCAAATAAAGGTGGCTTCCTCTCTCTGGCAGCGGCAGCTCCCCAGAATTTCCCTAGGTCTCATGCATCCAGAGTAACTTCTCCTCTGTTGGTCTCTCTTTTGGCTGTCCAGTTCTCTGCAAGTGGTTTTAAGGGTGAAATGTTAGTGCCTCCTTTCGCTACCGCAACTTCCTCTGGACAGGACAGGACAATTTGCATTCTCACAGCCTTGTAATGGCCTTTCTCAGGCCACGCTGTCTTGTAATCCCTGCACCAAAAGGAGTGTCATTTCAGCCAGAAGCTATCCTTAAAAAACCAGTCACTGATGTTAAAGGATCCAAAAATACAGAGAGTAGTGTTTTAAATTGTCCTTTCATCCTCCTGAGCTCCAGGTTTATCCCAATGAGGAGGAGTGCTGAGCATAGGGCAGTTACACAGCAGTCCTGTGGTGTCTCAAGTAGATCTCATATTGGGTTCCTTTACTGCCTGTCAGAGGCTTTGCCCTACTCTGAGTGACTGAGGCCAGAGGGTCTCAGAAATATTCCGTCTTCACCCTGTAGCAGAATTCCTCTTCAGTATATTCAGGTAGCTTCGTGCTGCGTCGGGTTTCGTTTGGTGTCCATGTGGAATTCTTTAGGGATTTAAAATCATCTCTCTATACATATTTATTTAGAGTTTTCTATATTTTTAGAAACTTTAATAAAAAGAGAAGAAGAAAAAATCTAATATTTTTCAGGTGGGATTTACTTGGCATGGTGTTGTATGGGAGGAGTGTCTTCAGCATCCTCTAAAGCTCTTATTCACACCTTGCCACACTCCCACACCTGACTGTCTTAATGCAAACAGCCCCTTTGGCCTTTGGAATATATGGTGGTGGAATGTGGGACGTATAGATTTACTAATGACTTGGGTCCACCAAGGAAAGTGGGAGCAGGGCGACTCAAACTTCCAGTAATGTTTTTTTCTTTTTTAATCAAAACTATTCAATAGTTCTCTACCTCATTAAAAAACAGTTCATGAAAAAATATTGTGGTTTGTATGAAGCTAATTTTAAACGATTTTCCAAATACTTTGCAATGTGTTTATAGTTAGTTGTCCCTTTTGTTTTGAGAGCTACCTTACTAAAGTACTTGATAGCCCAGCCCAGTTTCCTCAAGTTCAGATTTTTTAAATTTTCCTTTCTTTCATTAGCAGGAAGTAATGCGTTTTGAAAAAACAAATCAGTATCAGTTTGGAAGTTAGGTCCTTTTGCATAGAGGGCCAATCAGCATTTTAACTGGCAACTTTGGTTCCCCCCCCCCCCCCCCCCCAGCTCCCCTCCCTCNCCCACCTTGAGTTCTATCACTTCTATTTTATTCTACAGTTGTTTGTTCCTTCCTCTTTTTTTGCTTGGAAATTAATCATGCAGGAAATGATTAACCACAGTGAGCTGTCTGTCTGCCTCTGACTCAATATGTTTGAGGGCACTTCGAAGCAGCCCAAAATGGCTGAGTGCATGCGAACAGTGCACTTGCAGGCCAGTTGTTCACGCTGTCCATCCCACGTTAAATATCACATTTCTTTTCAGCATTTGTCATGCTCCTGAAATGGTTTCTGAAGTACCAAATTAAATCTGAAACGCCCAGAGTTTGTTTCACCCGAGTCCAGTTTAGTGCCACTTTTGCTTATTGGTATTTAGGGATTACTTCGCGGAGCAAGGGGCTCTTTGCAGAATGCATCATGTACTGTCTCCTGTACTTTGGTTTTTTGAATTAAATTAGGTTTTTATCACAAAGTGTTGCATATTGTAGTATTGTAATACCATTTCTGATAGTGACTGCTGCATGTACCTGGTAGGTTGCAGAAATCAGGGCTTCCATATGGGATGATGTAATTTGCCTGGGATTAGGTGGGCATCTCGTTTGCTGATGGCTGGGGTGGCCTTCTTAAAAGGGAGCAGGCGCAGGCGCTGTGCGCGCCCCTCTGGAGAAGGTTGCCCGTGGTCTGCAGGGCGGCTGCCCTGGCACTGGGGCGGTAGCTGAGGCGGTGCAGAGCGAGCGGGAGGACTTGCGGTGGGGTGCCGGCTCCCGGTGATGGACCTCCGGAGGAAGCGGCGGTGTGCACCGTGCCGCTGGCGACCGCCCCGCAGCAGGAGAGCAGCTGTCGCTGCCAGCTGTGGAAATCCTTCTCTCTCGCTGACAATACAGGGCTTTGTACGGAGGGCTGTGGTGTACGTGTGCGGGTTAGTTACCGTAATCCTTTCTGCTGCACCACCAATGCTCGTCTAGGTAGAACATTTCTGTATGTCTTCTTAAAAAAGCTGTGATAACTTACACTACTGCCTAGAAAATATGCAAGGACACGTGCCCTGTGTTTCAGAGTACCAATACACCTTCAGCCTTGGTCCTTCTGGCTCCTTATCGACACCCTGCCGCACCGACTGTTACAAGCAGCTTGGTTGTTAACACATTTGGTAGGTAATATTTATTACTGGGTGGATCGGTTACTATTTCAGGTGTTTTATAGTGTCAGCTGTTAGCAACTGAACGTAATGTCCATTTCTCAAATTCAGTTCTTTCCCACTGACCAAGAGCAAATAATGAACCAAGTTGATTGCTGAAGTGTAAGACAGTAGCCAAAGCTTTCTTCTAATTGCAGAGTTACGCTGAACATCTTAGGACATCTCCGTGCTCTGTGCAAAACGGTGATCCTGTGAATTAGTGAGGAGCAAAGCAGCTGCAGAATTCAAGTTGGGCATTGTGCTGACTCAGCTGCTTTGCTTCTGCAGCCCCAGAGGTGCTGCTCATCAGCCACAGCGCTGTGCTGTGTGGACAAGCCCCCTGGTCACTGCGTCTCTTCAGGACGTTATTGTTCTGCCCACAGGCTTAAAGTGATCTAATTTAAAAATCCAGAGAGTCCCAATTTTTTTGCTTACAAAAAGTCAGACAAAGAAATAGATTGTATGTACAAAATCTAACAACCAAACAGCAAGGGCGAGTTAGAGCTTCAAAGACAGAGGTGCCATTTATTGCTGCAAAGTTTCAGTTTAAGTTTCTGAAATTCTCTTTCACAGCAGCAGGAGCAGTCTCAGAGGACTTTTACAACAGTAAGAGTGAAGCAGTGTCGTAACTTATGTTTTAAGCTAAAATTTGACAAACTGGGGTGTTTCACTGGCTCTGTAAGTGTATGTCGTATAGTTGTGTGTGTGGGCACGCAGGTTTCTGAGTCATGCCATATGATCTCTTTTCTGATGGCTCCTGAGGGAAATGTGCGCTCTAAAACATCATGAGTAAACAACTCCGCAAGACGCTTGCATTAAACTTCAAGCCAGGTCTGCCTGAGATTGGCTTATTACAGAAGCTTATCCTGTGCTTCCAAAATGCCATTTTTCAGCCCCTCCTGGTAACTGCCCTAGGGGCTACAGGGCTTGTTCAGCAGTAGCTAGATGCTAAGCTGACCAGTGCGCAGCTGTGTATCTAATTTCCACTCTGGTCCTGTTGAGAAAGTCCTTCAGTACCAGAAAAGGTACCTGCCAGTGTGCAGCTGGTGACTACAGGTACATCAAAGGATGTCATCCCTCTGGAATATGGTGTAGGGAAAGAGGAAACACCCAGTGCCTTTCTCCCCCTTACCTCCTTGAAAATAACATGTGCAGGGAGGGTTTTGGAGAGGCTGGATGTGTCCCTGGGTGTAGAGAGTGGCGTCCCCATGGAGAACTCAGGCTTTGAGCATTACCTTGCTTTTCCTCTGTCCCCAGCGATTCCTTATGAAGCTGATCTAAACCAACACAGTTAAAAGGAAAAGAAGTAGAACAGACCAGCACAAGCATGCAGAAAGCAACTGCTTAACTTACAGGGAGGTAGATAGGTTACAGCATTTGCCAAAATATTGCTTTTTACAGAAAGCGCTTCAAGGACCAGCTGACTCGCTTGCTGCGTTCAGGTCTGAGCTGCCTTAAGGAATTAGTGTAAAAGTCTGATATTAAATCAAACTGTATTTTGCCTGCTCCACAAACTTTCCCATGGCACATGGAGTGCTGAGAAGACTCAGGGTGCATTATCCAGACCGCTTTGGCTTCTTACCGAAGCAGTGCAGAGAGCAGAATTTCTCTTTTTAATCAGCTGAAGGAGTTAAAAGCTTAGTGAAATAGCCTAATGGCACAGTTACACTAGAGACAACTGCAGCTGTGAAAAGACTGTGTTAAGAAACAGGATGGTTGTGGTCTGCTGTAAGAAATAATTTTCCTGTTGACTATTTTTTTAAACAGGAAGCTGAAGAACAAAGCAGCATTAGTCTTGGTGCTTTTAATAGGCTTCAGATTTCAAATTTTTCATTTAGGATAAGCAGATCGGGAAAGGATAGGGCTTTGTGCAGAGTTTTGTGTAATGACTGAGAGCTAGAAACATGGAAGACAGGAATGTAACTGAATCCAAAAAGATCCTCTGAATGCGAAGCTGGTGGTTCTCTGGAGAGGCTGCAAGATGTGCAGTAACACACCAGGGGACTGAGGAGAGCACGCCGGTCCATTTGCAGGACTTTGCCAATGCCTGTGTTTGAACAGCACTGCGTAGACTTGGCTTCACGCAGTTTCCTCTTTGTCAGTTAGTCTGTCCGTCCGCCAGCTTCCCCTCTGCTCCGCTTGCTCTTTCGCAGTAACCGGAAAGAGAAACAGTTTCTGCAGTACAGAAGAAAAGCTTGCAAACTCTAGAGACAGTGGTAGTGCCTTACACCACTTTGAACTCCGTGGTTTTTTCTAGATAGTCAGCAAGAACTAAGGGTGATGTGTCTGACTCCTTTCCAAGCACTTTCAGCCCTAAAGATTTTAGACAAAATCCATTAAACTCCTATTTCAGAAAAGCTTTCTTCTGAGGAAGGTAGTTCAGCAGTTTTTTGAGGGTGTTTGTGTGGGTTTATAGTTGTATTCTAATTCTTTTGATGCATGAGCATCTGATAAGATAAATCTGTACTTCTAACCCTTTTTTTCTCACATGCATATCATGGATCATCCCAGAGCCATTACAGACTTTGTAGGTGGTGACTCACCTCAAACCCTCACTGCAAATGCCATTTTGTTCCTCAGAACATTTTCCTAATGCTCATTTAAACTGTAAAGGGTACTGTACTGAAGTTGATTTGGCAGATACTGTACTATTACAGTTCTCCTTGGTTTTATCAAAAACAATGAAGTGACTTCAGGAAGTAAGAACTGTGTAGTCTTGTAAATAACTGCCCTTGGGGACCTCAGCCTCCAGCCTGCGGTTCTCTGGAGAATAATCCTTATTCCTATTCCCGCTGTGTTTACCTGTCTTGTGCAAACATTATATAGATGGTGGCAAATCCCTGGTACTAAAGCTGGTTCAGGTGAATGGGCAGGAGTAAAGCACATGCTGAACTGCCATAGCACCATTAGAAAAGCCCTGGAGCCTCCAATAAGCACAGTTCCAGTGACAAGTATGCCAAAACACCCCAAAAAGCCCTTGTGACTTGAAAAAGAAATTCTTCCATGTTTGTCCTTTCTTTTTTTTTCATTTAATAATTTCATTGCGATGAAGTTCTACATCACAGGTGTGATCCTCCTAGGATTGCCTTAGGTTGGAAGTTCTGCTTGGGGTGGGGAGGAGCGGGAGACTGGTCTCCAGCAGGGAAGCTCGAGGCAGCCTGAGCTTTGGCAGCCAGGCTTTTCCCTCTACAGCAGCCTGCGGCTGAGAGGCCGGGCTGCCTGCTTGCTCTTCCTCCGCTGGGAAAGTGCACAGAGCATGACTGGGTGTGCTGCTCCTGAGGAGGAGGAAGCTGAATTTAGAAGTGATGATGGAGCTTGGAGTCTTCAGAGCAGGCAGGGAGAATGGAAGAAGCATGAGCCTTTCCTAGAGCTCTGCTGTTCCACCCTACCTATAAGACTGTGTGTGTGTGGGCTGGGCATCTTCCAGGGATTTAAGGGCTTTAAATGGTCAGGATCTCTTTCTGAGTATGATCTTAAAGAGGTGATGCCTTCTTGAAGTAAGGGTTGACGGTATAGCAATGGGATTATCCTGAAGTACTTCCACAGGAACAAGGTTGTGGGACTAAACAGAGTTCAATTTTGTTACTGTGTTTTTGTGCATTGCCATAGTAATGCATGGGTTATATATGTGTACAAAACTGGCTATGTATGTTTGTGAGTTTGTATGGCAATGGGCATCATGTTGGGAGCCTCCATTTAAGGATGCAGCTGGTGTCCACCCAATGAAACATGAAGTGCTTTTTACAGGTTATTTAAACTTAGAAAATATAGCAGATGAACCTGTTATCTGCAAGGATGATTTTAGCTGAATAGAAATGTATTTATTAAGATTTATTAATCTCTTGGCCTTGTGTGTTTCTGTGTTTTGCTGTGCAGGTTTCTTAGCAAGACCAAACAGAGTTCAGTCTTCCACCATGCCTGTGCCTCCCCCTCCAGCTCCCCCTCCGCCCCCAACACTGGCCTTGGTGAGTTTTCCAGTAGGTAAATGTACCATATACACTGTCCTCTGTTACTGCTTGTCATACTGAACGGGACATCCAGAGGCATTGAGGTGTGGACAAGGGTATGAATGATATTTAGGGAAAGCTCTCAGAAAGTTTTTTTTACAGTTGATGATTGTTCTACAAGATCAATCCAGTGCCCATATGGATGTCACTAGCCACATTGACTCTCCATCCTCCTCTTGGTTTGATGTGGTGTAGGGATCCTGAGTAGAGGGGCACATTCCTCAACAGATTTGTCTAAGTCAGGGGAATTAAAATCTGGCTCTCCCCTTGCCTTTCTCCAGCCACGTACTCCCACATTTTCCCTTCTTCTACTCTAGTACTTGCATGACCCAAGTCAGAAAAAAACAATCCTGTTGTTTAAATTTGGCACGGACAGTTCTTAGCCAGCCTAGTTCCCTCAGCCAGCCTGTGGTATCAGAGCACAGAATCCACTGCTGGCACAGCGTGGTGGGTGAGACTGCATCGGACCTGGCTTAAGTCAGCCTGAGCTGGAGTAGAGCTTGTGCTGCGTTTGCCCTCTGGCAGTTGGTCACCTCACTGACAAGAAAGAAGAGCCTTCTTGAAATGCCATTGTAAAGTACTCGATATTTTCATATTCAAACCCTAGCTGGTTACACAGATAGGTTGGGCTCTGCTGCTGAAGAGTCTTTCCCTCATTTTCCACCACAAGCAAAATACAGGCCTTGTGCTTGGTCCCTCCATGGCAACTCTCACCACCTTTCAGGAAATTTCCGTAACACTGGTCTGATAAGTGAGAAAGCCTTTCAGGAACCACCATTTCCTAGAAGAAATAACTATAAATACATGCATGTCTGTGTCCATGTATGTGTATGTTGGGGGTGGGTTTTTTGGGTCTTCCTTGAAAACTCTGTCGCCAAAACACAAATTCAAGAGAGAGGACCATTGAGACAAACCTCATGCATCTAAAGGCTTTATTGGGTCTGTTTGAAGAGGTCGATATTGTTGAAGTGGCGACTGCCATTGTAAAGTATTTCTATCAAAACTAAAGTAGTAGATAAAGCTCCATCTTTCTTCTGATTTATCCAGAATTTGTACCTGAGGAGTTTTCACAACAACTTTCAAGAATGTCTGCCTTTTTGTGTAATCAAATTATGTCCGTAGTCTGTCCTTGTTCAGTCTCCAAAATGGCAATTTGCCATGCCACAGATGTGCCTTGGCTTTAAAAAAATAAGAGACTCTAAATCTTGAGTTAAAAAAATGTGAATTCACATAGAAGTGTGTTGTTTCCCGTGAGTAGTGTGAGTTAGAATATCAGGAGTGTTTGGGGCCTCGAGTCAGTAACAAGGCCGACTACCTATAACATCATTCCCAAAACCAGACGTGGCACGCTACCCACTCCAGTGCTGTTAAAACAGAAATTGAGGTCTCAAGTAATTACCGTATTTGAGCAGAACTTTGTAGCTAGAATTTGAGGTTAATTTTTGCCTCCTCATTTTTAATTTTATTTTTGCAGGCAAATACTGAAAAGCCGTCCCTAAGCAGGTCAGAACAAGCAGGGCGAAATGCTCTATTAAATGATATTACCAAAGGAAAAAAGCTAAAGAAGACTGTTACTAATGACAGAAGTGCTCCGATTCTAGACAGTAAGTATGATTCTGTGTGTTGGATTTTCTGTATGCGTGAATGGTTCTATATATCTGAATGCAGAAAATTATTTTATTTATCATCAGATGAACTGCCATGAGACAAGTAGGTGAAATAAAATGCCAGAACTTAGCATACATAAAAATAAGTTCTGTTCATCATGGATTAAGTCAGCTGAAAAATCAAGCACTGCTTATGAAATGCAAGTGTTAATTTGTTTGCTTACACTCATAAAGTAGTTCATTTTCTCGTTTGCTGAAATCATAAAACTATGCAAACACTACTAGGGGCTCAGCTGAGGAGCTGCAACAGATCAGGCAAACAAAACCCCCATCAGGACTGAGAAGAGCACAGAGAATAAAGGGGAAATTCAGACTCCACTTTTGCATAAGCAGTATAAAAATAAAAAGGCATCCCTGGCACGACTCCATTGGCTTGTTAATGGCCCCGGTACCACGTAAAGCAAAACCAGAGCCAGGAGCCACATCCCACCTGGGTGTCAAACTGCTGCACGCAGTTTTGTCACTGCTGGAGTGACTCAGAGGTGTTATCTTTTTGGCTGAGCCTTGTTGCTCAGCCTGCCCGGCGGTGCTCTGGCACAAGGCAGTTGCTCCACTTACCTGAATAGAGACGAGGTCTCCATCCAGCTGTGCTGCTGCCGCGTCTCACTCCATGACTCGGCAGGTGCTGAGAGGAGGCTGGAAAAGCCTGTGCATTGGGAAGCCAGAACAGAGAAGAACACAGGAAGAGCAAGGAACAAGGGTCTGCTATGTCAGAGGAACAACATTTATTGCCTAGGGAGAGAAGACACTTCCACAGACTGATTAGCAAATGTGATACAACTCAGTCCAGGTCTGGCTATGCAGTTAAAGGCTGGACTTTCATGAGGAAAGAAGGAAATACCCAAAGGGGTACAGCCAAATAAGAATAATAGAAAAAATAGGTACAGTCCTGCAGTGAGCCAGGTACTTTGTTTTTAAACACTTGAGTATTATCTCTGAAAGCAAAGTTAAATGCTGTAGCTACTGTAATGAGTAGCTGGAGAAAAAGCATTAAGGGCATTAAAGGGGGGGGGTCGGGGGTAAACGGTGAGATTAAAATGATGTGGCCTATTATCTTGTTTACATGAATTAACAAATCATGATGAAAGACTAAACCATAGTAGCAGCATTTCTCCAGGGGTTCACACCCTATGTGAGTCAGAGCTGAACTGAGCTGACATGTTTAAGAAAAGAGAAGGATGATGTGAAGCATTCCCCCACGAACACATTCTTCCTTCTTTTTTTCTGGGTGGGATTATTAGAAGTGCTTTTCACCACAGGGTTTAATTACTTCAAAGTCAGTGAAATTTTTACCCTCCCAAAGTCTTGGAAATTGAGATGCCAAGGTATTAAGCAATTAATCCTCAGCCATGCAGCCCATCATCCCGAGAGCCGATCTCCACAGATATCCCAACCTGTGGGCCCACTCATTTTGTAGTGATGCTCTGCAAATAGGGCTCTTCTCTGTATTTGTAGTTGTGGAAATCCTTTCATTTTACTTTTAGCAGTGTTGTCACATACTGACATTAGAGAGACATGAAGGAGGAGGTAGTGTGTGATAAAATAATTCCTGCCTCTTGGAAAAATTAGCAGCTAATGATGCTGTCACTGCATTTCTGGACCTACAGGAAAGTAATCAGAAATGAAATCTCTTTCCCCACTAGGCTTTGTTAAAATAAGTAGATAAGTTGCAGCGTCATCAATAGCGACACAGTTCTGTGCATTCCCAGAAGGGATCACCAGAGACACCTCCAAGAGGAAGGACACCTGTGTCTTCTTCCTTCCTTCCTTCCTTCCTCATTTCCCCTTGAGATTGCCCTTTCTCTTGGTATGCTTATGGAGAAGTGGAGGGGAAGGATAAGAAAGCAAAGGTATGAAGAAATGGGAAGCAGATACAAAGATGCTAACAAAGAAAACATGATATTCTCAGAGGTCCCACCTATGCTTAGTTACAAATTCTCCACAGTGACTGTTTCTCTGCTTTCCAGTCCAGAGCAGACTGAAGGAAAGTGATGGCTTAATAAGACACAGTGACTATGTTTATTGCACCACCTCTTCCATGGTGCAATAGTGGTGATGATGGTAGCTGCGATCACCCAGCCTGAACAAGGATTCTTGTGTTTTGAAAGCTTGTCCATTTTTCACCAACTACAAGCATTGCTCTAATGAAAGAGATGACTTGGCAGGATCAGTCTCGCTTCTCTGTCTAACATGGAGGATTTTTTTTTTTTCCCCAACAGAACCCAAAGGACCTGGTGGAGGCGGCGGCGGTGGCTTTGGAGGAGGTGGCGGTGGCAGTAGCGGGGGTTTTGGTGGTGGCGGTGGTGGCGGCAGCTTCAGTGGCGGTGGACCACCTGGCCTTGGAGGCCTTTTTCAAGCAGGAATGCCAAAGCTCAGATCCGCTGCGAGTCGAGATGCCGGTAAGAAAGACCTTGCAGTTCCAGTGTGAAAAAGTAAATGACATTGCTTAAAACCTTCATAGCACTGCAGTAAATTGCCTGCTGGGATTGAAAAAGTCTTTAAATATCTTCCGCTCTTAGGAAATGTCATTTTCAGCTTGACTCTTGTTTTATTCTCAATGCTAGGTTTTATGAGGGAGAAGTGAGACTCCTCTTTCCACCCATCCTCCTAGTTATTGATGAAAACTAGAGATCTCAGCAATGCTGCATTGCTACCTGCAACGTATAGTCAGGCAGACTAGGTCCTGCCTTAGCAGTGGGTGTGCAGGACCAGAGGGGAGCGTAAGAGGATTCCAGGTTAATTCTCCCTTGTGCCCCAGGAAAAAGGATCTACTTTCCACACGGAAAATACATCTGCGTCAGCTCCGCAACAGCATGATTTACCACTTAGGGAGCGCGTGAGGCATCCCAGCTGGCTGATAGGCACGCTGCAGTTGGAGGCTTGTCTGGGGCACGCACTGTCGTCTTCTGGCTGGCAAAACAGCTGCCCGAAGCCTCGTGCCCCTTGAAACAAAGGAGATCTGGGGCCAGTGAGTTTTGTAAGGCTAAGGATGTAGGATTTCACCTACTTGCTGAAGGAGGACTGGGCAAACGGGGGTTGTAGGATATTATGAACCTTACATATTTTATAGACTAACAACTTTTCAGCACCTGTGTACAAAACAGTCTCTTAGAGCTGGTATTTTCTATTGTGTCACAGTCTATTTTGGGAATGTGTATTCATACAAAAGTTCCTGGCATCACAGAACAGTATTTCTTCAACTGCAAGGCTGGCTGTCTTCTTCCTGACCTGCACAAGTACATCCTTAGATAACAGCTACTAGAATGGGCTGAAAAGAGCCTTTTGCCGGACTGTTGTTGTCAAGTATCATTTAAAAGCTAACACATCTTTGCTTTCAGGCTGATGGTACCAAATACTTGTTCTTCACCGTTTCTTCCCTCCACGTGTTACCGCTTGCTCTGACGGCCGCATCCCTTCTGTCACCTTGCGGGCACTTCGGTCTCTCGCAAGTCGTCCCTCGCGAGCGTTGTCCGGCTGTAACCCCCGACTCTGGAGCGGTTCCCGGTGCTACCGAACCGCTGCTCACGGGTGCCGGGTGCCAGCCCCGTGCCGGGGCCGGCCCTCGGGAGGCAACACGGCCGGCCGAAGCCCCCGTGCGGCGGGACGCTGATGCCCTCTCCTCTGTCCGCAGATGGCGGGGGAGGCCGCCCGCCCGCCCTGCC
>VZSF01010129.1:550050-623953 GCA_013398295.1 Chionis minor | reverse complement strand
AGGTAGGGAGCCGGGGGAGGGGGGGGACGACCGGGGAGCGGGGGGCGTCGGAGGCGGTAGCGTGTCGGGGATGGAATGGATGGATGCGGTGAGATGAAGTGACAGCTCTTTATGGAAAGGGGAGGGTCTGGGTTGGCCCGAGGGTGGCGTTGGCCGTCCCCCTTGCAGCGTAACCCAAAGTCTTCAGCCGCCCAGCCCTGACGCAGCCCAGCCGGTGCTTCGCCTGCCCTGACCCAGCAGGAGCGGCAGCGGGTGACTTCGGCTGGGGCGTCGCTTCCTCGCCAGGTGGGATTCCCGGAGCACGGCAGGAACGCAGCAGGGCACGGGGCAGCACCTGCCCCCACCAGCCGCTGCCGCGCTTCGCGTGGGCAGCAAGCGGTGCTGCTCGGCACAAGGGATTCCGCGGCTGGAAGTGAGGGTTTACGGGCATCACAGCGGCTTAAGGACAGTCAGTGTGCATCACCAGCCTACTCACGTCTACTTTTGCAGATCTCAGCAACTTTCATTATAATTACTGTACTTTAAAAGGGGCTTTCCCCATCATGTTCTTTGATGCAAAGCGGCTGTTTCACCTAGCTTCTGACAGGCGACAGCATTTGCCTTCCTGAGTCAGCCAGCACGCGGTGTGCTCATGAATGGAGGTTTGCAGAACCCGACCATCTATGTGTTGGGAGACACGAACACTTACAGCCAAATACAAATTATTTTAATAAAAGACCTAGCCAACAGTTGTTAAATATAATGGCAGTTGTTACAGCGAGACTTACTGCTGTTACCATATGCAAATTTCAATTGAGACTGAAAATAGAATTGTCTCCTTTGAGTTATTTCATAATACACTTTGTCCTCTGTGACAATTATTGTTCATAACTTTTAGGAATTGCACGTTGTAACTTAGCTGTCTTAATACCTGATGGCTCTCCCTTTGGAGATGAGAGAATTTAGGCACAAACAGCCAGACCCTGTAACATCAGGAAGGGAGGAGTGTTGCACAGAAGGCAATGCTGGGAAGCTCCATAGAGTTGTCTGTCATTTCATCCTTTGGAATAAAAATCTGGACTCATCTCAAACGCGCCAAGTCCTGGACAATAGAGCTGAATGTCGTGGGAGTTCCCACACAGGCGATAGCCATCCGTGTTGCTTTCCAGCTCCTTGCACCAGCCTGGATCTCCTATAGCACAGCACCTAAAGCAGCCGTGCAGCTATAGAAAATACTGGCCCTGAAACCGTGCTTTGTGGAGCTGGTTGCCATCCCAAAGGATGGCACAATGCCAGCGCAGCCTGCAAATAAATCAGAGGAATCTTCTAACATTTGACTGGGAGCACGGGTCAGAGTTGCAGAGAGCATCTGCAATTATTCAGACGTTTCCAAGTGCTTCTTCTGTGATGGCCTCTGCTTCCACCGGTGCTTTCCTGGTTGGCTCTTTTCTGAGGCAGATGGTTTAGGCAAATCTGCACTACCTTTCTGCTGGCTTAACAAGTAGAAGGAAGTTGTAGCAATAAATAATAAACATAAATACTCTTATTCTGCAGCCGTTTAATGTAGATGATTGGATCAAAGAACGCGTACCCCCATTCCCAATGAGCAAGACTGGCAAACTGGTAACAACGGATGAGGAGAAGGCTGAGGTACTCAACAACTTTTTCGCCTCAGTCTTCACTGCCAGTGTCTCTCCCCACACCTCTCAAGTAGACGGACCACAAGGTGTAGGGACTGGGGGAGCAAAGTCCCTCCCACTGTAAGAGAAGATCAGGTTCGTGAACACGTGAGGAACCTGAACATACAGGATTCTATGGGACCTAATGAGATGCATCCCAGAGTCCTGAGGGAACTGGCTGATGTAGCTGCCAAGCCATCCTCCATGATATTTGAAAAGTCATGGCAGTCATCTGAAGACCCCGGTGACTGGAAAAAGGGAAACGTTGCACCCATTTTGAAAAAGGGCAGAAAGGAGGACCCTGGGAACTACCGAGGAGAGACTACATCAGTGGACAAGGGAAGAGCTGCAAATGTCATCTGTCTGGGCTTCTGTAAGGCCTCTGACAAGGTCCCCCACAAAATCCTTTTCTCTAAATTGAAGAGATATGGATTCAATGGGTGGTCTCTTCGGTGGATGAGGCATTGGTTGGATGCTCACATCCAGAGGGTAGTGGTCAACAGCTCAATGTTCAGATGGAGATGGTGATGAATGGTGTCCCTCAAGGGTCTGTATTGGGACCAGTACTGTTTAATATCTTCATCAATGACATAGAGAGTGGGATCGAGTGCACCCTCATCAAGTTTGTGAACGACACCAAGCTGAATGGTGTGGTTGACACACCTGAGGGATGGGATGCCATCCAGAGGGACCTGCTTGAGAAGTGGGCCCCTGTGAACCTTATGAGGTTCATCAAGGCCAAGTGCAGGGTTCTGCATGTGGGTCACGGCAGACCCCAGGTATCAATACAGGCTGGTGGATGATGGGATTGAGAGCAGCCCTGAGGAGAAGGACTTGGGACTACTGGTGGATGAAAAGCTGGACATGAGCCGGCAATGTGCACTCGCAGTCCAAGTGGCCAACCGTATCCTGGGCAGCATCAAAAGCAGCATTGCCAGCAGGATGAAAGAAGTGATTCTGCCCCTCTCCACTCTGGTGGGAGCCCACCTGGAGTACTGCGTCCAGTTCTGGAGCCCCCAGCACAGGAAAGACATGGGAGGGGCACAAAAATGATCAGAGGGATGGAATGCCTGTCCTATGAGGACAGGCTGAGAGAGTTGAGAGAAGAAAAGGCTCCAGGAAGACCTTATTGTGGCCTTTCAGTACTTAAAGGAGCCGTAAGAAAGATGGGGACAGACTTTTTAGCAGGGCCTGTTGTGATAGGACAAGGGGTAACGGTTTTAAACTAAAAGAGGGCAGATTTAGACTAGGTAGAAGGAAGAAATTTTTTACAATAAGGGTTGTAAAACACTGGAACAGGTTGCCCAGAGATATGGTAGATGGTAGAACCTTGGAAATATTCAAGGTTGTTTGGACGGGACTCTGAGCAACCTGATGTAGTTGAAAATGTCCCTGCTCATTGCAGGGGCGTTAGACTAGGTGACTTGTTAAAGGTCCCTTCCAACCCAAACTGTTCTATAATTCTTTTATGGGGTTTAGAGAAAGAGCAAGCAAAACTATTCTGAAACTTGATAAATGCTTCTTATTCTTAGAAGCCATTCCCTGAAGACAAACTTCTGTAATTTGTAAAAAAAGAAGGAAAAAAAAAAGGGAAAAAAAGAAAAAACCCCCACAAACTACAGTGCATTTCTTGAAGCACTTTTCAATGCTTGTTGCTGGAGACACAGTATCTGCTGCTCTCTTTTTCAACATGCATGTCTGGAGCTAGATTTCATCAGGACAAGGAAGCATTTCATAAAAATAAACATAATTGTCAGTTGCCCAACTGTGCCAAACAGAGGTAGTGAGACCTTTGAACACCCATAGCCTTCCACACCCTCTGCTTTGTCTCCTTGTGTCCATATCTGTGGGTACCTCTCTCCCTGGCAGCAGCAGCTTTCTTGCCTTTGTTTACCAGCTTCTCTTGGAGAAGCACCCTTCCCTGCCCCAAGGACAGTCCTGGTCCTGTGTTACGTGGGCTGTGTCTTCATATTTACCTGTCGTGTCACCACACCAGTTACTCAGATACACAGACACTGGGAATGCCAGTCTACGTGTGAGGTCTGTTTCCAGTTTAGCGGGAGGTGGATAGGCTCCAACTACCAAAAAACCTGGCATGCAGCATATATGGTTATAAATGAGTGAGCTGATGCCATGCTGCTTAACGCTGCTGCATCTGGGCTGAAATCCCCTGTGCGCCACCACAGACCCTGGCTGTGACACCAGGAGGGACCACCCTTACGGACAAAGAGGCTCTGAGGGTAGCAGAGCTCTTCTACTACACATCCTCTTGACTTGCAATGGTACGTGGAAAGGAAATGGGCTATGGTTTGGACCTCTGCAGTGCCCTGAATTCCAGCTGTAACTTCTGCTCATTGTGGCCAATGTAATTTAGAGTGATTTAAAAGCGGCTTCAAACACCAGCACCTCTAGAGAGCCTTCTGTAGCTGAGTGAAATGGGAATATGGGCACTGAGGTGTATTTATGCTTAGGTATACCCTGCTCCCCTGATCTCCAGTCTTTGAATCAGCACCAACTCCTTAGAGACCCTTGGAGATGAGGGAAGTGGGTGCTGAGGACAATTCCGTCTCGGGGCCAAGGGTCTCAAGCCAGCCCACCCTCTCCCATTTGCTAGCGGGAATCCATGGGATGCAGGTAGCAGCTTACCACCAGCACAATAACCCCGGGTGCAAACAGCGTTTGTGCGCTTGCCTCTTGTCTTGCTACAGGCCCCCTCCCACCACCTCCTCCCATAAGCAGGAATGGAAGCACTTCAAGGGCTTTACCCGCTACTCCCCAGCTGCCCTCCCGGGCAGGGCTGGACAACCAGAGAGGTGGGCCACGACCACCGCTTCCCCCTGACCGGCCGAGCTCGTCGGCGCCGCCGCCGCCGCCACCACCTTCATCAGCTGTCAGAAACGGCTTCCAGGATCCAGGGGATGGTAAGCCATCCTCCCAGTTGTTTGCCTTTGATAGCTACTGTGTAGAGGCTTTTGGCCTTAATACGTCAAAAAAAGTGTGAGGTAGAGGCTTTGTTTCTAGTGCAGACCTTTGATTTCTGAGCAACAGAGGTGTCATTTGGGTCTTGATTAACCCTGCCGAGTAAGAACAGATTAAATAAGCTAGATAGAGAGAAGAACTGCAGAGTCGTCAATACCATCTCCAAAATAACCCTTTGAAAAATAGCCTGAAAAAAAGAAACGTATTCACCATGGTTCGCTTTGCTACAATACAGAAACAAGGCTTAAGGGGATTGTTCTGACTACTACGAATTCAAACTATAGCTACGCTAAGACTCTGGAAGTCAGAACAAGTTAGATGATGAACCAAAAGCTGAAAAACATATGAGGAAAGACATTGTCAGAATGCTGCTGAAAATCTCAAGCATCTCTCTTTTTGCTAGTGTTTATTGAAAAGGTAAGGTCCAAGATTGCTGTGTTTTCTTTTTAATTGTTCTCTACTTGCAAAGGCCAGATAAATCTTTCAGCTAATTACGGGAGGCGAAAATTGGCATTTCTGACATTTATAAGGTTAGAAAAAGCAAGCAGAAAATAAAACTGTAACTCACACTTTTGAAGCATCTTCACACATCAGATAAGGCAGGTGGCTCACTGACACATTTTTTCCTACACAAGTCATTTGCAGGCTTCAGAACCTGCAGCTCGTTTACACACCAATATCTAATTGCAACCATTGGGAGTAAACATAGTAAAACTGGATCCCAGCAAATAACCACATGTACAACTGCTGGGCAAAACTTACTCAGCTGTTCATTACATTATGCAATAAAATATAGCAATATTGCAAGAAAGTTATGGTTGCAAAGTCCTGAAGCAACCAAATGAAGAAATGACAAAGTTTAAGATATCCCACGCTTTCTTCCTTGGGCCTCCAAATTAAAGTGCAGAACGGAGCTCTGTAAACATGTCCTGTTATTTCAATGAAGCAACTGATCAGTTTGCTTTGTTCTTTAGAATCCTACAAACTCAGGAACTACATCAATGGGGCCCGTGTAGTCTCAGGGGATACAGTTTCAACTGATGTATTTCTCCATTTTTTACATTAGTTACATACAGGTTACTCTGTCATCATAAATTTTATTATAATGGTCCCAAATTTTCTTTTTCCTGTATAAAAATTTAGAATGAAAAAACGCTGCTTATATGTCATTGTGTTTTTAATGACACTTTTGAGCTCTGTATATCAATGAAGTATGAATATCAGAAAATTCTATACTCAGGAACAAAATACTGTTCTGAAGAAGGAGACACTATGCATTTCTGGTAACACATATAGATGTATGTGTATGCAGGTGTGTGTGTTAAAAAAGCAGATCTATTATACATTAGAGGGAATGTAGCACTAATTTCAGTGGAATTATGGCCATTTTCCCAATTTGTGATTTTGCATTAAATTGGCTAAGCGGTCAGTTAAAGTTAATAAGGATTTTCATTTTCAAACTAACCTAAAGCATCTTCTTCCCTGATTTCCCAATAGGATGCTGGTTCAATACTCAGCTATGTAAGCATTTTGCAATATAAAACATACATTAAACATGATGTTAATGTCAATTTACTTTCCTGAAGCTGTGTCACAAAACTAATGAGTAAATTGCTTGGGATTTTTTTTCAGATGAATGGGAAAGCAGATTTTCTTTTCATCCTATATCTGATTTGCCACCTCCAGAGCCATACGTACCCGTCAACAGAAGTTATCCCAGTAAACTAGCAAGAAATGAAAGTAGAGGTAAGTTTGTTCCACCTCTGCTGTTGGAATTTCAGCATATCATCCTAAAAACAATGTGGATGGGGAAGAGTCTGGATGCTGAGGTTTCAAAACTTCTCAGGCTAACAGCCTGGTCACCCTTCCCTGCCACAGAGAAAAAGCTAAATGCAGGTTTGCGGGCACAAGCCCTCTTAACCTTGTATTTGAGGCGGGAATTGTTTGGTTTTTAAGTTGGAACATGTACTGTAAGAGTCCGCCTCTACCATTATAGTCAGCCCTTCTGCTACAGGCAGACAGAACCACAAAATCGCCTAGGACTTCCTCCTCATTTCCCATCTAAATTCATGCACAAGTCATTTATTCTTGTGCTAACATCACATTTGAGTTTAGTTATCCTCCCTCCTTGGTGCATTAAACCCCTAATATTTTTTAAGACAACAGTCATATCCTCCTCTCAGCCTTTGTTTTGCTGGGCTGATTAAATCAGGATGTACTATACTCTGCTTCCAAGCTATGTTCTCTGATCATCAGCGTTGCTTCTGTACAGCAGCATAAATGTTTCCTGTCTTCATTAGTGATATTTCGCCTGATACACCCAAGGATCAATTTACTTCTTTCACAACCAGTGGCATCGGTGGCTCATAGTTATCCTGTAATCATCTGTACACTCAGATGTTTCTTTCTCTCTCCTGTTGCCAAATGATGAGGTTTTTGTTTGGAGCAGAAATTCCTGTTAGTCTCTGACCCTTCGCTTTGCTCTGTTAGCTTTCATCCCATTCGTATTACTCCACGAAGAAAGGCAAAGCAATATATGCATTTTTGATGCTTCCTTTCATGAGTTTGCAATGAAAATCTTCATATAGGGAAAAACATGAAGAACTTTGAAACATTACTGTATTTAGAGCTTGCCACTCTCATTGAAATCTGCATGTCTTGCAAGTAGCAATGGGAAGGTACGTGTTTGCGTAAAATAGTAAGGCTAACAAGAGCTGTCAGTCTGTTTTGAGAAGGTGTCAAAGAACTAAAATACATATGCTTTCCAGACATTTGGGGCTACTGTTAGTTAAAAACTTTCTCTTACACTGTTTGAAGTTCTGATGTTGTTTAATAAACTAACTGGAAACTCTACAAAGTTTTTTTAATATATGTAATAGCTAGGGAAGAAAATGAGTAGGTCTTAACCAGTTACTGAATGAATGACTTGGATGCAAACTCCCACTTTGAAAGAAACCAGGAGGAGTAACACAAAAAATGGTCTTTCTCTTTTAGGTGGCTCTGGACGAAAAGAAAGAGGTGCCCCCCCGCTTCCACCTATACCAAGGTGAAATGGGTTCTGGCCCATCTTTGGGCAGCGTCTGTTTTCAAGTTTCCTTCAAGTCAGCTCTCCTGTCCACATCATTGGAAAGTTGTCTGTTTTGCTTTATTTCCACTTTTGGCTTGTCAGCTGGAACAAACTTCAGTCTCTATTACAGAAGTAATAGATGCAGCTTATGAACTATAGTTGCTCAAAGCTATAGATTTTATTTGCTTATACCGCAGGCTGTCACGAAAGGCATTTTGTGGACCATACCCAACATACGTGCATCATGCTTACTGCGTCCAGCCCTGTCCCCTTGAGAGCTCCACAGGAGGTCTGGCTTTGGATTTGATGAGAGCTGGGACAAAGCTGTTTCATTCACTTTGGGTACAGTGGCTGTATTATTTGAATGATAAAGTACGATCTATTTTCTTTTTAAAAAACAGTTGCTGAGGAAAACCATGTAGCCAAGAGTCCCCTGGATCCCTCTTTGCATGCCTGACTTGGCCCATCTGCTTCTGCAAGCTATAGACCTACTACATGGTGACCAAGAGTTCATCCTAAACCTTTTCACTTCAGCTTAGCCAAGCAAACCTTGTTTTAAACAATAGACAGTACGTCCTGCCCTGAGGATGGAGTGTGTCTGGCCTTGTTTTTATCTGCAGAGACTTTTCCAAAGAAAAGCACAAGCGAAGAATTCAGCAGCATAAAAATACCTTTTTTTTTTTTTTTACCCCTCTTTCCTTGTTTTTTAATAGTGTTGTGCTTTTAGTTACCTAATTCTTTCCTACTCTGATGTGGACCAACTCGCAGTCATCCGTGTCCTGTAATGCCCTCTACCTGAGACTACATGCGAAGAGTCCTCAGAAAGTAGTCTTGGTGCAAATGCGACGATTGTTGTAGTTGCAGGCTCCTTCTGTGAAGCATCACTAGCACCAGCGCTCCACAGACTGCTTTCCAGTTGTTTCTTTGGTACAATTAAACGATGGGGTTTGACTTAAAAAGCTTCCTGGGGCTTAGGTCACAAGTCTCAGGGAGATTGTATTTGACTTGTATTACAGTAGAGCAGCTGAGGTCCAAAATGTGTGTAAGTGAAAGCCCTTTGATGTAGTGAAGGAGGTCTGGGGTTTGTGCGTTCAAGTGGGAGCATTAGCTCCAAAATTTGCTGTCTGCACTGCTTCAAGAGAAATGGGAAGATTTGGCCTTCTGAGTTTACCATGAAGCCTGTCCTTTCAAACTTAGCTGAAGGGAGTCTCTCCGGAGAGCTGCAAGGCGTACATTAACAGAAGAGAGAGTGAAGTATTTTAACATTGCGATAATTGGTTAATATATTCAATGGCTTTTGAATTTTGTGTATTAGAAAAGAGGTCATTGTATGAGTGCATTTTACAAATGGATCTAAGCGCATATAAAATGCCTTTGGAAATTAGAGGAAGATGATAATTCTGGATTTGCTGAATGATAGCTCTTTGTTAATTGGACTTCGGAAGGTTAGCCATGAAAAATTTCTCCTCTGTCTCCTCAACAGCTTCTGTTTCTTCAGCATACTCCCCGGAATCCCTACCAAGCCTGTATCAGCAGTCAGGCTTCACAGGGTGTTGCTCAAAAAAAACTGAAAAAACCCAAAAATTAGTCATGTAGGTTAAGAAAATGTTTCTCTAGCGTGGGAGACATGATCCTAAGTATGCTCTGTGGCTAGAATAGACCGGTCCTTGAAAATCCAGCCACAGAGAGTCTGGACCCCACTGAAGTGTTTGTGCGTAGGGCTTTCTGCTCTGCCCGTGCGTGTGGAGGGGCAGATCCCCTTTCTGCCCGACAGCCTGGGCAGTCACAGTGAAGGGGATGAGACAGACTTGGATTTGGCCAGATCACATTTAATTTGGCCTTTTCAGTGTTTGTTTACAAAATCTTGTTAGCGGTGATAGCATTTGATTGTGTACCTGTTTTTTACATTTTTATAGCTAATGACCTATTTTAAGTTACTATTTATGGTCTTGAACCTGCAATTAATTGCGCAGGCGCAGGGATGTATGTTCATCTAATTGCAGGATCGTGGCTGTAAGAGTTTCTTAAACAGATACTAGTGGAACTGCCATGTGACAGGTGCACCTTGGGATCAAACCAAGTACAATACTGAATTTGTATATGTATTTTATGGATGTCACTTAAAGTGCCTGTCTCTTTGGGATATTATTATGTGAATAGAAGTCCAAATAAGATTTTTAGCATAATAACTTAAAGGATAAATTATTGTATTCATGTTTTTAAACTGAAGCACTTATAACTTTCTAAGGAACAACATTTTGAATTTAAGAATACAATATTTTTCAGTACCTTGACCTGCCAAATCCCTATGAATATCCAAATAGCTATGTAGCCAAAAAAACCCCAAACCTCCAGTAACTATACCTTTTTTGTAACTTACCTGCTTCCAGCATGGCTGTTTTACTTTGATTAAGTCAATGAAAATGCTGCACATTGTTCTGCCAACTCTCTGCATCATTCAAAGTATCCTATATTTGACGTTTTGAGCAAGGTTTTCTGACCAGAAATTCTGGACCACTACCAAAGACTTGGCAAACCAGCTCCCATCTCACTTTAAAATGTGCTGTGTAAAAGGCCTTCAAGTCAACAAGCCAAGAAACCTGAACTGCTTGGGTTTTAGCACTTCTTTGTACTATAGAAACCTCTTCAGAATGGATGCTTGGCATGTATGTAAAATAGCTGAACAATTCAGAAAGAGGATTTTTTTTTCACCTAACAGCAACTTTACTATTTATATCTTTTGCTATAAAAGTCCCTAGATATATTCCAGAACAATGCAGCATTTTATCATTCAATATATTGCTTCATATATCAGTAGCTATTTACAATATGATCAGTATTAAAGTATTTATTTCACTATGAAGTGTTAAAAAAGAATACAAAACGGATTGAATCAATGGTGCCTTACGACTTTTTAGTCAACTTTTCTGTGTCTCACTCGAAAAATTGATAGGCGTTGCTCCTCCAAGTCCTACTGTAAATAGTGCCGACAGTAGCATTATACAGTGTTTGAGCCAAGTCCTGCTGTTGTAACATGCTCCGTCTGCTAAATTCAGACTGAGCTCAGTGTATGGAGAGTCTATTGGATCAGTCATTAGGTGAGGTGTAGGCGGGCACTGGTTAGCCTCACAATCACTTGTTGGTATTGCTCTGGAAATCCAACCCTTTCCCAAAATCAGTGTCTCACGCCACCGTCCATACAGCCCAGCTGACTTCAGTGTGGTTGCATAGGTTACTAGATGATTCACTGCTCGCATATAAGATTTACTAGGTTTGTTTCAATGGCATTGTATTACAAACTTTCACACCTCAAACGGTCTTTTTATGTCATCACTAAGGCTCGCATTGTGTGACAACGGCCACGGATGTTCATTTTTGTTTAATTCAAGTCAGTAAATAAAATGGGAATGACTTTTGTACCACGTGACAATGATTTCTGCTCAATATCTTGGAAGAAAAGCACTTGTTATATCTGTTAAGACTTTCTGCACCAGCCATTGGGAGAAGAGGTCGCAGTGATTAATGTTCAGAGTTGTTAAAGGAAACTCAGCTTATGATTCAGGAAGCATGTATTTCTGTAAATGAACTGCTTCTTAAATAAGGTCGCAAAGTTCTTGTTTAGAAGCCAGCATTTCCCAACACTAAAAGTATCATAAGAATGATTTATTTTTCTCTGCAAGACTGAACTATTAAAGAAGTTCCTTAAATTGTTACTTAAAAAAATGGACGGTAGCTTCTCCTTGCAGCAATAAGTGTTTACATGTCCCTTGTTGAAGTAGATCTGTGTTGGAGCAGAGGATGAGGAAACTAAACTGCTATCATGCTTCACATACATTGTAATGCAACAATTTTGTGTGCATCAGTATGGAAATGGAAAGCGTACTTTTTGCCTTGGAAGCAAAGAATGGTGCTGAATGATCAAAATGGGATTATTTCAAGCAAAATGTTGAATGTCAAGAGACCTAGAGAGGGCCCCTCAGCCACAGGATGCTGGAAAGGAGAAGATTGCCCAAGGAAATAAAAAACAATTGGCTGAATGTTGCTATCGATACTAGAGTATAAATTAGGGTATAAAATACACATGTGTGTGTAATACCACATCTCAATAGCGTGAACGCCGTTGTCTCACAGTCAGGTGCGAACAACCTGTTATGGTGGTACATTGACTCGGTATAACACAGATTGTATGAACTTTAGTTTTTCAAACGGTATTAACCAGAAAATAAGAAGAATCTCTTACTTCAGCTATCCGGTAACACATGAAGTGTAGCTAGTCCATGGAATAGTTCTTCACTTACATTGGGAGCAAACAGGGATCTTGTACCCTGCGAGGTGGAAGTGGACCATTCAGTTAAAATGTAAACCTGGAGCGCTGGCAAAAGGGGGAGTGTTGGAGTCACTCAGCAGAAGCAGGACACATGTATCTGTCCTCAGTGAGTGAGTATGCGGCAGGTAGGAAGACAGACTAAAAGAAAAAATTGGAAACCGCATGTCTTAAAAAAGGGAGTAACCCTTCAGAATGTTGGCATTTTGAAATACAGTTTGTCTGTGATAAATAATACTCTGTAGTGTAAACTAATGCATGCAAGGGAAGACCTCTAAATCTGGACTTCCAAAGCCACACAAGACTATGAAAGAGACAGAAACATAACTTAAAACATGGGCTGAGCAGAAAGTAACATGTTTTTATCAGATGCTTAAAGTCTGAGCTTTTTATAAAATATTAATCTAGTTCTGTGAATATTTTTTTTGCTTAACATTTATTTTGTATGTGATTTTGTTCTCCTTATTTTTCTGTCCTATGCCAAATAAATTTTACTTTTATTTAATTGGTGGTGCAGACTGCTACATTGAGAACAAACACGGTTGCTCCCTTGACAGAAACACACGTCGGCTTTAGCAGGAGCCTAAAGGTGAGCCTGGCGGGAGCTGGGGAGGGTTTTTCTCCTCCCTTCCTGCCTGCCATCGCCCTGCAGCACAGCAGTGACATTCAGAGGACTTTGGGCTTCCGTTCAATGAAGATTAGACACCCGCAGATAAGGAGAAGTAAAGAGTTTAGTTTAGGATAAAGAATGATTGAAAATCTGTGGACAGTGACACTGTACTTGTAGACGGCTGTTGTGTGAGCTATGGGCATTAGCTGTTGGCAATCAATCACTCTTGTTAAGCACAGATTTTTCTTCCTCTTATCTCCACTCACTAGGCAGAAGGCTGACAGAGAATAGCAAACAAATGAAACCCTCCTTTTGACTGTGGAGCCCCGTTCTTGATCTTGGATGTCAACCTTTTCAGACAATTTGGACCAGGTTCATCACAGAAAGGCCCTTTTTTAAAAGTCCGAAGGAGGCTCAAATTCAGGCTGCACTTCCAGCTTCTCTCAGAAATTAGAAAAGTCATTTAAAACCCGAAGAGAGCTAAAAAGCTCTGTGCTGTAACTCATCTATCGTGCAAAGACTTCAGCAGCAGCTTTACTCTGACACAGACGGTGGATCCTTCGACATCTATGGGGACTGCTTGTTGATACTTTCATTTTACAGATTGACTGGGATGGAGAACTCGACTCTCTTAAAAGGCCACAGACACTCATGGCTCAGATGCAGCCTAGAAGCCCACCGGTCCCGGTGGCTGGGCTATATAAACAGCAGAGCCAGGACGGAGGGCGGAGGCTGGGAGTTCATGAGCTGTGAAGGAGCTGGCTCAGCACGCTGAGAGACCTTTGTTTGCAGACCTTGGTGGCAGCAGCCTGAACGAGATTTCCGAGGTACGGATCTCATGATCAGCTAGTAGGACTGTCTATCTCATGTTTTACCAAAGAAAACATGGTTCTTTCTGGTTTTTGAGAAATTAAATTACTTGCTTGACTTTGGCAAGAGAGAACTGAACTGAGCATGCTGTGACCTAGCCATAACCACAACATAGTCCTTCCTCCATTTAACTCAAAAAATGCTTTTGCTTTAAAGTAAACCCACAGACTACACTGTAAAACAGTTCTGACCGCTCTCTGCCGTTGCAGGAAGGCTCACGTGTTGCATGCAGCACACACAAAAATAGCCAACTCCTTTGATCATGGTTCAACAATTCCAGTGACCTTCCTGCCTTGTATGCACAGGCTGCTGCCTTCTGCCCTCTCACCAAGTCTGACTCCATTTCGCATTGAAAATAGTAAATTAGTCCAAGCCAATTATCACATTGGGAGCTAAATATTGGCCCATACATCTCTGTGCAGCAATTAATGTATTATTTAGGTTAACTAACGGAAGAGATCAAGAGCCTCCAAGATGGGTTTTTCTCTGGCTAACAGTAAGTATAATGAGCAATTTTTAATAGCTGTTTCTGCTGTCTTACAGTTCTCTGAGAATTAGCCAAATACATAGCAGGATGTAAGCTTGATTCCAAGTTTCATTTTCTGTTACACTCTTAGAGTTCCTATATGTTTTATTTTATACATAATGAAACTGCGTGATTTACACTTCTAAGAGCTCATCCTTTTCACTTGTTGAATAGGACTCTGCAATCCTTCTAACAAGTTCAAACTTACTCTTGCAAGCTGCAAGGGCCTGCTGCATACAGGGGCATGCCAACTTTAAAAATCAAGTTGGTTTTTTTTTCATAAGCAAAAATGTTTCTCCCCATACACGTTAACTTCTGCCTACAAACAGAGCTGTGCCTGGGCTCCACTCACCCTTTCAATTGTATCGCAATATAAATTTTGCAGAGCGTGAAGGCCTCAGTAACCTTTTCTGTACCCTGCTGGTTGTTGCGTCTTTGGGGTATCTGTGCTGCTTGGTCTGCATGTGTTTACCCAAATACAGACTGCTAATCAAAAACTTTGGTGAAGCATAAGAGTAAATAGGATGGTACTTTGTCTCCACACCGTAGATATTGCAGCAGCGCTGGGAATAAAAAGCAATATGAATAATTTCTAATTCTAATGTGAGCTAGTAAAAGCTCTGAACACAGGGATTACATCCACTAATGTACAGGGCTTCTGAAGACACCTCTGAGCAGAATGATTGTTTCAATTGTAGGATGTACTTGACTTCATCAGTAATAACTTGTCTTTCCTGTAACTCCTGAAAGCGTTCCTCTAAGAATTAATTAACGCTGCCATACATCTCAGAAGAAGCTCCTCTGATGACTCCTTCCCATTGCCTTTCTTATGCCCAGCAAATCTCCCGATACAAGCTTCGTTAGTCCAGTCATTTGCATCCTAGCAACATAAGTGCATTCTTCTTGTGTAGCAGACCCATGGTAAGACGCCCTGCTATCACCTTTTAATTTAAAAAAAAAAAAAAAAAAAAGCTACTGCTTTATTCTGTTCTCTCATAGGTAACAGAGACAGACATTTATATGTTAAAATTGTGATACCCAAGGTTCTTCATTTCAATAGAATTAGGACACAATCATTTGAAACAGTTATAAGCCTGCACGCTTTTGTTATTTCCTGCATTGGCAATCAGGCCCTTAACCTATCTAAAAATCCCAACAGCAGTCCAGGTACAGAAATAATTCTGAGGAAAGGATGACTGACACAAAAATACTTTGATTAAAACACAAGAGAATAAATTGGGTGGGTGCTGCTAATGCTACCTGTGTCCAACATCGATCTGTCAGCTGAACAAAAACATCAGTTCAGATAATCACTACTTCAATCTGAAAACACGTTATTTATGGCTTAAGATACAGCTTCTGCAGAAGCTACATCAAAATGTAAAATAGAAATCTATTGTGAATGCTGTCCGTATGATACTGTCAAACTTTCTACTCCACTACAATAGGGCACTTTTAAATTAAAAAGAATGGTATACCAAAAAAGAATGGTAAAAACAGAGAGGAAAGATTATGGAAATTATCATAATTTTTCCTCTCTGTTTTTACCATTCTTTTTTCTTCCTCAAAGAAAAAAGTTATTTCTTCAAGAATGCTGGGGTTTAGCCTAGATAAATACCATTCTCATTTTGAATATGGGACTGTTCTTGTTATTTAATTTTTTGCTAGAATAGAGCAGAAACCTCTGCCTAGGCACCTCTGAGGTAAAGGCAGGCAGGAGGCTGAGGACGGAGGGGCTGTTGGTAGCTGGTCATCCTTCCTCTCCCCAGAACAGGAACCACCGATTCCTCCCTGCAGCCAGGGCCGGGCTGCTTTTTCACTCCACAAATCCCTTTTCAAAACCATTCCCTTCCCAAAGGAGGCTGCTTTGGCTGCATTTTACATTTACTTGTGTGTACAATTGGTGGGCTCCAAGCTTGTGCAAACACTGTACCCAATAAGGCGCATAACCAATTCGCTTCTGAAAATGTTCTTGTGTCGAGGCAAAGATGGGTGTTGAGTTCTTTATCTCATATCCTACCTGACTTGAAGGAAGCACGTGAAAAATGACTCTTTCCTGTCCTCCATTCCAGCAGAAATTTTAGTGAGTTCAGAGCTTGGGGTGAGCCCTTGCCTGCCCTGTTCAGCAGCAGCGAGGACAGGGAATCCCACGCGGCTGAAGGGCCAGCGCTCCCGAGGGAGCACAAGGCGGCTGAAGCGCTCGGAGTGCTTGCGAAGAGAGCGAGGTAAAGGCTAGGGGTGAAAGGCCAGGCTGGAAACCCAGCCTCTGCCATACCTATGTTAATGCTGGAACTAATGTCCCCCATAAATAATGTCGATTGCACTGCTCGTCAGAGACTGCAGAGCCTGTTAGGACTCTGTGTGCTGCCTGAATGCCAGCCCTTGCCGCAGACTGCTCAGATCCTTCCCTTGCCTGTTTTTTTTTCCCCCTCCCTATTTAAAATAGACAATTTCACTTCTGCTATTTGGCCAGTAGCTTGTATTACTTACGAAACCTTTGCTGGAAAACATTCAGATAACCTGTTTGTTTTCTCTAAATACACAGTTTATTCTTCTCAATTGCACCTGCAGGAGTGCTGCTGCACCTTCATCCAAACGCCTCTCAGCTGTGGGGTTGGTGCATTTGCCAGATTAGTGCTGATTTAAAACCAAAAACTCCCACTGTGTGCTTTAAGATAATCACCACAAACTGTAAATCCATTTTATAGCTGCAAACATTTCTAATGTCAGTCCAAGTACAAGCACGCGTCATAAAACGAAAAACTTTGTATGTTGGTGTTTGCTTTTAACTAAGCGGGTGGGAATAGGTATGATGCAGCTCGAGCCTAGGAATTTCTCTTTCTGCTGAGAAATACTCTGCCCCCAATGCAAGAGAAGCTTTGTGTCCTCCAAGTTACCTAAAGTTTGCATTCTAAGCAATCAGAGGCTCGATACAGTAGGGAAGAGCATGTTAGTCAATTAACAGCAGGGGAGGTTTAGATTGGATGTTAGGAAAAACTTCTTTACCGAAAGGGTTATCAGGCATTGGAACAGGCTGCCCAGGGCAGTGGTGGAATCGCCGTCCCTGGAGGTATTCAAAATATAGGTAGATGTAGTACTCAGGGACATGGTTTAGGGGTGGTTTTGGCATAGGTTTATGGTTGAACTCAATGATCTTGAAGGTCTGTTCCGACCCAAGTGATTCTATGATTCTAAGAACATTCCCTGCAACCACCAGCAGGGAATTATATTTTAAATGCTTATTTCTAGAGCTGTCTCATTTTATAATTTTTTTAACTAGCTCTTATCCCTCCTCCTCCCCCACCCCATTTTCATGCAGGAAATTATTTATTTTTATGAAATGCAGCAGATGACAACTACGAGGCCAACCGGCACAGCTGGCCAAGCCCTGCGGAAGCAGACGGGTGAGAGGAGGGTGTCCCGGGGCGGGCAGAGGACTGCGAGCGCCCACCCCGGCGCAGAAGCTCCTTTCAAACCCAGCTTTGCTCACCACCCGATCAGCTCGCCGGCCAGCCCGGTGACCCAGCCGCCTTGCCACCTACTCGCCCCTTCTCCCTCTGCCGGCCCCGAATCCGGCACCCCCGGGAAGGTGCCGGGCGGAGGCGACCGGGGGGGCGCCAGGGGGCGCCCTTGGCTGCGCTGCTCCTCCCTGCGCTGCCGGGCCCGCACGGTGACTTTAATGTCCACGTCAAAACTCGGGGTTTACAGAATCACAGAGCAGTTTGGGTTGGAAGGGACCTTAAAGATCACCTAGTTCCTGAAAGATCACCTTAAAGATCATCTCATTCCAACCCCCCTGCCACGGACAGGGACACCTCCCACTAGGCCAGGTTGCTCAAAGCACCATCCAACCTGGCCTTGAACACCTCCAGGGATGGGGCTTCCACAGCTGCTCTGGGCAACCTGTGCCAGTGCCTCACCACCCTCACAACGAAAAATTTCTTCCCAATATCTAATCTAAATCTACCCTTTTTCACTTTAAACCATTACCCCTCATCCTATCCCTACACTTCCTGATAAAGGGTCCCTCTCCAGATTTCCCGTAGACCCCCTTTAAGTACTGGAAGGCTGCTCTAAGGTCTCCCTGGAGCCTTCTCTTCTCCAGGCTGAACAACCCCAACTCTCTCAGCCTGTCCTCATAGGAGAGGTGCTCCAGCCCTCTGATCATCTTCATGGCCCTCTTCTGGACCCGCTCCAACAGGTCCGTGTCATTGCTTGAATGGTAAGCAGTTCCTAAGCTGTGCTCCTACTATTTAACTACCGACATTTTTTGGCTGTATCTTTTTGGCTATGAGCATATGGCAATGTTCATCATTTCAGGAACGCTACGCGCGGTTTGACTGTTGGTACGGCAGCATGTTCGCTCCGGGGTTATACGGCCTGATCTTCCATGTAGTTGCACAACTCTTAGGCAAGTAAAATTCCGGTGTTGGCATAAAAATGATGCAACAGCATCACACATCTGACTCTACTCTGTTTCGGTCCAACTGAAAGCAGCGTGCTGTTAGACCTAAGCAAATAAAGCCTTTAACAAATAAAGTTTTACTGCAGCTGGAGAAGAAGGTAAGAATTAAAACAAAACACTTTTTTATTGAAACTGTCAAGTGGAAGTAACAAATAATTGTGGGTAAACCACTCTGGCAATACTGTAGTCCTAAAACCAGTATTTACTCAAATATTTAACAGAAGAAAGAATTTTGTTTGTATTGTGAGTTAAAGAAATAGAAAACACAGTGTCTGGCTAGCCGTAAGAGATTAAAATACTCGCCATGAACTTAAACAAAATGCCAAACTGCTGAATGTAATCAGGAAAAGGTGTGAGGAAGAAAGAATGCCGGGGAAGAATCTGCAGGTTACGGAGGGAGAAGTATACAAAAAGTATAGGTACAGTAGCTGTATGCAGAATAATTCGGGAAGAAGAGGGTACATTAATACTCTCCTGTGACAAAGTAACAGAAAGGATTGAATGCTATAGCTGTGGTGAATTGAAGAAGAAACAAATAAAAAATACTGCATTTCTGCCAAAGGAGGCAATACACTGCAGTCAATACATTTTTTGGATTACGTTTAAACTAGGTTCACGTAAGAAATAGTGGCTTGAAAAATGGTAGGACATGGTGTGATCAAAAACAGACACTTAGTGGGGAGAGTTCACAGAGGTTCGGGTCATATTCTGAAAATATTTCCAAAGCTTTTAATTTGTGATGCCAAAAATTGGTTTTGTGGTTTATTTGTTTCTTGGGGGGGAGGAGAAGGGGGGGTGAGGTGGGGTGGTGGTGTTTGTTTGGGTTTCTTTACTAATCAATCCCTTGCTGAATAAGCAACAGGTGCAGCAGATCATGTATCAGAAACAGTTTATTTAATCAGTGCAGCTGGCTTTAACACAGTTTTCCCGAGCAAAGCAGCATTTACTAACTTGTGTGCAATACTGTTAATTTGTTTGTTTGTTTGTTTTGGAGGAATCAGGCTGCATTTGAGTAGTCTTACAGTGACTGAGCAGTTAAGAGTGCTGAGAACAAGTAATAAGCTGCCTATGTCGAATGAATGGGTTTTCTTAGGTCAAGAAAGAGCTGTAACTTAAGTCCTGTTCTTAATTTCACCACATGCTGTTAGTCATGTGGCTATATGAAAATGTAAAAAGATATTTTAAGTGTCTACATACAGTAGAATCAGCTCTAATACGAGGCAAATGGACAAGACTTCATAATAATTTTTGAGATAAAGCATTCAAAACCACTATGTTAAAATAGTGATTTATTTGCATAACTTTTGCATACCTCCCCCCGCCCCAGCCTGGTTAACTTGTTAACTCATCTTTGAGTACTTGTATTTGACTTCAGCAAACTTACCTTCTTGCTGAGCCACGTAACAGGTTGATACCCTAGCACCACTGGTAGAATCTGTGCATTTGGGAGGTCTCTGCAAGGTAGTTTTGTCTCCCCTGAAAGCGATTGCAGAAAAAAATCTCACTGTACTGAAATAATACGGGGCTATTGTGAACTTTACAGAATTCAGTGCAATCTAATATGAACTTTATTTTCTTTACTTTTTGCTTTAGAGAGATGAATTTCACCATGCACGATGTTTACTGATCTTGCTTACAAGAGCAGTCCATTTCAACACACCTGAGCATACATAAATACTGCTGAAGTTTTAGTTTGACTTTCTGCAAGCTGACTGTATTAGCTCCCTGTATTTTCTTTTGGCAGATACAGTATTTTGAAGACTATCATTGCACCTACGGCTCTGTGACATACCAGTAACTCGTACCCTTGTCTCAGGCACAGAACAAAATGGAAGTGAGTACAGTACGGTAAACATGGACTTGGCAAAACCAGCTTGAACATACACATTGTCTTACAAAAGATACTGTACCAGAACTAACAATTAAGTTCTTGTAACCAACGTAGATCATGAAGGGTACTACTGTGAAATTGTAGATAAGCAGATAAATAGCTTTCTTGAGAAGGAAGTTGTGTTCCAAGGTAACCGAAGTGAATGTAATCATCCAGTGCATCCCTCATCATCTCCGTGCTAACAAGTTTCAAGCTTATGGGTAAGAGCATCTGGGTAGGCATTCTCCTGACCTCTGGGTTAGACCGCTCTCAGGGACACAGATGCTGGATTTTTCATGGTGTTTAAGCCTCAAATGTTTGGGAAATTCTTTCACGGGACTGTTAAGCACTTTCCCTTTGACACCCCCCTCCAGAGAAGAAATCCAGGGGCCTACTGCCTGTCTACAGATTAATTTTCCTCAGGTTCTCCTTGTTGCTTAACTGCCTCATCAAACATAGGTATACTGTAAGCTATAGTTTATTTTCCAGTAACTATGTGAGTCTGTAAGTGATAAGACACATATAGATACAGATAAGGAGTTCACGTTCTTCCTTAACATCCTACACACAACTGCAAGAGAACAGACATTAGAAGACAACAAACTTTCCGAATCCTGAACTACGTTTTTAGATAACCAAAGTTAGACATACATTTTCAGATGGAGTCAGCTAAGCAAATTTAACAGAGGTTGAGCACAGGTCCCTGCCTTGTACATTATATCGTCCATTTACCTGGTAAGCAATGAGCAGTATGAGAAAAGCACTTCCTCTACTACTAGAATTACAAGGCCATGTCGTCTGTAGGCATAATGCCAGTTTTCATATAAAATTTGGCTCGTCGTCAATAACCAAGGAGCATTGAGTAAGTATTTTTCCTGTAATTGAACATAAGGAGATTACCTAAGAAGTGCTAGTGTCTCCACCCATTGTTGTAATTATTGTGTTAGTAAGATATTCAGACTTTTCCACGCTGTTGAAAATTAGGTTCACAGTTGTCTGGAGATTGCACTGAGATTATACCTGTAGATTTCCGGACAGGTTTCATCCTGACGCATTTGCCAACACTCTTGCTGTCTGCTCATCCTCTGTGTTCTTATTTCTGGCTATTCTTGGAAAAGTCGTGTTTTTGCAATATCCTACTGAGAGGTTATTTAGAGAGGTGCCGGTGCTACATTTTCAATCAATAGTGCTACTTTGAAGCTCACCTGACACTTCCTGTTGTAAGGCAGTGTTGTCTTTCGGTTATCACCGTACCCTAACGATTTGGCTACAACTTCCATGCTAGCTTTCTGACTCTTTCTGGGAAAAAATGCCGTTATTTTTGGTATTTTCAGAAACAAACTGGAGTAATGTACTTGCTTACAGTAAAGTCCTGAGGGCTTTTCTTCCAGCATTTAGTCCAGCATTTCAGGCTTTGCAACAAGCGCTTGCAGTTGACCAGTAATGTAGCCTTCGCATCAAGTACAGAGATACGTTTCTGATCCTCTGGAAATCTGTCCAAATTGGCTCAATTGTACCCCTCGAAAAATATGTTTGCATGTGGCCACTGCTAGATCTTAAAAGCTAAATTATCTGAAGCCTGTTCTCATTGAGAAGGTTAAACCTCTTTGCAGCTCCTGCGTGAGGCCAGCCTGTATACATGTAATTGTTGTAGGTAAATGAGTATGATGAAAGCGACAGGTCAGCAGGACGACTCATGTAATTGTTCCTCCAGCTGCTTTTCACTGGTTGAGCTGCTGCCCAGATCAAAAAACAGGAACTGTCTCTCCCATACGCTCAGTTGACTACTTTGGTGTTACACAAATGGATGGAAAAAACTAATTTGGGTGAAAACGGAACCAATTATCAAGGGGGAAAGCAGTTCAGGATTATGTGATGGGTGGTATGGGAACTCTCAAGAGGATCAAATTAAGATTTTGGGGACAACTTTCAGTTTTACGTTTGTTTAGTAGCTATGGGAAAGCTTGGCTTTGCAATGCTGGTAATAGTGTTTGCTGGGATCTACAGTTAAACTGCCAGAGCTGAGTTGCCAGTGGTGGAGGGTAGCTGTGATCCAGAGCTGATGGACTACATAAATCTGTCCTCTCCGTAGTCTGCAGACAAAAAAACTTGCCTCTCCTGTACACTAGTCACACTATCTATGGTCATTGGTAGCCCGAATGTTGGGGTTTTAATTAATGCAGGGGGGCTTTTTGATATTTCTACGGATTGGGTGAAACTCCATGAGAACTGGTGTCCATGACTGGCGCCTTTACTTTACAACGATCTTAAAAGGAAAGTAAACTCTACTATAAACCCAGGGTGCTGGAACACAAAGAGGTTCCACCCAAAACAAAAGTAGATTCAAGGCCAGAGAAGAACATGTGGCTCAAAGAAAAAGTCTACAGACCTTTGATTAAGTATTGAGTGAGTGGGGAGGAGCGTCAAACGGTGAGAAGATATGTCCTTTTGCTGTTCAGGGAAGCAAGCCTTTGTACAGTCTTTGGGAATATGCAGGAGTATACTCTGTATTCACTACTGCATTAGAGAGAATTATTGTCTCCAACATTAAGTTATCATTGCTAATTATCCAGGTTAATAGATGCAAACAAACTGTGTTCCTACCAGTCCCCAACCAAGTGGAGAACTGGTCCTGTAATCCAGTGTTTTAGTTACTCATGGTGCGGTTCTGGTGGTACAGTCTGGTCAATATAGGTTTCGTGTTTCTTAACAGGGTATGGGGTCAAACCCTGCTGCTTTCCTCCATTCATCTCAGAAACGGCTGCATGTCAATGACAGATAGTTGCCAGGCTGCTTATACTATATTTAAAAAATTAAAATCTTCAAGAGGAAATAGGCTATATTAAGTGCCAATTATTTATTTCCTTACATATTGTCCTCCCTTATTTTTTTCTTAGAGAACAGCTATAATTCATACAACTTCTTTAAATAATTAATCTAAATTCTATATAGAATTTTATTGTATTTTTTCTATTTAATCTCATCATGTGCCTTTGGGACTACAATTTCATACTTTTGAGTAGTTCCATTCCGCAGTGTACCCTCTAAAAAAACCCACAAGACCCAGGTCAAGTGCACTTTCCTGATCTAGGAGCGTGTACATGCTAGAGGTGAGATGGCAATACGGCCCTCTCTCCTGTAACTTCTCATCCCCTGGAAAATCATGCTGTTGGTTGGTGGATATCAACAGTAGTCAATAAGCAGCCTATTCAGCCAAGTTTAAGCTCTTGTAAAATAATGCACTGAAGGATGATCATGTTTTAAATACTTTATTAAATGCTGAATCACTAGTGATCTCTTTAAGAGGAAGAAATGAGTTCAAGAGAAGGGAAGGCATAAATTCTTACCAAGATTTCTTAGTACAGTTTGGTATGTCTGCCTTGCTACTTCCCAGAGCATGTCCCACTAAGCCATGTCATTTGTATAAGGAAGAGTAGGAGGCAGAAAGCCAAAAAAAATCTGAAAGATCCCATTATACTGTACTTCCAAAAACTAATCCAAATCAGTTTCAAAGTGGCCCTTGTCAGGCGCCAAACAGAGAGACCTTAACAGTGAATAAATTAACAGAAGAGTCTTCTTTATTAGCGTTTGCAGCAGAAGTCTCACCCTAATGTTGTCAGGCGAGTGTTACCCAACAGGCTCTACCACCTTCCAGCAATAAACGTACATTCGTTGTCACGGCTTTGGTACAACCCCTCACTGATCATTTGGTTGGGCTATGTTGGCCCAACGTAGGGGTAGGACTGGAATGAGAGGCAGCATGGAGGCAAACACTGACTTCTGCATCAGCATTGCTGCTAAAAATCAATTGCTACTGTACTAAGGGTCTTTACTTTTAATACTGCAACACAAAAATTAACTCATTAAGCATCAGTACATATAAATTAAAATGAAAGCAGACATATAGTATCAACAAATAGTACCTTCTAAAAGCTTCCAACAGTCATTTCTATCCCCACAAGTTTCTACCCTGGCTGAATTCTTTATGGGATTTTCTTAATCCCTTCCTGGCCTCTCATTTAATTCCCTTATATTATTTTTGTTGTTACTACTGATACTGCTCTTCCTAATATATACTCTCTGATTTGTTTCTGGAAGGATTCTGTAAGTGTTTTGAGAGTACACCTTGTAAACTGAACTGACAAATTCATTAGATCATATCTGAGATAGCACTTCATATATTGTCAATCATCACATACAGCATTTTTGGTTGAGAGAGTTCTTCCCCCTTCCCCTCTGCATTGGTCTCCCCTGGGTGTTCCACGAAAGGGGAAGAGGAACGCTTCTGGTTTTTTTTGCTTGAAGTTCCCAGTTTGGAAGGGGAAACTACTGAGCACGTAGATTCCGGACGGCATCACACCTGCGAGGGAAGCTCCCTTACTCCAGTTAGGACACCTAGCAGACATATGTCTGCTAAACTTAACAAGACAGGCTGGTCTGGGTCAAATCACCTATGGAAGAAAGTGTACGACGGACAGAATTTCACGCTTTCGCTCTTTGCGACAGCAGCGTCTGGCTTAGTTCCTAGAAAATGGGCAGCTTGAACCGCGCTCTCCTCAATTGCGTTAGGAACGGGAAGCCGCGAGAAAGCTGGATCCTCTTTTTCAGCAACAAAATCTTTGGCAATTACCAGCCCATTGACTGTCTGACCAGCCTTGGGGAACTGACGCCGCGTGAAAAACATGGCGTTTTGTTTCAGGTTTTGTTTCTAAGCGCTCTTAACTGCTGAAAGAGTTGAAACTGGGGCAGAAGGGGCAGGGAGCAGGGCTGCCCCCGCCCCGGGCAGGGAGGCCGGCAGCCAGCCCCGCTATCGGCCCACGCCGAGCCGAGGGCGGCAGCCCTGCCTCGGGCAGATAAATGTCGCCGAGCCCCGCGCTGGCCCCTGCTGAAGCCGGGGGCTGCCCTTCGCCTCACGTCTGCGAGCGGCGGCCCTGCCCCGGGTCTCCTCACCCGCGCGGGGAGGCAGCGCCTCGCCGCCGCAGCGGGGCCGGGCCCTGGGCCCGGCTGAGGGCAGGTGGCGGCAGGGAGCTCGGTCCGCCGCGGGGAGAAACCGGAGGCGGCGGGGGCTTGTTCCGCTCCCGCCGGGGAAGGCGGCTCCCCAGAGCGGGAGAAGCCCTAGGGGTAAAGGACGCGGCGGGGACAGGCCGCACCCGGTCCGGCCGCTTCGCCCGGCGCCTGAGGGTCCCTGCCGCCGCCGCCATCTTGCGGCTGATCCCTCCCACCCGCCGGCCTCCGCCGCGCAGCCCTGCGCCCCCGCCCGCCNGGCGGGCCCAGCCCTGCCCCTCCTGGGCCTCGGTACCGGCGGCCTCGGCCTTGGCGAGGTTCTCACCGTGTCAGGGGAGGAATCCTCTATACGTGCCCTTGTGCGGAGGCGCCTCCCAAAAGCTCCGTAGGTAAGCCGCCCGCCCCGCTCCCCCCAGGCCTCTGGCGCTGTTTTCTGACGAGGCAGCTGTCACACGGGGCCGGGCCGGTATTTTTCTCTCTCGGGTGTTTCTGAGCGAAAAGGCTGGGTGCCGGGTGCCGGCAGAGGGGAGCGCGGGGCGGGCGAGGAAGGGGCAGGCGGGGGGGCGTTGATGGCTTTTCTCGCCGCCGGCCGAAGGATGTTCCAGCCCTACTTGGCAAGCGGGTCGGTGAGATGCTTCTCAAGGGGTGCTGGCAAGAAAACGCGACCTGTCTTTTGACGAGCGTTTTGCTGTGTGCTTCAAAAGTGTGCATCTGTCTGCTGACAAGCCCTGAGATGAGCCTAACTGAAAGTTAAGGGGAGGTGCGTTTTCCATTTGTTTTTCTGGCTTGGTATTTCACCTCGATGGCAACGGTTGCTTCGTTTGGTCTTGTCTGAACACCCGTGTCAGCGGCCAGTTTTGGTGTGGCTTCAAGCGTTGCCGTTGAGAGCCCTGCTGGTCGTGTGCTCAGGACAGGCCTCGGCTTCGCCGGGCTTCCCAGGCTTCCCCAAGCTTCCCGGGCTTCCCCAGCTCCCCAGGTGCTGTCTTGTAATGACAGCGTAGGAAAAAAAAAATGGAAAAGGAGACGTCATCTTGGAAAACAGCTGCTCGGAGACACTTGAGAAAGTGTCGCTTTCTCGTGGCGTTGCCTGGATTTCAAGCGCGGGGTGACGTGCTTCTCAGGTTAATTGCCGTTCCAGTACTGCACTTTCTCTGCTTTCCTTAGCCCAGTAAAGAGAAGAATAAAAATTGTGGTTAACTTGCAAGAATAGGAACTGCAGTAATCACTTCTTCCCACTTAATTTTATCATTGTAACCCTCTAAAGTTGCTTCCTCTTTGACTTACTGTACAGACTTTTACATGAAAATGCATATGGTACACTTATCCGAGCTGAGGATGAGATACTAGAGCTGCCACGAATGGTGACTCTTCCTGCCCCAATTCCACTTTCAGCCTCCTCAGTGAAATAATGTGTCATCCTTGGGATGTTGCTGCATTGCATTAAAATAGGAAATGAGGTCATGTTGTGGGATATAATTTATGAACAATCTGCACAGCCTTGCTAGTGTCACCAGTGTCGCCAGAATTATCCTGAGAGTGATTGTCAGCTGAAAGCTTGAGAGCGAGAGGCCAGAGAGAAATGTATGTACATTGAGGTATCTCTTCTATACTCTCATACCGTCTTTGACTTTCATTTAAAAAAAAAAAAAAAGATGAAAGGGATTTTCCTGCTGTAAAAGGAGACAACTTCTCTATTTCAGTACTCAGAGAGGAACCCGACGTTGCTTAACTCACAGCTGCTGGAGAATTGAGTATCTGGTCTGGTGAATTTTAACACTTTACAAATAGTGATAGCCTATGAGAGAAGTGGGCAAATATCAGTGCTCCAGTTTGTCTCAAGGGAGTTGTAAACTGCACTTGTTCCTTGCTCTCTGTCTATTGTTGGTCTTCATACCAGGCTTCCTCTCGTGCTGGCTGTACTGTCCTTCCTTATAAATGCAAGCTGATGGTCTGGCTGCAAGCAGCTATGCTTGACACAATCAACAGCAGATAAGGCAGCATTATTCCTAAAAGCTTTGTCTTTATTGTCCTGCAGTTCCCAACAATGCAGCTGTGGCTGAGTTTTCAAGGATTCAAATCTCAATCCTCAATCACTGAAAGGGTAACCACAAATCATATGTCCTATGGAGTCAAAACTAAGTGCTTTCCTTTGGGACTGTGTTATATTTCCTTATTTTAGTGTCATTTGACTAGTTAATTTGTTGTAGCTGCTATGTAGGATATATCGGGTTCTGGTTTTGCATCGGATCAGTATCTTTGATTTCATCAGGAACTGTGAATTGAAGACATTTTTGCTCACGTGGGATGCTAGTTTGAGTTAAGTCCCAGGTGTGAGAAGGCTGTATGTTAAATCTGCGATTAGGAATTACATAATCTCACAACAGTTATGTAAATGCAGGTATCCTATAGAGTAAAAGGGGCCAAGAGACATTAAGCAGCATGCTGTGCAAGAGCTTGCATTTCTGGAACATACCTACCATTCTGCGATAGATAATCTGTGTGTGTTAAATGTGAATATTTTGGGATGTGTGCGTCTCTGATGCTGAAGGGGTGTTTCACACTCAAAGCCCTCTGAGGAGTGCCAGTAGCAGCTTTTACTGTGATGCAGTTTCTCTCTTTGAAACTTGTGTGGTTTACCAAAAATTGCACCTGACTGACTTTACAGAATCCCTTGTAATGAAGTTCAAGGTGAAGCTGGCCTGAAGGAAGGCTGCAGGAATGTTTGCGGCACTTTACAAAAGATGGTTGTAGGATGTGTGGGTGCGTATCCATGTCAGTTTTGATCTAGCGAGGAATTACAGGATTTAGCACGTGCTGCTGACTGATACAAGTAGAGAGTCAGGCTTCTGCATATTTATTTACGTCCTGAATTATAAAACAGGGACAAGGGCACTTCTATATTTTGTAGCAATTTTATGAGAAGAAATAATAATTTTAATACAGAGGGAAGAGAGGTGTTTAATTAGTTTAGGCACACTTTTGATTTAGAAGTATGGGCTTGTGTAGCTGTATTGATAGGCGAACCTGTGAAGGTTTAGTCTGTGCAAGCAAAAAGCCTGGAGAGCTCAAACCACTTTCCAGAGACAGAGGAAGGAGATGTTATAGTGGTAGAAGCCCTTCCCACGATATAACTGTATGTAGACTGTGGCTTTTGTGAGTAAGAATATCAGAAAATAAATTTTGTCATTAGTATTGACATGGTGGTACAGATACAGCCTTTGGTAGGAAGGTGGGGTGATGGGAAGGGATGGTAGAATTTAGGGATGGATACAACCACAATACACTTCAGCTACAGATCTAATGTTGCATTTTGTTAAAAAAGCTTCATGTTTATCTTATTGCTGAAAAAAAAAATCTCAACAGAGCAGGGAGTAGGTTGAATATGTTGCATTGCCAGGAGTCTTACCTCTGTGCAGTGCTTCAGGCTTGAAGAATTTGAGGTGGGGCTGTGCCAAAAACCTGCTTTTCAGCTTGCGGCTAGTGTAAAATGTGGCTGGCATCTTTCAAGAATTCAGTGTTGGAAATCTGTCTTTGATCCTCTTTTGGACAATTTGCAAATCTCAACAACTTCCTTAAGTTTTGCTAGTAGAAGAAATGGTTTGTTGTCTGCTTTGTTTATTGCAAATTTTTGCCATCGTTCTATAGTAGATAATGCTTTGAGCTCCTGGTTCAAATACGTCTAGGCAAATGTATCTTCTACAACATAAGAGAAATACAGCCTTTAAAATAAGCCCTACTCAGAGTGAGACTCATTTTCCTTGGGAGAAGAGGTAGCCAAGGCTACTAGATGTATTTAGGTGATGCAGCTGCTCAGTCCAGATGAATTACAACAGCGTTGTAGGATTGCTTACTAAAAGCCTCAGGCATAAATAAAAGTCATGAGTCAAAGAGTTTATGCTGCAGTTGAATATGTGCATGCTGGATGCCAGGGTGTGAAATAGAGGATACAAGATCTCACCTTTGCTCTGACTTGATTTACTTGCTTATTTGCTTGGCTGTTATGAGTTCTCTATTCCCTGAGGACAGGATACAAAGAAAAGACGCTTAAACCAGTTGTTAATTTGCACATATCTAGCCATTGTGCTGTACGTAGCACTGGTTTGGGAATTTGGAATCTCAGCTTTACCACTGATATGTGAAATGGTTTATGGCAAGTCAGCCTGCCTTTGCCTTAGTTTCTACCTCTACAAAATGGGGTAAGCTATCTTGACTTCCTTTCCAGAGTACTTTAGGATTTAGTCATGTCAAAATTTTATATGTAACTGAGGAAGTGCACGTGTTTCAAAGCTGTGTCACCAAACCCATATCTGTTTCTGGCAAGACCTTGCTATTGACCGCTGCATATGGGTGTTTGATCTTCTCTCTCTTCATCTGACTTGCAGAATGTACATGTCTACTTGCATATCGAACCCACTGTGTTATTGTCAGCCCTTTCAAGGGGGTTCACTGGTAACAAGTGAGGATCAGGAGTCACAATACATATCTGATGTGCATAAACTTAATGCATACTTAAATGTCACTGTTATGGGCCTAAAGAATTGTATGTACGGGTAAACAATGGTGTGATGAATTAGATCATTGGCCGCTGTGTCATATGTGGATCCCATGCTCACTGGAAAGTGTATCATTAGCACACGATGCACATGACTGGGAGAGGTCAAAGTTGCACAAAGCAAGGTACAAGCTTGAAGGGTGATAATATGATTTGATCTTTAAATCTTTCTCAAAGGTAGCAAGGGCTTGCCAAATGTTTTCGTGCCAGGGCGGAGAAGCTGCAATTCTTGGTCGAATTTATCTTCCTTGCCTGGTGTTCGTGTTCTTGTGAGGACTATTCCTTTTGTTATTCTGTAATAGTTTAAGAGGGCATAAGCTTAGACTGTAAAATAATATGAAAGCAAGGGGGGTTTTGATGTGTGGAAAATGAGTCTGTAGAAGGATGTACAAAATAGGAACTGATACTAATAGACTATGAAGATTTTCCTTGCAACAGAGTTACAGATGAATATGAGTTCCGTAAATTTGCATTTCCCTTAAATTAGAGGATTTTGTAACCTTTGTTACTTGGCTCTAGCAAAATAGATACACCACAGAGAGTAACTGAGGGAGCATCTTCTTGGAAGAATAGGAAAACAGTTGTAGGCTCATTGGACCTGAATTGACAGCAGGTCACTCACAAGAGATTTTGGAGACAGGCTGAAATGATAGTTCTAACAGAAGAAGATATATCTGGATTATAAACAGAGATATGTTTATAATTGAATAAGTGCTTATGAAAATACACAGGCAGAGGATCTAGGGAGACAAAAGAGGAACGAGGAAGGAGCCCTATCAGCACCCACAGAAATTTAGAGGGATCCTCCCATGTAAATGTTGTAGGAACAAGTAGAGATGGGAGGAGAATTAGGAGGAGCTGTAATTACAAAAGATACGGGAAGGGCAAAATTTCAAGAACAGGATGATTATGGTAAAGGTCTATGATGGTCACAAAGGATGAAAATGGAACACCAATTCTGAGAGTTTAAGAAGATTTTGGCCTCTCAGGATTTTGGTAAGAGCTGTTTCAGGGGCAGAACCTGTATTAAATAGGCTCTAAAGATGAAAGTGAAGAAGAACTCACAACCATGGATAAAGCTGAGCATGTGAAAGCAGAGGTGAACAGCAGAGGTTAAAGTGAGGTCAAATATGGGATTTTAATATTGGGAGTTCAGAGTGTATTTTTATTGTGAAGGAAAAAGAACCAAGTAGCACACGATTTAGGGAGGATCTGGAGGAAAAAAAAGGTGTTAGAAAAGAAAACTAACAATTTGATAGTGGAAAGCAAAGAGTATGTAAGAATTTTAGTTAGGAATTGACAGTGAGCTGAGGAGGTGAGGTAAGAAAGGTTAGAAGCTGCGAACATATATGTAGAGAGTCTTATGCTTTCCTGTTAGAGAGTTAACTAGGCTTGTAATGGTAGTCCAGGAAAGTGAGGAATGTACATTGAGAAGTTAGCAATTACTGTCTTCTGAAACAGCGACTGGAAAGTGCTGAAGGGCTGTAATTTATTCTAAATGATGTTTAGATCCTAGAATAATAATTAAAAAAATCCTTGTTCTATCTCCTTTCCTTCCAACAGATTTTTTGCTTTTTAAATGCTCAGTCTATGTTTAGTTTTAATATTTCAGTGTTACCCCCAGATTTCTTTGGGCATTTTTAGCTTCTGTCAGTTGTCTGATTAAATGGCGTGGACTTGTGAGAAGATGATGTTTGTATGGAATGATTTTTCAGCATTCTTCATTCTCAGAGTTGTTTAGCTACTTATTATTGGTCACATTATTTATTTGTAATGCACTTCTAAGTGTAAACTCTTCTGTCAGCAAGCCTGATACCATAAATATTCACAAACACAGTTTTGGAAGTTAATAAATAAATACTTTTGTTTCTTTTACAGATGAGATCATTTCAAGCTCTTTTTTTTGAAGAGTTGGTCAAAGGAAATGGATAACTATTCAGACTTCAGTACAAATAACCTCTCATCTTCAGCTAACATGTCTATTTCTTTGCCTGGACAAGCTGGACTCAATACCACTGGCGGTACTCCTTCTATGTCAATAAGCAGGCTTTTCCCAGCCCTGTTAGAATGTTTTGGAATAATTCTTTGTGGCTACATAGCTGGAAGAGCCAACATTATCACAACAACTCAGGCCAAAGGACTGGGAAATTTTGTGTCCCGTTTTGCACTCCCAGCTCTACTGTTCAAAAACATGGTGGTACTTAACTTTTCTAATGTGAATTGGTCCTTCCTGTACAGTATTTTAGTTGCCAAAGCTGCTGTTTTTTTCTTAGTCTGCGTTTTAACATTGTTGGTAGCCAGTCCTGAGAACAGATTTAGCAAAGCAGGTTTGTTCCCTATTTTTGCTACACAAAGCAATGACTTTGCACTGGGATATCCAATAGGTAAGTAGTTCCTTGTGCTTTCTTCTTTAAAACTATTTTTCAGTGTTCCGGATGTGTTTGCTTTGGTTTTTCCATAATTTGAAATTGACTTCTGAACTGAAGTTACGAGCTATCTAAGCCATTTCTCAAGTCATATTTCTTGACCTCAGACCATGAAAGGGAAGAAAACTGTCAGCTGGTATGTCTGAGACAGAATTTAAAACAATGCAACTACTGTTGTCTATGTGATCTCATCATGTTAAAGTAAATCAGATGGGGGGAAAAAATTCAAAATATAATTTCAAAATTGGTATAAATTACCTTACATTTACTGCAGGTTAATATGCCCTTATGGGAAACTGCCAGAGTTCCCCTCAAGACCAAATTTCTTGCTTTGCAAAGTATGAGCCTGTACCTATGGCCTCTGAAATAGCTGCAGTGGATTTTTTACTAATTTGGTATTACCTCTTAGTTTAGCTCGGAGAAAACATCTGGCCATAAAGTTGGTCCCTACACTGGTTGTGGAGTGTGTGTGACAAACTTTAAACCTGTTCAGAAGAAACTTTTACTTTTTGTGCTGCTTAACATAATTTATGTAGCCAATCATGTTTTATCTCTTAATCTTTATTCTATTGTGGCCAGTAGACGTGCTTTAGGATATAGTCTTGGAAGAAGTCTGTCTTTTAAAAGCAAGATTGCTACGTGATTTGTGGTAACTTGCATTTGGGTATCTCAAATCAGAATGGCTGTGGTGTCATTCTTGGGATATGTAACTAACCACTAGTCCAGCGGAGCCAAAAATCAAACAAATGAAAAACAAAGAGGCATTCAGAGTATAACTTGTATAGCTGTGTACTCTTGTTCTTGTAAGCCTATATTCTGAATTCCAAGCAGTATCAGTTATTAAACTTAGTTTTGTCCTGATCTACAAGAATATTATTTTCTTTTCTTTTATTAAAGAGGATGTTTGTTTTTTTTCTTTTTATAGGTTTTCTTAATGGTATGTTAATATACTTTTAGCCATACGTACTGTGATACTTAGGAAGTGATCTGAAGTCGTGGCAGGCTTCTCCCACCTGCTACTGTCTGAATTGTGGTACTTTTTACCTGCCTTGGGAGGCTCTTTTGTGCCATTGTAGCTTTCAGTGCTGCCTCTCCCCAGGCTGACCCCTGTGGGAATGCACCCTGCAGGTATCAGCGTCTTCAAAATACACCTTGAGTGGAAGGCATTTGGAGAGGATGCCTGGACTATGTTTTATTTGTTTTCAGCTCCCTGAAGAGAGAGTCCTGTGTGCCTCTCAAATTCTCTTGAGATCACTCGTATCATCCAGACAAGGTTAAGAACAAAAAAAGAAAGCAAGTTTGTTCTAGCAAAGGAAAAAGCAAGATACTTGATTACCAAATTGAAAGTACAGTTACAAAAGAGAAGCTTAAACATGTAACTCCAGGTTATACATAACAAGTAGATCCGTATTTTAGATTACTTGAGGACTTGGCAGCTTTATTCTCCCTGTTCTCAGGAGAATCTTGAGTCTTTCTTACCCTCTTCGCATTTGCTGGATGTGTATAAAATATAGACAAATACAACTGCAAACTTTTTCTTCCCTCAATGAAAATACCTGTTTCCATCAGTTGCGTCTCCTGAGATTTATTCCTCTCAAGAGAAATCAGAAGTATATTGCAAATAAGGCTGTGAGGATTACGTCTTTGTTTCTTGGTACTGGATTAAAATGCCAGTTAGGGTTTCTCTTTATTTCTGTTTCTTCTGTGTACAGCCTAGCCAAATGCACAACATTTTGTTCATTAAGAGCTTTACTGGAATACTTAATGCAACAGTAGCACTGTAGGCACTTGGGTTTGTTAATTTCTTAGAGCTGTTTATTTCCTTTCCTGTCCTTTCCCTTTTCCCATCCCCAAACTTTCAGCAGGGTTTGGTTCGTGCTGTGAGGTGTGCAGACTTTTTACTGGTAGTGCCTTCTCTGAAGCGTTTGCAGGACTAGGCAACGAAGAATGCCTTGCTTATTTCATGTATGATGCTGATAGGTAGTGTTTTGAGCAAAACTTGATCTTTTAATGAAAATATATTTTTAAAGGCTACTTCAGTTGAAATTTAAAAAAAAAAAAAGTATTAGCAAATCTGCATATTATTATAACAACACTATTTAAAAAGGTAGTTTGAACTCTTAAATAGATAAATAATGTCCTGAGTTTTCATTCCATGTAAGTTTTTTTAATAGCCGCTGTGCTATTTTTTGCTGTTGAGCAAAGATATGTACATAGGAAAATTAAAATACAGATTATATTTTCAAACATCACCACTGTTTTTCTCTAATTGCTGTTATGACAGTTCTGCCTTACAAACTGATGTTAGTTTGGAGTGAAAAACTGGTACAGAACATTTCCTAGCAGATCCTCCAATATAAACAGAATTACTACGATAGAAAGTTTTGTCTGTTTGGTTTTTATTGCTAGGTGAGATGATACAACTCTAACAGAACAGTTTCATCTGTTCTCCGGTGCTGTATTATTAAAGCACAGGTGTAGCAGAAGTGCTGTGTGGATGATGGCTCAGTTATCATGACTTTAATGGTGATAATTGTATTAACCATGAACAACTGGTGTGTGATTCATTTGTAATTTTGAGCAGCTGGGATGTGGAAAATCGGGTATTTATTTTTTTTTAAAAAAGTATTAAAATATCTTTAATTTCAATTTTTTTTGTGATCATCAACCAGGCAGCTTGATTTAAATAAAAAGAAAATTTTTCATCAGAAATAGATGTTGTGGATTATTTTCCCTGTCTTGATGATTCCTAAAGAGCGACTTCTTATTTTTTTCCCACTGACTACAATCTACATTGGTTTCACTTTATGCTACCCAGGAAAATGCATTGTGACTTCAAAAATAGGATGAACTACTTGTAGACCTTAATATATATAGTATTACATATACAGTTTCACTTTGCCAAAAGATAATGATTTTCTTTTTTCACTCAGACATCATTTACATGTGGCTTGTGTTGAGTTGCATTTGATTGAAATGGGCATTCTGTATAAAGCAGTATAAAAGCATTGCTGTAAGGTTTGGGGCTTTAGAAAATTTTGACTTATATAGAAAACATCCAGCATATTTAAAGGGGTTTTATTTATCAGAATATATTTAGTGTTTAAAACTGGCTTGTTAAATGCAGTAATTAACCACAAACTGGGTAGTTCTATAGTTTATTCAGGATTTTAGCAGAGGTAGCTCTTATATATGTACTTAATCATGGCTTGTAAGAGGAAAAGCCCCTTTAGTGCTTTTTCTTATGTATTGGAAATCGACTAATTGACAATGTCATTTTGATCAGTCTAAAGAGAAGGCTGTTTATAGTAAATGCTGATTTAGCACTTAGTAGATCCTTAACTAATATTAACGTAAAAGTCTTTTGGATTTAGAAAAACGTAGTCATGAGGGAAAACGTCTTCTGAAAAAGAACAGGTTTAGTATACAGGGAAATACCTGCAACAGTTGGCTACTTAGTAATCTTAAACTTTATTTAGTACTTTAAGAGTGCTCAGTTATCCCATAGAAAAGTCTAGCGGTAGGTATATCTATGCAATAGTGCTTCCTTTTCTTTTTTTTTTTCCCTATTCTTTGTAGTACAAATAGAATTACACCTGCATATTAAGATACTTCTGCCTGGGAAAGAATGTGTTTCTCTTAACTTGCGTATGAAAAACTAGAATGGAAAAGCATCACTTTGCATATTTCTGAAAATTATTGGAAATAATAACATTATAAGGCAGGTAAAAGATAAATGTTATCTTTTCAAAGAAGTTTGGGAAATTAACATGGCATTCTTACACAGATAAACTCTGGATTTTTAACGGATAAACAGCAATTTTGGTAGATTTAATTCATCATTTAATGTATATACAGGCAATACAACTGTATAGACCTACAAGTTTTAAAATTCACTTGAACTCTTTGTTTATAAAACATTTAAAATCCAAACATGAAGCAGTGATGGCAAATGTTATTTTACTACTTATATGAGGAAGTGCTTCACGTGCATAATATCTCCTTTTCCATTTTTCAATATGAGGTCATGAAATTATGATAGGGAGACCAAAACCATCTGCATTCTGCAGGATTCAAGACCTTACAGCTTTACAAGTGTCCTTAATATAGAGTATTAGAATTAAAAGAAAACAAAATCCTACTTTTAAAATATCATGCGTTTCTTTTTTTTTAATTCACCCTAGGATAGAATCTGATATATATAACTTTCCAGAGTCTTTCCATGATTTTTGAAGTGTTGTTAGCACAAACTTGAAATGAGAAGCAGTCCTACCTTGACTCACAACCATGTTGTAGCAATGAAATTAAATGCTCTTGATTTAAAGTTCCTTAGGAATCAGAACTACAATGATAACTCTTGTCCTGAGTAGTCCCAGTAAATGAACTAATAATTATGTGCTAATGTGGGGTTTTTTATTTGGTTTTTGCTTTGCTGTGTTGTATGGAATCGTTATAGAAAGATTACACCTGACTTACCCGCTGGTTAAATTCCAGAGATGTGAGACTCGTATAAGATGAGGAGCAATTGTGTCCTCCAAAGGTGCATGTAATTCTCCACGACTCTCATGTTTCTGGGGAGGAAAAGCAATTCAGAAAAAAAATAATTATTTTTTTTCAGCGTTTTGGTTGACTCAAAGGGCATGTGAGTTTGCTACATTATTTTGGTTTTTTCCGGTAATGTTGAATATTCATAGAATCATTAAATTGTGTTGCATAGTTAATCTTTGATCTTTAATGTGTTCATTAGATGACTGTGGCCTGGTAGTGACTGGGCGTATTTTTCTTACTACATCATCTTGTATCGATTGTAAATGCACTTACCTCTGAATGATAGTGAAATAGTTTTTCTCTAGTTTTCAGACAACAAAACTTAATTTCAATACTAATGTATTGTACTGGAATGTTATCACTCATGTATTATTGTACTGGAATGTTATCACTCATCACTTTTCATTTCCTGTCTTCTAGTTGAAGCTTTATATCAAACCACTTACCCCGAATATCTCCAGTATATTTACCTAGTGGCTCCAATATCTCTCATGATGCTAAACCCTCTGGGGTTTATCTTCTGTGAAATCCAGAAGTGGAGGGATAATCGCACTGTGTCACAGAGCAAAATCAAAATAGTGGGCCTAGCACTCCTTCGAGTTTTGCAGAACCCAATTGTGTTCATGGTCTTCATAGGAATTGCCTCAAACTTTATTCTCGGCCAGAAAATTCCCGAATACCTTGAAAACTTCCTTGATGGACTGGGCAGTTCATTTTCTGGCTCCGCACTTTTTTACCTTGGACTAACTATGGTGGGACAAACAAAAAAACTGACAAAGGGTATGTTTGTTGCACTGATCCTTCTCATCACAGCTAAACTGTAAGTTTGATTTATGTACTTTTATAATTCTGTTCTCTAGACGTTTTAAGCTCTGAAAATGCTGGTCAGACGGCTTTTCTCTCAAAATCATTGTAGTGATAGTATGTTTGACTTGCAGTGTTCTGGGTGAGTGCTTCCCTGACTCTGATAGTATACAACTCTTAACCTTTAAAAGAAATTTTGCACACCACAAACCCGTTGTTGGACTTTGCAGAGAAAAAAATTCAGGGGCATTGTGGCTTCATGGACTGCCTGCAGGCCATCTGTCATGATTTGGGTGTATGGGGAATTACTAGCTGAAATTAAAATTTACTATTTAAATAGTTCGACAAGAGTGAGTTCAAGTATTATTTGATTCGTAGATGCATTTTCTTTGGATGAAACAATAAATCTCTAAATTAGTTGGGTTTGCTTGCTTTGTCTATAAACCTATATTGAAAGACCTTAAAAATGATCACTTTATACTCTTAAACTGTCTGACATTTAAGCACAAATAAATGACAACTTATATTTAGAACTTATGCCGTCATTATCCCAGTTACTGGTGAACTATTTTTTTTATTTGCTGCAGACCTACAATTAACATAATAGAATGACTAGTGATTAAGTTTATACTGTAACATTTGAAGGTGCATTTGATATCAGTACAACTAACTGGCAAACTTAAAGACCTAATTTGTAAACCAGCTCAATAACAAGTTTTGTAACAACATGAGGAAAAAAGAAAAAAAGGCTTCCAGTGTTACCACTTTACTGGTGCCTTTATGTAATTAGCCTGTGTGCAAGGCTTGCAGAGTGAGTCTATGTGAGATCTTGGTCATTGCTACAGGGGAACAGAATATCATTGATGCAGGGTTTATTTGCTGGCCAAAACTTTCAGAACGGAATACTTAAACTTGAGCCCTTCTTATATTTCAGACAGCTTACGTAAAGGTGATCTAATTTTCAAAGCTGATAAGTGCTTATAGCTACTACTACTTTAACAGTTGAAAAATGAGGGGGTTTTTATATTTTACCTTTCTTAATCTGAGGTTTATATAAAGAACGTGTCTGCACAATCTGAGAATGTGCTTACATCCCAGAGATTGATGTAATTTTTACCTTTTTTTTTGTGTATGGGTTTTTTTGCTTTAACTGGACACAAAATTTTTAAGAAGCTGGTAAATGTTAAAGATAAAAGCGATCATTCAAAGTGATGTCAATGTCTTGCTTTTTATGAATAGTATTCAAACAAGCCTTAAGTTTCCTTTTGGTTCATCTTCTGAGTAAGGAGAGTCTATTGCTATAGCTTGAGTAATATTCTTTTGTCATTACTTTTTTCCCCTCTCTTTTCAGACTTATGATGCCATTTCTATGTAGAGAAATGGTGGAACTCTTGGACAAGAGCGACAACGTAGTCAACCACACCAGTTTATCAAACTATGCATTTCTTTATGGAGTTTTTCCAGCAGCACCTGGCGTTGCAATATTTGCAAGTCAATTTAATATGGAAGTAGGAATTGTATGTAGCTAGCTTTTTCCCAAAAAATATACTAACTTTAAGCTTAAATTTGTTGATGAAATACTTAAATAAATAAATAGGCTTGATGAATTTGCTTTTCAGTAGCATAGATTCCTTAGATTTTCTTGTACTCCCTAGATCTCAAATATAAATTCTATTTCAGATTATTAATTAAGCAAAGTAGTCTTTCCTGATGTCTCAAGTGTCTTGACAGTACACTTTGATAAATAAGTCCTCATGCTTTTCTTATTTGTGACTCTAGTAGAAAGAATTAGGATAACTTTAAATATAAAGAACTTTTATCTTTGCTGTAGGATTGTTGTGGTTTTGTTGCATGTTTAGTTTTGGTGGGTTTTTTTCCAAAGACCTTATCTTTGAGCTACTGCTTTTGTAGGAAAAAACAGAAATGCTGTTACGGACTTCAATAAGAACAGTGCTAGTTTAATATTGAAGTCTTACGGAAGAACTTATGCTTTAACTGATTCTGTTGTGTTGCCTTTCAGCTAAATCTTGCAATAGAAATGCATTTTACCTTTTTTTTTTAATATATTCAAGGGTATATCTTTTCAACTTAAGATACAAATTTTATAACTGTTTCCTTTCTTCCACTTGAAGTGACATTAAAACATTCCTGTTGGCTTCCATTTGTTTTAATGTTATCTATTTTTTGTTTGGTTGGTTGGGTTTTGTTTTGTTTTGTTGTTTGGTTTTTTTAAGGGGAAAAAAAAGGACACTAAAAGTAAACCTTACAGTTTTGTGCCCAATAAACTGAGGACATTTCTTTAAAACAGAGATCTGTGGTATCTGTAGTGTGAGGAAAAATACACAATTCTGTCACTGTGCAAATTCTAGAAAGCAGAAAGACAACGAAAAGCCAAAATGTAAATCACTTAAATGTAAATATATATGGCTTCTTCTCAGTAATTGGTGCATATTAGTATTTCCATAACTATATGTTTATTTATTTGCATTGTGAATCTTTGCATCCAAAAGTAAATTGTGACATTGTAAATCCACCCCTAGACTGTAGTCTTTAGTATATTTGACACCCCTGAAAAAGCTCTGTAAGAATGAGCAGTAGGGAACACTGTATTCCTGCTATTTCAGACGCTTGTTAAAATTTTCATTTTAACTGTTTGTATAAAATGGATATTTTTCATCTCAAATTCTAAATAATTTGTCATAGACACAACTTGGTGATTTGTTAAAGGCCTATGTATGTTTAAGTTAAAGATGCAGTTTTGCTAGTGGTTGTATTCCTGAAAGCAGGTTATTTAGCTTGAGATCTGATTAATGCCATTCTTGTTTCTGTTTGATACTTTTTACAGATTACCTCAGGCATGGTGATAAGCACTTTTGTGTCTGCACCTATTATGTATGTTTCTGCGTGGCTGTTGACCATTCCATCTATGGACCCCAACCCGCTGGCATCTGCACTCCAAAACGTTACCTTTGACATAAGTATTGTCAGCCTCGTTTCTCTGGTAGGTGTTGGTGAAGTGAAATACAAGAGCACACTGTCATGTCAGGGTAGCCTCAATACATAAGCAAGAAATTGAGTCATGATGAGACTCACATTTTGTCGTCGTATCCTGTTGCAGAAGGATGAGGAAGAAGTTAAAAATCTTCTTGATTTAGCAGTGGGTCAGTTGGAAAGCTGTACTGTAGAGCAGGATGGGTAAGTGAATTAGAGCACTGGTGCAGGGCTTGAGAACTTGGGATTTGCCTGGCTGATACATAAAGTGTGTGTGTGGATGAGCTATCAGCTACTCGCCCTTAGTCCCTCTTTGTTTTTTAAAAAATAACAGGGTGTGGGGGAATAACAGTACTAGCTTACCTCACAGGGAATAATTACTTTGTGAGGTGCTTGGATATGACAGTAATGGAGGCTATATGAAAACCAGCTCCAGAAACATCAGTGAAAATTTGTTAAATGAAGTATTAATATTAGTGAAAATCTTTAACCTAAAAATTTTAGTTTAGCTTTATCAAATTCCTTTCCTAGAAATTCTGAGCGTGCAGTTCTGAAAAAGGGGGTTGATATCCCAGAAGTCCAATGTAAATTGTGATTTGGCTTTACAGGAATTACAGATACTGTGTTTATTTTGTTTGCCTTTTTTAAAATAAAAACATCCATGTTGGAGGAAGTTGGAATTTTCTTAAATTGGTGTCTCACTGAAGTCCTAGTGTCTTGAAACTCTGCTTCAAGGGAAGCCACAAGTGAACGCTGCCGCTTGCTGTCACAAATAACCTTGGGAGATTCAGTAAAGATGGCAGGGGCAGAACCTTTTAAATCCTAAATTGCCAGGCTATTCTGTAGTCGTTTATGTCCTGAGGAACAATCAGGCATCTGCACACTAGAGGCAAGCCTTGGGTACTCCGTGGAAATATTTCACCATCATGAAAAGACAAAGGTGCGTTGCTTTTTCTGGGCATATTTTCTGAGGCATAGGGAGGCAGGAGATCGTGTGGAGCTGACTACAGTAGTCATGTTGCTAAGAAACTTTTCAGGAAAATTTGTTGTGTATTTAGTTTCACCACAGTCTGCCAGAATACTCACATTGTTCTCCTGGGGCTTGTTTTAGTCTTAAATACGATGTTATCTTGTGTGTTCTAGATCTGGTCTCTTATTGTTGTTCTTCTGAGTAAGAAATACAAACAGCTTCCTCACATGATTACAACAAATCTACTTGTTGCTCAGGTCAGTAGTAAGGAGAATGGTCTTGGGGTTGGGTTTTTTTTTTAAGTCTTATTTTTAACATTTTTACAAGTTAAGTTTCTATAGTTATATCTTTGTAGTCATCGAAGAAGGGCGGGGGAATCTAATGTGCCACTTATCTAAACAATTTCTGTGCTTTAAAATACACCCTTGAAGAAAATGAGAGTTGATGCTGGTGGCACGGTTCTCAAGCAGAACTATAAGCAATCAGAATGGAGAGTAGTTTCTGAAATGTATTTTTAGCGCTGTAAGTTACTGCCTGGTAGTGTTGGGTGCTCTTCCATGTCAATTTATGCCAATTTGAAGTCAGTAGTGCCAGGATCAGCAGCAGTGTGTGTTTGACTCTGGTGACCTGATTCAAGGAGCTAAATGGGAAACTAATCCGTGTGCTTGTGTAGCTCCCTGAAGTGGCTCCCTGAGGGATCGGACAGGTGCCAGTGCTGGGGCAAGGGAGGGGTGCGGGAATGCATGGCTGGTGGCTAGGGAAGGGCAAAGACAAACGCTAAATAAGCGTTATTTAGAGAAAACTATAGAGTACATGTTCCTTCTTTGCTTGAAGTCAACTGCACAACTACATTTAAATTCAGTAAGAACAGCCTGTGCTTGTAATACATCTGTGCAGTAGTGCTTTCTGAAGTGTTTTGTACCTTTTTTTTATTAAAAAAAAAAAAGAGTAGTCTTGCTGAGGTCTGATCATGGAGTCACATTTGAAAAAAAGTGACATACAGGAGTTTCAGGTGCTGCTTGTCTATAACAGCAGTTAGCTTTAATTTTTAAAAAAAATTTCAAACTACTGTATTACTGTTTCTGTATTTCAGCCTATTTTTTCAGATTCCTTCAATACTAAAGCACTCATATGAAATATCTCTGTGTGAAAACTTGTATAATTCTTGACTGAATAAACATCTGTTGACCTCAGCTTCATGTCCAAATTATTTTAGATGAACGGTTTGTACTTAACAAAAGTGTTACATTTTACTTACAATAAAATATGTAAAGATCAAGATTATATTTTTTTTCCTGACTTGTCTTACTCCCAGTTTATCTGAGCTATATATTTGCTGTCAAAAAAATCCCCTGAAAATAGGATACCTAGTCAGTGACATACTGTAATATTGAGTTTACTGCTGCACTGCTTTACTGCTATGAGAACTATGCAATTTAAAAAATTGTACTCCAGTGAATACAGGGAGGCATTTTGAAGATTACTGTAGCAATATTACACTGTGTTTGGTTTTTCTTGTCATCCTGCTTTCGCAATTTAAATGATGGCATCTTACTTTTCTTTACAGTTTATTGCTTGCATTGGAATGGTGGTATGGAATTTCATTGTTAAAGAGAAAGACATCACCATGCAGATCCTAGTATTTATATTCCTCTACAGCTCGCTTTATAGCACCTACCTGTGGACAGGTATGATTTTTGTAGGCACAACCTAGGCACTGTAATAAAAGGTTGATGTAGTGAAATAATTTGATTATTTTCTTCAGAATAATTGTTCCTTTCACTTGTATGTAATCCTAGAGGTGTGTATACTTGTAAGCTGTGCTGAGCTGCAGCGCTGGGCTGAGTGTCAGGCACTGCTGCTGCTGTTGGAAGTTTATACCTAGGCAGGTCTTGTTTGTCCGTGCTGGAGACAGCAGCCTTGCTTGCTCCTAACAAAGACAAGAACGTGCTCTCAAGGCAGAAGCAATTCCAAACAGAGTGAATGTGGCGGGTTGCCCCTCAGCTAGTCAAAAGCTTATTGGCAGTTTTTAATTATCGTAGAATTTAAGATTCTAAACTATTCAGCATTAAGAAGATTTAAAAACCTTGTGCCTCAGAAAAGTAGGAAATACAGAATGAAAGGAAATACCAAAGTACCTTTAACATTTCTTTCCCATGGCAATTGCAATTTCTAAAAACAAAGTGTGTGTTCTGCAGGTGTAGGCAGTTAATGAAGGTATTACATGAGGCAGGCAGAGTTGAAAGATGCGTCAGGGAACTTGGACAATCTTACATGTATGACAAAAAAAGAGACTTTAGGTATTCAGGAGACCTTATATACCTTTCTTGAGTACGGAAATTTAAGGTTTTAATTCATGTGGTGTTTTTGTGGACTATGTTGTGTTTAGCTGAAATAGGTAGCTCATGATTAGTGTAGCCTAAAATAAATACTAGCTTTGCTTCAGCCTGGGAAACGTCGCTGAGCTTTTCGGTTGCGAATAGAATAGGCATTCCCAGAAGACACTCGCAGGTATAGTTATATGTAAAAATATGTGAAAATTTTTGTGAAATTTATCATCGACTTCATAGAGGATTAGTCAGTTTTTAAAGAAATGTCATAAACAGAGTGCAACATTATTTGTTGCTTACTTAAGATTTTCGGTGTAGCTCAACTACTGTTGATACCTTAACAAATTAGTTGTGTCTTAAATGTGCTTATGATACTTTTGTGAACCTTCATAAGCATTTATAAGTGTACACTTAATATGAAGTGCACTGGAATTTCTTAATTGCTTCATTATTAATAATTATTTTTTAAAGATAATAGGTGTTTCTATTTTACTTTCTCAGAATATGACTAAAAAAAGAATTTTGGGCTATTTGAAGGTCTGAGAAGAATATCTTGGTTATTGGGCAGGGCACATCATAGAGCCTTCAGGTTCTCTAACTATCAGTTCCCTTTTTAATAATAAACAAGGTTTTTGGTTCTTTTGTAGGTTTCCTGTCTTTCTCTTTGTTTCTCTTGAGGAAGAGAGAAACAACAAAGATTCCCATTGGGTTTATTATCATAGCTGGATGGGGGTAAGTTAATTCAGCTTTTTCCCTGTATAATTAGTGGGAGCATGCTAAATATGTTACTTTGTTCATATTTTGCTCTTTCAGAATCCCAACACTTCTGGTGGGAATCTTACTCATTGTTGGTGAACATAACAATGCCAGTATTGACTCTGCCTTTTTCTATGGAAAATACCAGGTATGAGCATGTTCTGTTCTCATCACTTCAGACTTCTGCCACGTCCAATCCATTATTGAGAAATTGTGTTCTCTTTTTGCTTTTTATGTAAGTGGCTTTCAGTCAAAGTATAGGCTACCATAATAACAACATCATTATAAAATGCTTATAGATTGATACAAAAATGTATTTCTGTAGTGAACCATTAGGAAAACTTGTTTGAATAAGGACCTTCATGTTTAGGCAACTATAACTAACAAAAAGAGGGAGTAGGCTTCCCAAAGAAAAGGCTTAGGAACGGTAATGAATTGGAGAGCCGTTTTCCTGGTGACTAATTTGTAGTCTCGCTTGATAATTATCTAAAATTATTACTATACAGTAGCTAATTAATGACTTTTGGTCTGTAATAGATAGAATCTGCATTACCTGTGTAGCAGTAACTACTTGCACTATGGGAGACCTCTGCACGATCATGGGTTGAAAGTCACTGAGCCTAAAGTACCATTTTTACCAATAAGTATTTCCTCTTATCAGAGGATGTAAAGTGCACTAGCGTAGGTATTTGTCATGTTTTCCCTCTGTCGTTTTTTTATGGATAGACAGACTATGAGTCTCTTAGGATTATTCATGTAGCACTTTCACAAGTATTAAATAGCCTCAGAGTCGATGCCGGGTATCAGTAGCAGGTGATTAGAAGGAAAAGTTAATTAACAGGATGCTCCCCATTGGCAAAAGCATGGAAATTAGAGCTGTGGCAGAGGGTGACAAGAGCGCATTCCTCTTTGGAGTTAAAAAGTACCTGAACAGAATTTATACTGGAGCACTAATGACCCTGAGGGGGAAGATGATGATGATGATGGGACGTTTTGGGTTGCATGGGAAACAGGGGTCCCCGTTTGTTTTTGTTTTTTTTTAAAAAGGGGGGAGGGGCAGGGCGCTGAGTTACTCAGGGAAGGAAAATTATTTTCATGTACTCATTGGTCTTTCAGTGCCACAAGATGCAAGAGCAGTAGATACAGAAAACTGGTTTGTTCAGGTGCATTTGTTACTATATTTAGGAAAGTACAGAAGTTAGATATATGCAACTATTTTCTTGTATTTTGTATTTACGTGTATTTTCTTTGCTCTCTTAACAGATAATCACCACAGCAGTCATCCTGTTCGTCAGTATATTGATGTCAGGTATCTCACTCATGTGCATGAACAGAAATAGGCAAGAGTCAAGCTATGAGGTATTGAACCCATATTCACCACGTAGCCAAGCGGAGGAGGTTGAAGTGGAAGGGAGTGAGGGGAATCGCGTTTCAGCCACTGTGCCCCAGCCTTCTCCAGGATCTTCTGCCCAGCCTTCACCAGGATTTTCTGCACAGCCATCTGCAGAAAGAGGTAGAGAAAGTAGATTTGTAAAATAATAAATGGCTCAGGATACAATAAAAAATTGTTCTAAGCTTAATTCTGACCTGGGAAGGACAGTTGTTTACATGTTCAAGTCTTACACTAGCACAGAAGAAAATCTGAATATAACTGCCCAAGGATTTAGGTTTATGTTTCTAAGGCAAGTTTGATGGTTATCACTGTAAGTGTGGGGGAAGCGGACAGAAAAAAAAAAAAAAGCATGTGTATGGTTTTTATGTAAATAGTGGTATCTTGATAAGGATGAGATAAATGAAGTCCACTAGGCATCTTAGATTGTTTACCCACTAAACTGTCTGTCTGAGAATGAATTGTATGCAAGCAGCATTGCTACTCAATGTGTTTCTAATCCTCCTTGTTTGTACAGAGCCTTTTTGATCACTTCCCGTATGTTTTCCCTCTAGCTAAAAGTACTTGTATTGCTTCCATGGTGGTAGTACTGTGTTAAATACTTCTATATAGTAGTATTGTAACCCATTTACCCTCTCAGCCGATTAGAAAAATTAAGTTTGCTTTCTCCTTTTGGGTTATTTTTGAGCATAGTAGTTAAAGCTGTATATTGTTATACTTGGAAAATAAATGATGGTAAGTGAAGGAAGCTAATTATCCTATTACTGTATACACCTAATAGGTTGCTGTTCTTGTCAAACAACAAACAGTGAACTATCCTGTGCTAGAGAGAGCAAAGCAGTGTCAAATGCTGTTGAAAGCAAGATTCCTCCGATTGAGACAGGTAAAGCAGTAGTGTCTCCTTGTTTTAATACTACAAATCGTTCCACAACATTTATGTGTGGCGTTCTCACAGCGAAACTGTTTGGGCTGTTGTTCTCTCAACTCTACCTGTATAACTTATATTGCATATTAAACTCAGGTATTAGGCAATATGTTAGGTATTGGTTCTGTTCTGCCTGATAGTTATTAGTGATCTTTCAGTGCTCAAGATGGACAGTTGTTTTGGGTTGTTATTTTTACCACTAAGCTACTTTAACATGGCCTTCTAAGCATTCGGACTTTACCTCTCCATCATTGCCTTGTTCGGATGCTGGGAAGTTGAATGCATAACCTTACTTTGCCTCAAGTTTTCAACTTAAGCACACTTTTTTACATTCTCATAGTCACATCTTGGGTCTTCTAAAAACACCTTTGAGGCCTTTGTTGCAATCATGCACATGTTTTGAATGAGAAACCTCAATGACATCTAGAAGAGCAAGCACTTAGTGCAGATTAGGTCAAATGCCCATGTTGCTGTACTATTCATGTCTAGGGGACAGAGATAGAGAAAATTGACTTAAGGAGGCCTTAGGAGTCACTTAAAAAGAAAAAATGGATCAAAGTGACTGCTGAACACCGGATGGAAAACTGCATGCTCAGCCCATTCTCATCATACATAGCTTTCAAAAATCAAAGCTAGCTGCAATGCAACCTTTCTCTTTTTCCTATTTTCTTTTTCTTGGTTTTTTTGCATCCTTAGCAAGCTTCATATCCTTATGCTTTGTTTGGATGCAACATAACTTTCAATAAATCTGAATATTTCACACTGAAACATAGTTATGTCTCCTCTCACAAAACGCTAGCTTTCTACCTATTGCCAACTATTTTATCTATTAAGTAATTCATAGAATCATAGAATGGTTTAGGTTGGAAGACACCTTAAAGATCATCTAGTTCCAATCCCCCTGCCCTGGGCAGGACCGCCTTCCACTAGACCAGGTTGCTCAAAGTGACCAGGTCTCCCATTTCCTTCCTGAGTGGGCCCACATTTTCCCTGGTCCTCCTTCTGTCACTGACATACCTATAGAAGCCTTTCTTCAATTCAGGCAAGCATCATAAGAATGTTTTGCAATGATAGAGGAAGGCCAATTTAATTTTCTTATCCTAAAAGATAAGGAAGAAAATGTCTTATGATTGAGTGGAAATTTTTTTCAACCTGCTGAGTGAACACTTCAAAACTATAAATCAATAAAAGCAAACTATAATGGATACACTTGTGTAACTGGCTGCAAAAATTACTAATCCTTCTACTATTCCATTGAACTGCTATGAAAACTATCTGGTACAAATTCTTAGGTATGTCCTTGTCAGGAAGTTTTTCACTGCCATCTAGAGGAAGATACTCAGAATTCCTTAGAACTCTATATCTGGAAGACAAGCATCCACTCTGTGTGTTTGGCTCTTTTGACAGAATTAGGAGTGTTCTGATAGACCATGTTAAAAATACAGTCACAGAACTGAAATAAATGTGGTTGGTTGTCTAGTCTAGAGCTTAACAATGCTGAGATGCAGAGTAAAAATGTTAGAGCGGACAGTATATTTGAAATACTTATTCCAGAAATTAATGCTAAGTTTAAAAACTGTTCTGAGAAATAGCTATTTTTTCATTATTTCTAGTAGTGTTTTCTAAATGTTAACCAAAACTTAAGTTTGCATGAAACCTTTTGAAGAAGAGTTCTGTTGCTACAAGTTTCTTTATTATAGGAGCACATGTAAACTACTGTTTCATTAGAGAATAGCTGTCTGAACAGGTTATTGTCAAAACTAGTACTACGTTTTGTGTGTGTGACTTCAGTACAGATATTTACAAAGTGATTTAACACAGCAAATTACGTTAACAAGTTTGCTCATGGAGTTTGTAACTTAGAAGCCTAATGAAAAGTTCTGGTGTGTTTTTCAGCTGATCAGTGTGTGAGTCATTGCAGTGCTCAAACCTGTGTATTGGCTCAGGAAGAACAGCTTCGACAGACCGGTGACAAACAGCTGGCCAGACACGTGCTGCTGTGCTTACTTCTTGTTGTTGGGCTGTTTGCTGTAAATATTTTTTTTTTTTTCTCCTCACGCTGTTTAACTCATTGAGGTGGAATGATTTTTAGGAAAGCTATGTAGACAGTCCAGTAAAAGTCTTCAATTACTCATGTAACCATTAAATAAATTAGAGGCTTCACTTTGGCCCTGTACTGGAAGAAGGGTATCATAAAATTAATTTTTCTGTGCCACATCATAAATTAAAACCAAGTTAAGCTTTAGGATGTTAATGAGCAAGCCATACTAGAGAACTCCAAAGGGGAAAAAAAAAAAAAGGAATTGTATAATTTGGTAATTAATTCATCACTACTGCCCCTCTTCCCATTTCTCTCAAGAGCTAGTCTTCTTCCCTAGACAATAATCAATTAAAAATATAAACTGAATTCTACTTTTGAAAGAGACTGTACAAAAATTGCTCCCTCTGATCATGCTTATATTTGGACCTTAGATTTCTCTGAGGTGCTCTAGTAATGAAGAACAATGTAAAACTTCATTTGAAATGGGGACAATGCAATTTTGTTGCTTTTAGTGGTGGTTTGGAAGCAACGTAGCTAAGTTGGTGTTGCCAAGCATCATGACTGACTAGATCCCAGCTGTGAAGGTGGCTGCTCCTATGTAAAAGTGTGAAATACCAGAATGTAATGCATTAGGGATATAATTTGAATTTTTAACTGACAAAGATTAAAAACAACTCTCTGTTTGAATATAATCCTCAAAGTTGAGCTTCTTGTGGATTAGGGGGCAAGTATTTTTATTTGAAATGGAAAATACTATGGCACAAATACGTAATACTGAAAAGCAGGACAGTGTGGCACAACTATGTAGTGTAATAACTAATACTGTTTCTTTTCAGGTTCTATTAAATTACAAAATGGAAGTTTTCCCTCTTTCAGATTTCCTGTACTAAATATTCCACGCTAATAATTTTTTTTACATCTTCTGTATCTAAGAGGTGTCCCAAATGTTAGCCTCTATTTTAGTTGCATCTGAATGAGTACGTAGATACTATGAAATGAGACCAGTTACACTAAAGAATTAGCCTTTACACCCAGAGGGGTGAACTTTGGAGGTTTTTCCCTTCTGCTAGGCATCTAAAGTAGCTAAAGTGGTATGCGCTTCAGCTTTACGCAATCTTAACTATGCAGAAAATATGTAGAAAGCACTGGTCTCAGCTAAACAGGCCTAAAGACAAATACTGCAAATCTGGCTGGGCTAATCTTGTCTGTGTTAGGTTGAATACCTAAGTATACTTAAGGCAAGTTCTTTATGTAAACATGTAAAGGGGCAGGACCTTGACACTGGTATGTTTTGCACTATTTTTTTAAATATACAAAGAAGCTCGCCCTTGCCCGTCCCCCCCCAGCTATTAAGGCTAACTAAAGTTATGTTTTAATGTGTTTATTCTCTCTTATTTGCCTTTATCTGAATAATTTGTTAAATAAAGACGATGAAAATTGTGCCAGAATCTATTAGCATGCAAAGAGTAAAAAAGTGCTTTTGATTTTTAACAGTCAGGTTAGGTTTGTGGGTTTTGTTGTTTTTTTTTTTCTTAACAGAATCTTTCGAGTTGTTTGTGGTGGCTGTTCAACCAAGAGCCTGGAAGGCTATATGTGGAATTGCAGTTCTTCTGCGCTGTGTTTAATTTTGGTCAGGTACTTAATCCATATCTGTTCTGAAAATGACTTTGTTAGTGGGTGTCGCAGCAGCTGCTGTTACGAGCGCTGTAAGTTGAAGTCCTCAAACAATGCTGAAGTCACCGGCTCCTTATGTTGTTTTGCCTTTTTTTTCCTCAAGCTTATTCTTTTGCCTTGGTAGCTTGCTTATCACAATGCATGTGTCTTATGTGCATGAACACTTTCAAGGGTACAAATGATAACTGAATGCCAAATGCCTGTGGAAACTGAGCAGGATTTTAGCCTTATTTGTACCAGAAAGCGTCACTGATGTCACTTCAGGGGAGTTACACTGCTATAACTAAAGAGGTACAATGTGGTGACACAGATACTTTTGCTGTAAGGCTTTAAATTATTATCTCTTCAGTTTCAGCTACAGAACCATTAACTAAGCTGACAGATGTGTAATTGTTCCAGCTGTGCATAGCCTATTTCAGTGCAAACAGACACAAGGTAGCTTTGTGGTAACCTTTTACCTCTGGAGGTAAAAGGAAGGCAGTGTTAATAAACATCCTGGAGGAATGTTTTACAGATCCATGGACAGGTGTGCCTACAAGATGCACTGCAATATCAAGTAATGATAGTATTTCTGATACAAAAGTGGTACAGAAAAGTGAATTAGCTAGGTAGCATTCTAGCGTTCAAACTGCAGTGACAGTTCTTTTCTTGACATTAACAAAGACAGATTTTAATATCTGGCTATGTAAGGATAGTCAGTTATCCTTAAGTGTCAGGTGGCATGTCACAGCCTTAGGTTTACCAGACTGTTTCTGGAAGAGTTTCTTTGATGAACTGTTAGGCATTAATCTATCTTTTTAAGGCCCAAATGAAAAATCAAAGCAGAAAGAAAATGCATTTTGAATGATATCTCAAGAAGAGGGATACTTTTCATGTGTGTTTTAGCAATGAGTTTTTAACATTTTGTTTCTGTTCTTTAGAAACCGAAGTTTTTGCTTAATGTTGTTTTTCCTATATTTTTTTCCTTCAGGGCTTCATTTGTTTTGGTATTTTTGGCTTAGATAAGCATTTAATCATTCTACCATTCAAGAGAAGGTAAATAGAATGTTTACACTTACACCTATAAACTTAATTATTATTTATAATAATTTTTAAAGTGTATTGAGTGTTCAGTGCCTTTGCATTCCATTTCCTATTTGTTCAATCTTCCAAATTTCTTTTCTCTCCCAGTGGTGGAGAGCTACTCGCAGTTCACTGTGCATGAGTTTTTACTGCTGTCCTAATGATGCCTCCAAAGACAAAATACCACAGACTCCCTATAGACAAAATCTTTGGCAACTGATGGTGAAGTGTGTGATTGGATCAGGGAGATGATGGATCTTCAGAAATAATTTCAGCTGATAAATTAAAGCTTAGATGTGAATGCTGAATCAGATTCTGTCATCACTGTTTTAAAGTCCTGTATTCATAACGTCATGCAAGTACTTTGTGTGGATGGACACTTTCACTGCGGAGGCGTAAGTTGTATAAAGCTGTCTTTAACTTAGAGCTAGCTGGCTGTGGTGTGAATCCAGCAGCTAAAGCTAGCTCCCAACTGCTGTCTTGCCTTCTGCCTGAGCCTAGAATAAAACCTCTCGGTGTTCAAAGGCCATACAAGTATATTAGGAAGTTTGTATACAAAGTATTGAACACAAAAACAGTAAAACAGTTGTGATAAGCTTTCTATGAATACCATTCTTTTATTTGCCGTTTCCGTAAAAATGCCTCTGGCTGATTTGCTGTTTTTCTTTCTTTTTTTTTTCTTTTTTTTTTTCTTTAAGACTGGAGTTTCTCTGGGGAGGAAGAGAAGCAGCCGGGCATACAGATCCCTCTGTACCTGAGGAAATCAGGATGACCTGTCAACAGTTTGTTCGTTATCATAGAGATCACTGTGTCAAAAGTATTGTCAGAGGCAGAAGGTAAGGTTCCTCCCTGCACATATAACCTGTTACAAAGGTCATAGTCACCTTTTGGAAATAATGAAATGCAGTTTAATCTGTCTGTGGACGATTCCTGTTGTGGCATTCAAACCTCAAGGTGAGGATTAAGAATTTAGCAGCAACAGAGGAATGTTGCTAGTCTCACACTGAAACATTGAGGTGCAAGTTGTCACATTATCCCATCTAGGTTTTATATACATTATAAAAAGTTTTGTATCATTAGGGCATTGGCCCAGTTTTTGCATTTAGCTGGAGATCAGGAGAGAAGATCTTTCTGAAGAAATGTATATGATAATGCCTGTAATAAAGTATGCATGTCTGAGTTTTGTCAGACTTGAGACCCTTCATTTGCTTTGAGATTAAGAAGATGCTAGTACTTATGTGATTGAATGTTTACAACTAAATAGCTTTTACAGGAGGCAAAACTGTTGCAACTGATGTCAGTGGGTACTCAGAGGCCACTCAATATGTGAGATTATAGTGTTTTTAGGATCTGTACATCTTCTGAGTTCATACGATTTCTTTTGCTCATTCCTCTTGTGAGGCCTAAACCTTAATTTATGAGATTAGCAGAGCTTTCGGAGGCAAATTATGATGCCCAAGTCAAGGATTATGTATTCAGGTATGTGTAGGTGGGTGAGAAGATAAATGCAGACAGAAGCAGCAGGAACAAGAAAAAGATTCTGCCTTTATTTAAGTATTTACTATATGAAATAGAGACATGGAGAATTGTTCTAACACGACACTTCTACTTTTCTCATCATGTGAGCTTTTAAGTAGGAGCGGTCTTTTAATGGTCAGATAGTTTGAAACCACGTTCCAGAACTGTATTTGACAGTATCGTGATTTCCTTCAGTCTCCTCAAGTCAGTAATGTTCCATAAGGAATAAAGTAATGAAGTTATCCATTTAGGAAAAATGAACTATGACAGTTCAATGACTTGCTTCTTTTCATGCCAGATAGTAAAAGATGTATCAGAAAATGTTTGTTTTGAAATAGGACAGGTTTTACAGTTGTGTTTCCTGTGCCTCTGCTGCTATTGTAGTTTCTTTGGCTTTGGGCTATTCATTTGGTTGGGTTTTGTGGGTTTTATTAATCATATATCCACCTGAGAATATATCAAAATCTGACATTTGCTTCATTGCTTCGATATGTTTGTGTGGAACTAGTTTCACGTCTTATTTCTCCTTGTGAGTGAAAAGAAAGCATTTATCTTCTCACTTTAAATATTCATCTAACTTGATCCTATCCCCTTGATTTAATCATACTGAGACCTTGTGATAATGGATTTTTATTTATTTTAATTTTTGCTTCTCTGCTAATAGATGTTAACACTTGTTCTGTGTTACTGCTGCTTTTAACTTAACAATAGAGAAAGAAGTTAGGTTTTTGCTGTCTTGTGTAGCTGTTAATCATTGTCAGAAACCCTGCACTTGGGTTCCATAGAGTAGATTTTAGATAACCAGAAACATTTATTGCTGCAGGTAAATTTCTGAATGGTACTTTTACTGCAACTATATAGATGTTAGTGGCATTGCCTCATAAATATGTAAATGAAAATTAGTTTAGTCTTGTAAAGGTTTTGTTTATTCTTAGTACTGCCTGTGTGGTAAATATTTAACCGGATATGCAAGTTAAACGGTTTTTGTCTACAATATATGTAAGCAGTTAGTGTCTGTTTAAAGCTGTAGGGAAATTATAAATTGGAAGTGCAGATTGAGTCCCTGTTGCTGCGGGGAGGCTGCACTCAACTCAGATATTTTGTTGCAGAAATGATCCTGTTAATAGGTATGTTGGAAGTAAGTATCCCAGAAATAAAATTACATTGTGTGTGTTTTTAGGAAAGCTGCTACTTTTGTTCACTGAAGTTTATTTGCACAAGCCTAAAATAACTTTGTACTACCTTTCGCTTCTCATTGAAGTATCTGTAGGAAAAGGTAGCGAAAATTGGCATGTCCCTAATATACAAAACTTGCAAATTCTCTTCTAACATGCTCTTAACTATCATGATGTCTTTCCTTGTTTCCTGCTATTTTTCCTTGCCTTTCCCCATCGTGCAGTGGTGATACCAGATTTACAGAACATGTGGGTGAATCATTCCTTTGACATACAGGTGTGGTGCAAAGATCTCCACTGGCATCTTCTTTGGCTGTGACCTGGTGAACTGGCTCATGCAAGTTGGCCTTGCTGCTGACCGTGGTGAAGCTGTGATGTATGGAGACAGACTGATGAAAGGAGGCGTCGTCCAGCATATTACAAATGAATTTGAATTTCGGGATGAATATTTATATTACCGCTTTATTCCTAAGAGATCAGTTGCTGTTGAGAGCCGTTGACCTGAGCGGGTCGGCAGAGGACAGGCAGTTAGGAGTGAATGCAACCACCTCCGCTGCCTTCACCGCTGAAATTGGAAGTATTTCTTTCTCAGGGCTCTCGGAGAATTGTGTTATTCTCTCTTGTAAAGTTAAGAGATGTGGTTCTGCTTGTGTCTATTCTAAAGGAAATAGGAGCAAGTGATATTTAGTGAGTGTTCCAACGAGAATGCAACTAGAAAAAAACAAGATGCTCTGGATTTAGAGCATTTTTTCCATTTTGAGGAAAACAAATAGTAAAATTATGTATGTCACTGTCATATTATAGAGGCATTGTAACAGCAGCTTTACTGACTGGTGCCACATTGGGGAAAAAAAAAAAAACAAAAACAAACCAGCCAAAAAAATCCCCCCAAACATGAATGAGAGGTATTTTTCATGTTGCTGTACGTTTTCCATGCTTGATGAAATACTGATTCCTGTTTACAGTCAGGCTTCCCCTTGATTTCATAGAGTAGGATTTCTTTGATCATACCCTAGTTTTTACTACTCTACTCTTGTCTAACAGCAGGAACTTTTTCTAGCTGTTTATACCTCAGATCAGGTGGTTAGTTTCTCCCTTAAAGATAAAATCCCCCATTTGTAAAAGTAGAATTGTGAAGATTATTCCAATGTCAGAGGATTAAAGCTGAGGAAATATTGAGTGGAATAAACAATGGTTTTGTACAGACTTACCAAATCTTAAAAACCTATGAAAATATCCAATGCTCCCCCAAATTAAGAAATGATATAATGGAATTTCGTACAAGGAATTGGTTCTGAAGTTTGGCCTTATGCTAGTAACAGCTTTGTCAAGAGTAGATTTTTACCTTCTGAAATTAGCCTTTCCAGTTTAATTCAGAAGTGCCAGCCTCAAATAAAGATGTTATGGAAGCCTTGGATACCTGTGCAAGTCAAGAGGAAAAACTTTATCAACTTGTAAAACCTTTTAAATGAAATACAATGACTTTAAAATCTATTATATAAAGAATCCTAACTAAACATTGATGTTATGGTTTAGAGTAGCTAAAGATCCTAAAATTTTACTATTGGTTGTGTAACACAGATTTCTAATAAGCCTCAGGTATCCTCCTAAACTGTTTAAATACTTTATTGTCATTCAGATTCTTGTACACTGAAGGCAGAATCTGAGAATCTGTGTGTCTTCTGCGGTATTTTGAAAAGGTTAAAGACAAACTGTAGTATCTGATAGCCATTATGCTGCCCTTTTAAAACTGCAAGAACAGCATTTATATGTCTATATAAAAATTTTATATAGTGAGGGAAAGGAACCCAGGTATTAAAAAAATTTGCTCAAGCATATGAATTATTCTTGTCATCCTTTTTTTAAAAAGTCTTTCCTTTCTTTTTTCTTTTTTTTTTCAGTACACAGATTTTTTATTGTATCTCCTTATGCATCTACTTTGTATTAAGAATTAAAAGTGATTTTAGCAGCATAAACCACTGTTCTAGAAACAGTTGTTTTGTGGTAGCTATAACTCCATGCAAGATTTATATTGGAAGAATAATTCCTTTTACTGTCAGTCTTACTGCACTTGTGCCGTCTGCACAGAAACATAACTGCATCCTACTGCATATGTATGCTATACAGATGGACGTATTTTAATATTTTCCAGCAACAAAGTAATTGATATTTGTTTCAGGCTGTGGCCACAAAGGAAAACAATAGCCTATTTCCATTACAGCTGCTGAAGATGGCTACATTACATATTTTGGAATAATTAGGTGTATGTGACATAAGAGCAGAAGCCCGTGAGTATGTCTGGCTTCTAAATACTGTAACTTGCCAATAAATGTGTTACTTGATTTCAGAGTTCTGAGCTTTGATGTGATGCGAGGTGTGGGAGGGTTATGTGCGCATGTCAAGACTTATGACAAATGTGTTTTTCTGAGAGATTTGTTAAAGTGGCTCTTGGGTTTCAGATTTGATAGTTCTTAAATCTACTTTTGATGCTTTTTAAGTAGGCAGAGGACTTGTTAATGGGTGTTCACACAAAGATACCGGTTTTCATCTAACAGCCTAAACATCTTTAGGAATATTTCAATTATCATCTACTTACCAAATGCAATTTTTTTTTTGGAAAATTCTTCAAATGTTCCAGAAGTTGATCTTAGGTCAGTTTTACAGTCCTATGCATAGTCACTGTTCTTGCACTCTTTTCTTTCTCATTTTCATCATAAAATCCTGCCCTTGCCTCCCTTTTCATAACAGGTCTGCTGTTCCCTAGGTTTGAACACAACGTACTTGTTTTAAGTTAAAATTGCTCAAAATTTCTCATTGGAGAAGGCTCCCTGTCACAAATCTAATGAAGAGAACATCTTTAATTAACAGCTGACACCAAATTCTGTTAGATTAACTGTTAGAACATTGTGACTGCTGATATCGTACCCATTAGTCTGGGAGTCTATGATCGTTAATAAATAGGCTAAGGAAACTAGGAATGAAATACAGGATGTCTGCTTCTAAATCACTGGGTACTTCTGGAAGCTAAGAATAGACTTTGAATACCTTTAGAAAGTTAAGTAACTCTTTTATATGATAAATATTTGCTTCCACTAGGGACCACTGGCAAGTTTTAAAGTAGCTGACAATTTGATGTATGGCAATAGTTGATCTGACGCATGAATTTTGGTGGTTAGAAATAGCTTTGCTTTAAAGATGTGCTCAGTGGTGCAATGCGTACTTTTATTTTGAAGGTGCTTTAGTCTGGGATAAATTTTAGTTAACTTGAAAGTTATAATTCCATGAAAACATCCACTTGAACAAGTAAATCCAGAGGATTCTCCAGTGAAACACTGGATCTGTTTTCTAGCACTAATCTCAAAATAACTGTGATAATGGACAGGGATGGATATAAAACTTTTCATTTTCTAGGTAGCCATTTCAGTATTTTTTTTAATAATGATTATTCATAAATCTATTTCTATACCTTTTAAAAAAAGCTGCAAGATGTATTCCTAGATTAAATACATGCAAAGATTGCCCTCTAGAGGACATTCTGATTTTTATTTATTTATTTAAAAAAAAAAAGTACGGCTGTGGAAGGGAAGGTTATTTATTCCTCCTGATCTCACATTCATTTTCTGGTTTTACACTGCATGTGTTCTAGGAGGATGGAATCCCAGGGAAAAAAGGTACGAAAATGTCCGGTACACTGTTGGCCATCACTTGATCTATCTCCACACATCACATTGTTTTTATTTTGTATCCTGTAGACCAGTAAATAAAAAAAAGCACAGAAACTAGAGGAACAGTTGGACTGTATCTGTCTATATTACAACTATACCAATATGCTTAACCTGGTTAATTGCACCCCATCATTAAGAGGCCAAGAAGTTTACTTAAAGGCCTGCTCCACCACCTTTGCTGCTTTCAGTCCTGTGCAACTTCGCTATATTTGCATTGTAGCATAAAAACGTTCCTCTTGTTTTGCTATGCTAACTGTAAACTTGACTCATGCCTTGGTTTCCAGCACAGTTTTACCTGGCTTTGAAGTTATCAGCTTATAGTTATTAACAGCTGATGATCAAAGACAGGATAGATATACACAATTGTCAGCTATAGACACCCATGAGGAAAACTGGTCAGTATAACAAAATTCTATTAAGTATACCTTACAGTTTACAAACATCCACTGTACTATTGAACTTAAAAGAAATTTTGTTGGCAACACAGGCAGAAAAGCTTCACAGTGAACTGAAGTTTATTTTCAGTCTTACTTGCTACTGCTACTTGGTACACCAGAACTAGAAAGTTCAAGAACCTTTCCTGACCCATTAATTTCTTGCTGTGGATCTGAACACAATATCCCAGATTAATTTCTGCTTTTATTTTAGGAACAGGAAGAACAAATTCTGCCCAACTCTTGATTTATTTTTTTTTTTTACTCACTCTGCAGACTTCCTTGTGTGTTTGTTTTGTTTGCCTATACTTTTTTTTTTTACTGGTAGGGGGATAAACCAGTTTACAAAATGATAAAACTGTATGTGTGAAGCCCCATTTTTAGCATCTGAGACAATTCTAGAAACTAACTTAGAATAGAAAAATCATCAAAAAACGTCTTTCGTGGTCTGCTGTGTCATGTCACATACTGCTACTGCAGCTCTAATGCTCCATTTCATGTTACTTTCACTTCTGAAGGCTTGCAAAAGTGAGGTTTTGGTGGTGTTTTTCCTTCCAGTCATATTTTTTATCCTGCTTGATCATGTAGTAAATCCAGAATCGTCTGTCTTTGTTGTTTGCTCAGTTTGTCCGTTGCCACAGATAAAAAAGTATTGTCACATACTGATCATTACTTTTAAGCAGGATCAGGGAGGGAGAGTTTCTGGCAGAGCAAAAAGCTTGATTAAATTAATTCCATAGTCTAGTGACTTTGGCAAGACAAGTCATAGTTAAAGGGCTTTATATGAAGTGAAAATATTTTAAAAGTCCTTTTGAGTGCCCTGCTGAGTATATGTATAGCCTTGTGTACCCCAACCTCTTCCTTTCTAGTTGCCTGATTTAAAAAAGTAACGGTTCAAGAAGTATTAAAAAACTCCCACACGATGTTATAAAGTGTATTGCAGAATTAATTTGACAAAATCATACTGGTATGTAAATAAGTTAATTTATTTTTCAGTAGCAGGGTGATGAAAACAGGGAAGTGAAAACTGTGGTAACTTTCAGGATGCTTGCATTGTTGAATTCCGTGTAATCAGATTTCACAACAAATCATGGTAAAATTGTAATTGTAGTTTGGTTTTAACATATGTTGAATCTAGCCCCATTTTACATTGAAGGAGTAGAAGGTTCATATATGAAAATTATCTTAAAATAGTTTTATCAAACAGCTGATTATCAATCTTACTTGACTTGCATGTCACTTTCCTTTTTATTCAGTGCAATTTTAGAAAGTCCTTCAGCGTGGCCATTTTAATTCAGACAATGTGAAATTCTGCCACAGTTATCTTGACTATAGAAACTACATGTGTGTACACTAGACCTGAGTTCTCCAAATCTGAGTTAGCGCTCTTCATCCAGAGGTGGAGTTGTTCCGCAATTCAGTCCAGCTATCACATTCTAATATTATCTGTTTGTTGGCAAAATCAATTTCTGCTGGCAGCTTTATGCCACATACAGACAAAGCCACTGCCCCTCTTAAGAGCCTTTTCAGTGTTGCTTCCATACAACCAAAGGCTGTTTGGATGAATATGAATCTGCATCTTTAAAACTGTTCATACTAACTGGTATACTGAAAATAGGATGTAATCTATATAATCACTTCATTAGAAAAGTTAATCGTAAAACTGAACTTTACCACATTCAAATAGTAGTAGTTTTAGCTATATATCTTGAGTTCTTCTTCTACACACTGTGAAAAAAGATTAACCACTTGATCAGTGTCAAGACATCCATTTTGCAGGATCGTTTCCATTTCATTCATCTTCTGTTTCTCCAACTCCTGTATCTCTTTCAGCATCTCTTTACCTTTGCCCTGCAAAAAGAAACTTATTTCACTAAAAACTACACAGAGTATGTAGTGTTCAACCTAACAAAATTCTGGTTTACTGTCCTTATTTTAACCTCTTAATAGTTTCTAGGGTACAAGTTTGTGTTGGTAGAAGTCAGCACCATGAAAGGTTTTCTTAGATGTCTTTCCTAGTATGTAGCACTCACTTCATCTCCCTACATCCTTGCCTGATGGGCTGAAAATAAACAAAATTAAGGCTGCTCTAGGTATTTATGCTACCAAAACTTACGTGAGCACGTGTCTTATTTTTTAGAACGTGTACCTGTAAATAGGGGAGGCACAACTGTTAAATGTAAGCAACTACCTCCCTCCTTCACCTTTGTGTCCAGCTATCTTTGTGATCTTATTTCCTCTCCTGTCCATGCCAAGCAATGACAAAAGGCATGCCCTCCCTCCTGCCTCAGACCAGGGTCCTGAAGGGTTTTAAGTACTCTTCCAGGGGTTATATATTTACCTGTGACTGCTCAGACATTTTCCCATTACCTGACTAGTGCAGGAGCACGTGTGGCAGCCTCCTTTGCAAGGTGAACAATACAGATAGTTGCCTGGGGCTAGGCCTGGGAGTACAGCAAAGTGCTAGTTGGAATTTTTAGCTTTTGAAACATATGTCTGCCAGATGATGGGCTTCTGGTGCATTACAGGGTTCTTCACAATCCATCAAAGGGCATTAAATGGTATCACATTAACAAAATGTGAGCAAGGAGCTTATATAAACCACCTGCTTCCATTGAAATCTGATTTAATCAACGTACCTTGATAGTTTCCATAACTACAGCAGCACTTTCATGTTTTTTATAGAGCTCATGTCTTCGATCTGGCTTGTTCTGAAAACGTGGTTTCTTCTTAACTGGATCATCAGGACCAAATGTAGGGGAGCTAGTTTTTAATAACTGAGTAATATTGGGCACAAAAATGAAAGGCTTGAATACAGACCTAGAAAGAGAAAAGAGAACAGAGATCCTTTACTGCGAGAGTTTTGTTAAAATTGTTGAGTCAGTAAATTGCTGTGTTCCCCCCATTCTTCTAATTCCTTCTTTTAAGAAAGAAGTCTTAAAGAAAACAACCAAACAAACAAAAACCAAGCAACCAAAAAAAAAAAAAAACAAACCACCCACCAAACCAAAACCCTCCTAACTGATGTTTAACCCAGTGTCACAGCAGCGTTGCACGAGGTAGGTTGGTAGATGGCATTAATGTACGTAATGTATATTATGTTTCTCCTACTTTTTGGGGGTGGGGGGAGGTGAGGACACACACACCAAAAAAAATCCCCTGAAGCACAAAGCAATATAATCCGACAAATTGCAACACTTCTCATTTAGACAGTTGCAACTTTTTATCCTAATTACTTGGTGCTACCTCACCTTGCAGGATCTGGAGTTCCAGTAAAGAAGTGAATACACGGCAGATTAGGCTGCTGAGGCAACACAGACACCATGCTTCCAGTTGTCATAAAGTCACCTTCCATATTAATGCCACTGTCTTTGTCACGAAGAATTTCCATCATTATTTCAGAAGTGATAGATCCTATTTAAGATACAATACAATTATTTGCACATGGCACTACTTACAATGCCAACGAAATGGCATGTTCTCTACAACTGTGTGCTTTTCCTTTAATAGGCAATACCAATTTTAGTTTGTGTTGGCAGAGGAAAAAAAAAGTCATCCTAACAGCATACCTTAATATGTAACATACTTAAAAATATTACTGTTTTTCCCAAAGTATTTATTTCAAAGAGTATGTGATAATGAGCTGTAACATTTATGACTTGGAGAAGGGGCAGGACGACAACGCATGATGTTTCCCAGAAAGGTAAAATACATATGGCTAGCAAATGGTTGTTCACACAGCAACTTTTCAGATGAAAATTAGTAGCTTGGACTAAAGGCTGAACGTTCTGAGCACTGTGTCAACGTTCAGATAAATCACTGTAATAGTTATTGGTATTTGAACACAGTTAATACCACCAGATTGCTTTAGGAATGTAAAAATAACAACTGTGCATGGATTTTGTGTGTAACTGAAAATTAAATGCTAAGACTGTCACTTTTTTTTTTTTAAGAATGTGATCTTCTAAAGCACTTAGGCTTCGAGTTGACAATTGATGCACTGGAGTAACAACTTGTTCTATACACAGAATCCACAGAAACTACAATAGTGCATCCACTTGTAGAGAAGTCCTAATCAATTACCTACGTGAGGCATAGGGCCAAATGTCTCTATGAAGACAACTCTTTCTTCTCACTTAGATGAAACAAAACCCTTTTTACATATGCCTCTGCATCTAGTGTTCAAATGATACCGCTGTTCATGTAGTGTACACTGAAGCTTAAATACTGGCATGGTATCACTAGACAATCCAATATTCTAACAGGCAGCACTTGCAGTGGTTTGCTTTCGAAATTTGGCGTATCAGTTTAACATAGGCCCACGGCAGAAGAACGCTAGGTCATTCACTGTTGGGTTTTTTTTAACTTGAAGGTATATTCTACCATTTAATGTTTTAGTGTTCCCCTCAGGGAAGTTCTAGCTGCATAAAGATTCTTTTTTTTTAAACCGCCTTGCTGTTTCCTCTTAAAATCATCACTCTGCTGCTAATTCAGATGCCTCTAATATTATTATTTTTTTATAGACAATACAAATTGCCTGTAGATAGGCATGCAGCACTACATCTCAGCAGGGAAACACTCTTAAGTAGTCCCACAGTTGCCTGGGAAAGCCAGAGAATTCAAGGAATTGGCAAGCTAGGTGAACAGAAGAATTTAAGCAACAGTCAGTTTGTCAACTGCAAGTTGGCAACTTGTCCAACAGAAAAGAAGGTATTGCATATTTTCCACTAGACTTTTTCATTATTTTGTATTCCTGAAATATATTCCCTGTTTTCTGAAATATAAATAATGTTTATCTAAAAACGGTTTTCAGATGGTAAGCAGCCTGGAAAAAAAATTGTAATGCCACCGAGTGAAAAAGCTGGGAAGGGTAGATTAAGAAACCAGTGATTTTACTGATGCTGTAAACCAAAGAGCTTTTAGTTAGGCCACCTATTTAAAATAAATGTAAACAAACTGAAACCATGTGAGGCTGATAACCTGAACACCTAGTGTGATTTTTAAAATGGCTCTGGTAAATGCCTGAAAATGGGGATTTAAAATGAAAACACTGATAGAATCTCAGCATTGTTATAATACAAGTAAATACAGGTATTATGAAAATGCTTTCGGTATTCAGAACCTGCAATTCCCAAAATAAATGCAGGATTTACATGATCACTAGAGCAGGATAGAAAAAGATAAGTCATTCTGACGCATTAACTAAATGTTGAACCTGGTCTGGCAGAGCTCAGCCAAATAAACAAACAAACAGAGGAGTGCAATGTAATTTTAGTTCAGATTAATTACTTCAAATGAGCAAGTGAATACAGATGCAGCAAAAACCTGCCAGGTGGATGCAGTTAGAAAAGGAGTAATAGCTTCTTTCTACAGAGGTCTGAAAAATAAGTGAGTAAGTTAGTGATTAGGAGCACCTGCTTAGAGTACAGAAAATTGTTTTTTCTCTGCTCTCAGTGTGTGTTTTATTAGACTAGACAAGGTTAGAGTAGCAGTTACAGTGAAACTACAAAGATTTAAAAACTAATCTCAAAAAATAAATGCAAGACATGTTATCTGAATGCCATGCTGTTGTCTTAGGCCTATATGAATTGTACCAGACTGAAGTTGTTCGTAAGGTTCTGTTTGTGGCTGCAAACCACTGGGAGTCTGTTTTAGTGACTGACTTTTTTCTTTTTTTTAATTAGAGGTACAGTAATAATATATAGCCTACCAAAATGTTTCAGAGCTAGGTCTCACAGAGTATTTAGTGATACGGTCACAACGTGACACCTCAGTGTTGTTACTGTAGCTGTGTGTGTTTGATATTTGACCATTGTTTCAATTCTTCCTTATCAACAAATTGGCAAAAATGGATAGAAGACTTCCAAGTTCAGTGTTTCTCCTTTAGGCAATAAGTTATTCTAGTAAATTCTGGTTCACCAAATCACGTGAATGATTACCCGCATCAGATGTCTTAAATTAATGTAGCTCACTAAATGCTTTGCATATCTTAAAAAAAATATATATAAAAATGATACCTTTGTGTTTCTTCAGAAGTTTATAGCCTTCACAATATCGGCCTCCGGATGTGGTCATTCTGGCAGTATTTACATAAGAATATGTGGCAGCAAAATCAAATTCCTTTTCCCCATCCCACCAGCCCTTGCTTTTGGCATATTCCTTCAGTTCTGGGTGTTCTCTGTCAATCTTGGTTGTGATAGAGAGCTGGTTGGAAATATTCCGTACGCCTGCTGTTAGTAAGGTGAGAAAAGAATATTGAATGCTTTTTCTTGGTATGTTGTTTACAATTAGCTCACTAAAGCAAATTATGCACTGAAGAGTTTCCTACGAGATCTGAGAGTCCTGTGGTTTATTTTTGGCCCTCTCTCCCTGGCTATATGTATCCTTCTGGTTGAAATTCCACTGCCACTCAGTTCTGACTCATTTACTTCTATTGCCAACATCATATTTCAGGTTCTGTCCTGATTATGCCCGTCTTTACTAGCCCTCCAAAGACATAGCTTGTCCTTCTAAGTCCGCTGGAAGGATCAGCCACTTCAGGGCCTGATACACCGATCCTGTCAGTACTACCCAGTCACCAAATGAAATTGTCATCGATTGCCACCATCCTCAAGACAATACATACTGCTGTCGTTCTCATGCTGACCTTCTTGTCCTCTATTTTCCAAGTGGTCATCTCCGAGTCTGAAAAGGCCCCCTGTGACACTTGCCAGCAACTCCACACTGGTGCCCTAGGAGGCAACTTCTGTACATGCCTAGAGGCTAGTTTGGTGCCTTAATGAAATGGTAAATGCAAAGTGGAGACCTGCTAATTGTCCTTGCATTTGAAGTGTTTAAAACGAAGAGCATCATCCATACCTTCTACTTTTTCTGCGGCCCAGTATTTTCCTGATGTCTCCAGCACCCATGCTTCCTTTCTGTCAGCTATCAGAAAACTGTTATAGTATGTAAATACCATTTGGCTCTCCATACAGTTTCCTCCCTGTCCGTATTTTTCTAGCAAATCAACTATGACAGTAAGAGCCTTTTCAGCTGTGTCCGCTCTCTCGAGTCCGAGCCTAAAACAAAAGGAAGATGTTATCTTTGGAATTGTAAACTTTACATACAACTATTCAGCCTGGGTATTCAAATTGAATTGGAATGCTACTTCTCGCTCTACCTGATGCTTGTACGAGCATCTCTCATGCTACCTCTCTGGTAAGAGACAGGAGCAAGTCACTTCAAGGGCTTGTTTGAAGTGGGTCCTCTGTGTCCTCAACATGGGGAAAAACAACCAAATGGAAATACGGAAAGGCAGGGAGAGGGCTTCTAGGAAACGCCTGCAAGTCCCGTGTGGGCTTTGGACTGGGGGGAAAACGGTACCAAGAAGAACTGACTGCCTTATGGAGGTTACGCTGGCAGCCAGGAAGGCAGGCACAAGAAGCTGTCACTGTTTGCGTGGAGATGCGCAGCTGAGACCCAAACTTAAAAATATGTGTGTGAAAGACAGGGGAAATGGGAAATGAGAACAGACCCTAGAAAAAGGCCCAAACAGCAGCTTCTGAAGTCCAGACGTGCTGTAGTTAAGGGTCTTGTTTCGGTTTATACTAAAATTTGTAGGGAGGAAAACGTTCGACGATTTCCTTGATGGATTCTGTTCTAGCGCCCGATGCCTCTCAGGGGCTCCCAGCTCCTGGCGGAGATCTAACGCCTGCGCCGAGAAATACGCATTTGTGACGGCGGCCGGACCCGCAGAAGAGGCAGGCGCGCCTTCCGAGAGCGGGGCGTTCTGGAAGCTTCCCCACGCGACGCCGCTTCCCAGCTCGGGGGGCGGGCGGACGCGGTACCCGTGTCACCCGAACGGCCAGCGCAAACCTGACGAGGTCCATGCCGAGAAGCGCCTCCCCGCCGCCCACCTCCTCTCTGCCCCACACCGCCTCGTTGCCGATGCAGACGCCGTGCTCGTTGGCCCCCATCTCGGCGCCCCACAGCCAGGGCGGCCGGCTCAGCACCACCGCGTGCGTGGCGGCCGCCTGCTCGATCGTCACGTAGGTGCACTGCAAGAGGCCGCAGCACACAGCCCGTTACCCTCGGCCAGCGCCTCCCCGCCAAAACACGCAGGAAACAGGACCAGCGGGGGGTTTTGTTGTTTTTTTTTTTTTAGGGGGGGTGTTTTGGGGTTTGGGGTTTTTTTTGTAGCCGGCTCGAGGCGGCCCGCGCCCTCACCTCCAGCAGGGCGCCGGGCGGGTGCGCGGCGGCCGGGAAGTGCACCACCTCCTGCACCTCGTCCGCCGGCCGGTCCGAGTTCTTCCCGAAGACGACGCGACCCCCCGCCGCGGCGGGCGGCAGCGCCACGAAGGTGTCGCAGGAGCGGGGGGGAGGCGGCCGGGGGGACATGCTGGCGGCGGCGGCAGCTCCCCGGGCCCAGGCGGCGGTGNCTTCCTCGCCGCCGCCATGGGGAAGTCGTTCGCCAACTTCATGTGCAAGAAGGATTTTCACCCCGCCTCCAAGTCCAACATCAAAAAGGTGAGGGGGTGAGGGGGGGCGGTGGTCGGGCGGTCTGTCAGGCCGCGTCCGCCGCGCACCGGGGGGGCTGGGATGGGGCCGGGGCCGAGCGGCGTCCCGGGCGGGTGACGGGCTCCCGGCATGAATAGGGCATGTCGGCCGTCCTGCGGTGGGACCGCGGCAAGAGGCAGGGAAAAAAGTAAAGAAATACTCGAAATTTCATGTTTGCTTGTGGGTGTGTGTAACTGTGGCCTTTCCCTGGCTCCAGCCTCTCGACGCCCGGTTCTCTGGATAAACGGGCACCATACGCCTTCCAGGGAAACCCCCGCCTGTCACGGCATGCCAGTGTTTCCCCAGTATTTCCCAATATCCCAGTTTGCCTTAACCTGGTTTCAGGTCTCTCTTGCCCGGAACCGTGCCATTCCGGGAGTTCCCGAGAGAGCCTGGGGTCTGGCGACACTTAAGTGAGGAAGTGTCGCGACAGGGAAGGCAGCGACACACCCGGCAGGTTTTCGGAGCGAGTTCGCCCTTTGCATTTCTCAGCTTTTCCCCTGGCTTTTCAGTTCTTAAACTTTGTTGGAGTTGTAGCTTATCGAAAATACTGCTTGTGTGAATTTCATTTGTCGAAGTGTCGGATGAAAAGAATATATTTTATGTGATTAGAATGGGAATTTTCCCTTGTTAAGTATTTTCTACAGATTAAGCCGGTTAAGTATTTATGCAGGAATACATTTTCTGTGATAGTTTTTGCGTTTGTTTAAAATAGAAGCTTAACTTGTTTTACCTAGGTATGGATGGCAGAACAGAAAATATCATATGATAAGAAGAAACAAGAAGAGTTAATGCAACAGTATCTTAAAGAACAGGAATCCTATGATAATAGGTGAGAACTGGCGTAAGGTCGCGTGCTTCTTCCCGCTGTATCTTGTTCCCATGGCAGTGAAGGCCATCTCATTGTGAGTTGTTTGGAACGCTGTCTCCCGCTGACCATAGTAGGAGGAGAGGACAGTGACTCATACATTGATGTTTGATTAAGCAGAGGTCACAATAACTTCTTTTAAATGGCCTCTGTGTGTGTGTCACGTAATTAATTTCAAAATCTGTTACGTTGCACAGAACAGCAGGTAACCTTGTAGAGCATCATATTTGGATCACACAGAAATCCATCCACCGTAATTCTGTGGTCTCAGTTATGTCTCAGTTGTGACTGAAATTTGTGGTACGCAATGGAGCGTGCGCAAGTATTGACTGGTCTCTCAGGTTTTTTTGATATTCAACTTCTGGTACTCAATTTAACAAATGAAAAAATGCCAGTTATGACAATTTCCTGCCACTTTTTTTTTTTTAATAAGTAATATTGAAGTGAATGTTTTGTTAGTCACACCCCAAACTCTGTCCTTTTTATTTAGATTGCTTATGGGTGATGAGCGTGTGAAGAATGGTCTTAATTTCATGTACGAGGCCCCACCTGGAGCAAAGAAAGGTATTCTGGTTTCCCGATCATGAGCAGACAGTAATGCAAAGCTGAAAACCCTCTGAAGAAATAAGCATAATGTCTTTTATTTTAAAGTAAAGTGTTCATAGTGAGGTAGCGCTAGAAGGTATGGCTTTTAGTTCTTCCTTTGCGAATATGTAGAGATTTACAGTATGTAATAGTTTTGGTCTCGCACTATTTTCATTTCTTTTGAACTGAGAATGGTTGAGGTTGTTTGTTTTTTTAAAAAACAGTTCAATGTGAAGGGAAAAACAGATAAAATATCTTTCCTGGCAACAGCAGAAATTCTGTCCTTGACCAAAGGTGTTTCTTCAGCCAATTACAAAGCCACTGGATGAGGAGGACTAGACATGATGACCAAGGCAATGACTTGGACAACTCAAACTTGTATTTTGGCCTACTCTTCTTTTTAGAAATAGCAAGGTCACTTTTGCTTAAAAGTTATTCCCATAATCAGCTTGATGTATGCCAAGCATAGGACATACCAAAGCAAGAAGTTAATTAGTGAAAGGCATATAAATAATAAATACTGAGACTCTGTAGTCAAACCGCTGGGTGACCTGACACTGGTGGGTCTGACTATGACTGTATTTAATAGATTTGTAAATGGAAGTTACTAACTACCTGGTGGATACTCATATCAGTCACTTAATTTTAGCAAACTCTGAATATAAGTGCTGAACTAAGAAAACGTATTTTCTTTAAAGGAAGGAAGAAAACTTGTTCCGTTTAATCATTTGTATAAAACCCCTTGAAAATACTTGGATGGGATCATTCTTGTAGACCAAACTTTGCAGTGGTTTAACTTCTAAAGTTCTTGAGTTAATCCCTTAAGCTTAGAGCAAATGCAGCTTTACACTAGTAATTTTTGCTAAAAAAAATATCTTTTTTTAAAGATTTTAGAATTAAGTATTGTTGCTACTTTTGCAAAAAAGTTTTGAAGTTTTTTGTATTTGTATATCAAATCAATGTGTAGTTTAAAAGATTATTCCAGTTTTACAGCTTTTGTAACCATATACTAGAGGCTGATTATTTATATGTGAACTCTATTTAAATAAAGTCATCTTCTGAGTATTTGCACTATTGTATTAGTATAAAGCATGAACTGTTTTGTCTCCAGCTTAGACACCATCTGCATTTTACATGTGTAATTAACATATTATTTCTTTTCTTTCCATGATTTCTGAAAATTCAAAGAGGAAACTAAAGAGGTATTTCATTACATCATTTCTTTATGTTTTCTTTCTACTTACTTAAAATGTGTTTAAAAAAAAATTCAAACTTACCATGTTTTCTGTTTTATAGCAAGAAGGAGAGACTGAGTACAAATTCGAATGGCAAAAAGTTGCCCCTCGAGAAAAGTAAGATATCTGGATTTTATCTGAATAGATTGGTTTTTTCTACTTTCATATCCTTTTCTTTTTTTTCATTTTCGTCTCCATTTTATTTTTGAGCAGGTCACTTGTGTAATCCTGTCGTGTCCTGGGAGTTAATTAGTTAAACCTGGAACTATTTCTTTGACCAGCTTAGTTTTTGTTTGAATTTTATATCCATATTTAAAGCACATTAGAACTAGCGTTACCAGAAGTATATCTCTGAAATGGATACATGCTTAACTATAAAAGGTAGTTTTGCATATGATTTTTTTTAAATACTGACTTGAGTATTTGTTTTCTTTTGTGTTTGTGTAACAGGTATGCTAAGGATGATATGAATATCAGAGATCAGCCATTTGGTATCCAGGCAAGTTACATAAATTCCACTCTGTGGATGTCTTGGTTGTATTTCAAATGTTATCTAACTGCAGAACATTCACATGGACTCTCTTAATTTTATCATCTGTTTCTCAGTGAGTTTAAAAGCTTCTCTTATGCCTAACAACATAGACATGTCTGTAAATATTAAGTTGTATTGTTAACTAAATTATGTCAATTTTATTTTTTTCCCTTTCAGGTGCGGAATGTGAGATGTATTAAATGCCACAAGTGGGGACACGTAAACACTGATCGAGAATGTCCCTTATTTGGCCTTTCTGGAATTAATGCAAGTTCAGTCTCCAGTGATGGTTCAGGTAGGCAGTAAATGTCTTTTAAAGGTGCTGGTTAGGTATTTTGGGGGAGCTCATCATGTTTAATTTTAGAAGGATTAAGTTTATCGTATTTCAAAGAGTTGATGAAACAGGGAGAATGTTTCTTTATTCCAAATGTAGGATCCACAATTTGAATTTAATTATTTCAAATGACAGGGACCTAATTTTCTAATTAGTAACATATTTTTAAAAGACTCCATAATGACTGTTGCTTTGATTCTGTCTGTGGTAAAAATGCAGAAGCTGCAATGAGATTGTTTATGTCAGAATGACAATATTGTTGTCACCAAAAAAAATTAACGTAATGGATTGTCAAAGACTGTCCCAGTTCCGATTCAGGCAATCTGCTTGGAAAAGCTGGAACATATCAGTATATCTTTGTTAATCACTTGGAAAAAGGGAGAGGTTTGGGTTCTTTTATATATGTAATTGTGTTCCTGTAAGCGGACAAGCAATTGAAACCTAGATTTCCAAATGCCTGGTTTCCTTTCGGCTGGCTTCTTGTTGCTTCTTGAGCTACAATTTTTTTTCCCCTCTATTAGCTTTCCTGTTACTTGAAGTCACACAACATTGAGTGTTAGATGCAGTTTAAAGACATGGATATAAACAGTCAAATTGAGTAACTTTTTTGCTTACAATACTTTGTTTTCTCTAAGTTCACCCAAGTTTGTAATACTTTTAAGATTCTTAAAATTCTGGCACGTTAAAAAAACACCTGGTTACATGGGTGAGTCTTCAAACTTGCTGTACTGCACCTTAAGATCATGTGCTGTGTTGCGTATTCCGTTTTGCAGGGATAGCGTTCCAATTGCACACTTGATAGCATCTGGTTTTCTTCTGTCTTTCCTCAAGTTATCTATTTTATTTAGTAGCTCTTAGTTTTATTTACACATTTAGCCTACTAACAACCTTGCTTTTCAGAATTAGATCACTTAGATATCTGATTTCTTTGAGATGAGGCCTGGAAGTTAAAGGAAATAGTGCCTTTTACACTCCTCTGCTTTTAGGCACTCTCTGATGATTATACCGTTGTATCAGCCGTCCTGCAGTTAACACCCTGAGCCTTTCTGTTCAGTAGGTTATAACATGAAATCATTTTCTTGCCTCATCCTGACCTTAGAAGAAATCGTGCTTGAGCATTTGGTGGTGGCAGAATTATATTGTGCAGCTCTTACACGTCAGATATGCTTTTGTGCTGCAGAGCTCACTTCCACACACTTCCACACCTCTGCCCCAGTTCAAATGATGTGGATAAATTTCAGGAGTGTTTGTCTGGGAAGGCAGAAGGCATTTGCACGTGATTCCACAAACTTGAAAATGGACTCCTCATTATTCATAGCAGTGTGATATTGCTGCTTTGCAGTGTCAATATAACACTAACAGCTTGTTTCAAACCTAACTGAACTGTCTAGGTGTAGGCGACGTTTGACGGCTGTGCGTGTTTCCTAGTCAGAGGGATGTTCACCGGGTAACTCTCCAAATCGTCTTTTAATTCTAAATAAACAGATGTAGCACATATGGTGAATTTTGCATGAAGGAAAGTGCTGTAAAATGACTTAGATGTTCTCAGGCTGCGCCAATGCCCTCTCATTTTCAACTCTGGAACTTAGAAGACAGCGTGTTATGCTGAGCATAGACTTTTTTACAGGTTGAGGAAGGATTTCAGGGAGTAGGGGTGGGCGACAGATCAGGGTTTGTATATATAATTTGTAAGACACTGCTCTTGGATTTGAGTAGTCAGCTGTAATGATATTGCTGCTTTCTTTCAGGGAAACTACATGTAAAAACACTGTAGGTAAAGTTTAAAACAGTTCAAAGTTCTTGATTTAATAGCAGATACAAGGCTTACAGGAAGTGGTAATATCACTAATTAGATCATCAGATAAAAGGTTGTCTGCTTTTTCTCACCTCAGGAATACAATCCTTTCATCAACTTTTCTAAAACTTCATCTGATTTAATAACAAGCTAAATTACACTCCATTGACGACTTGTGGAAATTCCATGTATGTAAATGAAGCACTACAGTAAAGTGAGAACACAAATTATTGAATTCACTGATTCTCTTACAGCTCGTAATTCACCCACGTGGTGTGTTAAAGCTTATGTCACACATTTAAAAAAAAAAAAAAGCACCAACTGATTTGTTTTAACTAAACCTTGACACCAGTCCTAGTGATGTCTGGGATAGGAGTAAGTAATTATCTTTGCATTTCTGAGTGTTCTTCCCAGTTGTTACAGTGCTGCAGATCTGTAGTTAGCTCTGTAAAATTAGCCTACAGTGAGAGTAAAACACTGTTTTTACGTTTCCTAACAAGACACCACACCATTAAAGAGACAAATACTATCTGTCTGTTCTGATCAACACCCCCTAACAATGTAAGCTTGTCTTGATCACTTATCTTTATTGCTCTTTGTTTCCTCTCATTACTTCTACTTAATACTTTGTTACTAGCCCTAATGCAGAGTCTTTATGCACCTCTAACACACCTCCTCAAGCTCTGCTTCTCCTTGCTTCTCTTTATCAGTAATTGTGGGCACTCCTAAGCTGCTTTTATGTCTCTAGATAAAATTCCTAATTATTTTCTGATTATTTTATAGTACTGGAAAAACATCCGTTGCCACACTGTTCTTACTTAGATTGGCTAGAACTGCAGGAAATACTGCTTTATAAGGAACAGTTTCTACGAGATTATCTTTTTATGGAGCCTTCCTGTGTTTCATGAACTGATGATTAGGTTTAAAAAAAAAAAAAACCAAAAGCACTTTGTGCATTGCTTCCCACACACCCCTCCCCATGTATCACAAATAAGTGTCTCTTCATGCTTAGAAAACTGGTAAAAACTATGTAAATAGTCCAGAGTTTTCATTCACTGTGATTGTCAGCACCATTAAAAAAAAAAGTACAGACCCACTTGGCTTCCAATGTCTGAACTCCAACGTACAATTTTCAGACGCTGTCTGTTCATTTCTAGAATGTAGAAGAAAACATGCGCCTCTGCAGAGAACAATGAATAGGGATTTCAAGAGTAGGGAGTAATTGGTTTTAGTATACAGCAAGTCTGAAATGTGTATTTAATTTATCTGAGCTTTTTAATAGCTAAATGTGTAAAAAAAAAAAAAAAAAAAAAAAAAAAAAAAAA
>VZSF01010129.1:530602-550043 GCA_013398295.1 Chionis minor | reverse complement strand
AAAAAAAAAAAAACAAAAACCCAAACAAAAAAAAACCCAACAAACTTGCAACCAGTTCTTCAGAAAGTGTTGAAAAATGTTGGCCAAAATTATTAGAGCAAATAATACCTTTAAAGGTCAGGAAGTAATTCCGTATGCGGAAAGTCATCCTTGAAAGCTTGCTCCTAGCTTGCATGTCAGGAAATTGAAATATAAATATTATCTCATAAATTAAAGGGTACCTCTGAGAAGTGCAGGTATAATAAGGAATAAAGGTAAAACCAGAATAAAATTTTAGTACAGTATGAATATACCAGGACACCAATTAGTTTATGAAATTAATTGTATTAGAAGTACCAAATTTAGGGTATAAATCATAGAAAATATTTTTTTTAAAGAGCAAATTTTTTTAATTTTTGGATTGTCTTTGAAAAGATCTCTATTGCTTTGAATTGGTAGCACGTTTCCTCTGATTTATAGTCTTTTCATCCTAATAAAAGATGATCCTTTTCATGCAAACTCAACTGAATAATATTTTTTTTCCTAGGCAGTGCGTGGTAGTTACACTACCTGAATTTCATTTAGGGTTCTTCAAACTTTGAAAATACTCTCCCTTGTTAGAGCACACCATGCATCAGCAGAGTGTTGGAAGATGTTAGTCAGTAAAGCCTCCTGGCTGGTAATGAACCTCTGTGCCATCAGTGCTTGGGAACCCTTGGCCTCATGGTTCTGAATCCAGTATTTTAAGGACATTGGCAGCCGTAATTTCTGCAGAAGTAGCTTTCAAGAAATGGTCTGGCTTCCCTGTAGGAGACTTTTAACAGGTCTGGTTCTTCTGAACCTTGTTATTCTTCTGCTTTAGAGAAACACACTTAACACACAGGGAAATGCGTTACTTTGTTCGGTTCACCGCTGTCTTCGTGCGTTTACCCAAATGTGTTTCTGTCCACAGAGCGGTAATGGTAGAAGCTTCAGGTGCTCTCCTGTAAAGGTGCTGAAACATCTCATACATACAAATTTGGGAACAACAGGAGAAGTTAATTACATACTAATAAGACTCATGACTGATTTCCATCATGTAATAACTTTGAAGTCTTTAAAAATCCGTAGTGTAGAAGGGTAACGGCTCTCAGGAACGTTACTGAACAGAGTTAATTAACGTTAAAAGGAAGCAGGGTGGTTTAGCCCAGGTAAGCAGCTCAGCCCCACACAGCGCTTGCTCACTCCCCACCGGCGGGATGAGGGAGAGAATCAGTGTGTGAAAGTAAGAGAACTCGTGGGTTGAGATAAAGACGGTTTAATAAGTGAAGCAAAAGCTGCGTGTGCAAGCTAAGCAAAACAAGGAATTTATGCGCTGCTTCCCATCAGCAGGGAGGTGTTCAGGCATCCCCAGGAAAGCAGGGCTCCATCACGCCTAACGGTTACTTGGGAAGACAAACACCGTAACTCTGAACATCCCCCTTTCTTCCTTCTTCCTCGGCTTTGTATGCTGAGCATGACGTCGTATGGTATGGGATATTCCTTTGGTGAGTTGGGGTCAGCTGTCCCGGCTGTGTCCCCTCTCAGCTCCTTATGCACCCCCAGCCTGCTCTCTGGCAGGGCAGTATGGGAAGCAGAAAATGCCTTGATGCTGTGCAAGCACTGCTGAGCCATTACTAAAATACCTCTGTGTTATCAACACTCTTTTGGTCATAAACCCAAAACATAGGCCCCATACAAGCTACTGTGAAGAACATTAACTTTATCCCAGCCAAAACCAGTACAAACAGTGGCAGCCACAGTATTGCTAACAAATCTTTATGCATGTATAAAGGACTGCACTTACCAGTGGAAGGGCATTTTCATCTTTCTCCTTGGTCAAAAGCAAAAGCTTTCAACAGAAAATTAAGGTAAAAAAATCATTTTATTAGGATAACCGAATTATTGAGTTAGAAATAGCAGGAGCTGTTCTTGCTTCCTCCAAAAACTGGGCCTTCAAAGCTCTTAGTTGAATGGTGACTTCAATTTAATAAAAGCCCGGGGGTAATGTAAATATTTTTTTAAATGTCTAAATCAGTGAGTTTCAGTAGGATTTAGACTCCCTATTTGAATGAAAAAATAGTAATGCAGAAGCAGTTTTATCCAAATGAGTAGCTCATGCTAAAGGGAAAGAAACAGCACGTGAACAGAACAGTGAGTTAGCGCTTGATAATTGTGTTCCACCAAAAAGCAAAGGTGCTGCATTTCAACAATTCTTGATATTTTGTTGACAGAAATTTTCCAGAGTAGTCAGCTATTAGAATGTGCTTCAAAAAAAAATAAAAAATAAATCCTGCTTTATTCTTCAGATATTTGGGAACTACACACTTGACTTTTAATTGTCATTGTTTCCTTTGACACTATGTAAATGATGTATCTCAACACACAAAGAAAATATTCAAGATCACTTGATACAAGTTCAGTTTGTGTTTTGTTCCAATTTTTTCCTCTTTCAGAAAGAGCACAAAACAAATCTAAAGTTCTTGCTCTCTGTGAGGAGAAAGAAGAGCTATTGATTGCCTATGTACTTTTTTCCCACGTCATAAAATAACCACTAATATAGGCTTTTTCTTTCCCGTAAATTCCGTAAGCTGTCATTCTCTTATGTCAGCAGAAGGATACTTGTCTTTGAATCTTAAGTGAAGACTGCACTGTAATCTTCCTCTTTGCGCATACACTGATTGGCTATCGCTGCTTTGGATTCAGTGTTGAATATCTTGTATGCAAAAATGAGTCGTGGACTTAAGTTTACTCCAGTGGAACCACTGCAGGGTGAAAGCGCGTCTGTGGCACAGAACTGTGTTGTGTGAGAAAAGACTGCTGTCTTTCAAGATCCGACATACACTGCAGCGCTCCAGCAAACAAAAATAATTACAGTCAGTACCTTAACTTAGGCACGGTGGCTTGGTTATTTTACTTCTGGGACCATTTTACTAATCTAGCTGGTAATTCATACCAAAAAAAAATAATAATCTTACCATTAGAAAAGCGCCTATTGAATAATATCTCACCAGTGAATAGAGATTATTTTTGCAATAAGGCAATTTCAGTGGATGTGGTTATCATGGGATAATCACACCCCTGGGGTACAGCCTTGTCTGTAATCTCCCAGGAGTGTAATTATTTCATGATAACTGCACCCCCTGCTGTTGCATTATTTCCATTATGAAATTCTTAGTTTTAAATATAAAGTAACTTACTTTGATCACTGGAAACTGCAAAGCAGTGTTAGAACGTTCCAGCTGTGAGGCTTACAGAGACCAACTTATAAGATTTACTTCTCCTTTACAAAGCTAAATTAGGCAATCAAAATGCTTCTTTGGGCTAAACTGATTTACAGGTTTTTTTACTGAAAATCTGAACTTTCAAAGTTCAGACAAGATGAAAATACCCGTTATGGTTCTGACTTTATGTGCCACTGTGTATATATGCATGTATAAAATATGTAATGTATTTTAGCAAAAAACCCAAGTCACTAGCATCTAGAAGTTTGTCTGTTTTTACAGTGCTCTTTTATCATTAACCAGCAGCATCTGTTGATTTTTGTGCTTTTTGGTGCTTCTTTTTTTTGCGAAGCCTGAAAAGCCTTTGACTTTATTAGAACAGAGACTAGTAGGTTTTCTGTGCGAATTGTGTTGAACTAGTACTGTTATTTCGCTTCAAAATTGCTTGCAACTTTCTTGGTCAGGTGAAGTTAGGACCAACTAAATACCTCTTATTTTCTTTTTTTCTTTCTTTTTTTTTTTTTCTTCCCTGCAAGCAATCTGTCTTGCTCAATGAGGGTTGAGGCAGGGGGATTGCTAAAGAGCTATGAAGGCTTACAACTTCTATGGTATGTTTTTAGAATCGATTACTGTCTTATGAAGAAAGGTATTACTATCTTATGAAATAAGGCCAGTGTCTCAAATAGAGAGGTGATTTTATGAATGGTGCTACGCATCCTTCTCTGCTATGGACTATTTCTGATGTTTTACAGCCGACTGGCTCCGTATGTGATTCATGCAGTGAAATTAACAAGAAGAAAGTAGTGTAAAGTGATCAGCACGTTGTGGAAAATCCAGTCAAATAATGGTAAAAATGCAATTGAGCAAGGCGTATATGTGTCTATTGTCTTATAATCTACCAAGATAAATTCTAGGTATATCTATGCAAATGCAGCCTTCTAAAAATGCGATAGCAGCTCCTCGAGTTTGTGCCCTCTCTTTTCATTGCTTGAGTGCCCATAAACTAAGTGTGGTTGTGGTTTCCATCAGTCTATCACTTAGTGTGTTCGACTGTTCTTTAGCTTTTGGGTGAAATTCCTTTCCATAGTAAGCCTTGAAATTATCAGTCAGTTGGAGACAGCAAAAAGGGAAATCTATGTCTATGTTATATTATGACTGTATCTCACTGCATTTTTTCAGTGAAAAATATGGTACTTTTTTGTTTCCCAGTGGCTAAAAATTTGTGTTGTATCAGGAGTACAGGAATTTAAGTGTTCCCTTGAATTTACAATAACAAAGAAAAGGTATTTGAATATGTTAACTGTGAATATTTGTATAAATGGTCACCTGAAGAAACATACAGTATATGAAACCTTCCTTTATGATCTGCAGCTGAGACCTTTGATTGTGAACAGTAGGAACCTTAACTGAATCTTCACATAGTTTAAGAACTGTCATATTTTAGAATAATCCTCCATTTATGTTTCTGAAGCCTCTATATTTGGTGTGAATGCATAAAATACAGATTTCTATTAGAAGTCTTGTGCTTGGCGTTTAAGCAATAAGTACGGATTCCTATAGCAGTTTGATACTGTTAAATGGTTTTTACTACTCAAAAAAAAAAAGTAGAAAGGTAACTCAGGTTTCTCTGAAATACCCTGTGACAAAAGCATGGCAAATTATACTGAAATTCTGTGCTAAAGTGTTAAATTCAGTTAAACTACAGACCCTCTGAAGAAGAGCTAATTAAAAGCCAGAGGTTTTTTATTCATTGATTTCGCTCAATGCCAAGTGCAGCAGTTGCTTTGAAGTGTAAATATAGTCTGAATGCAGTCATCTCTGAAATAGATGGGAAAATTATCAGTAAAAAATGATCAATTCTGAATTAGTGGAGGCAGCATAAATTTGCTACATTCTTCATGAACCAGGATCATGATCACATAATTTTGATAATAGCTCTTTGTCCTTTAGATAAATAAGTGTCCACTCTTATCTCTGTCACAACCGCAATAAAAGTTTATAGACGATACAGTGTGATGACGCTCAGTCTGTAATTTTTTTCTATTTTTGTTCAATTTCCTTTGAAGCCATACAGGGGGAAAAAAACCTCAAACATATGAAACTGTGGAGAGCACAAAAAAGTATATGGATGTATTGTCACAACTGGCTGCTAATTTTAAAGTTAGTTTCTCCTTTAAAGCAAAACCTAAACCCCCTTGTATCTTATGTAACGCCTTTGCTACCACCCACAGAAGGCAGCATTCTGAATCCAGAGTATATTCGTCCTTCCTGTGATTGTGTGCTAAACTGGAACTCACCAGCAGAGTAGTTTTCAAAAACCTAGTTAATGTAAAAGAGCTGTTTGCATACTCCCTGGAGTGAGTATGTATGTATGTATGTATTTATTTTTCTACACCAGAGCATAGCTTTAGTATCACTGTTACTTAGAAAATCAAGTTTCAATTTGGAAGTTATGGCCCCATGTTGTCCAAGATGCATGTAAGACCTACTTAGCTAACAAAATATCTGTAGTAATAAAGGATAAGCCTTGAAAGTATCTTGTCTTTGATTCATAAATTAATTTTTAAACATGGTAGAGTGCAGTATACTGAGCGTGATATATACTGACAAATTGGTAGCAGATACGCCAGTGTGCATTTACATTCATGTAAACTTTCTCTCTGTTACCAAGTCTTAAGTCTGATGGTATGATAATGGCGATGTTTTTAGATTAAAATGATCACATCTGTAAACTAAAAGATGTCCCGCACCAGAACACATTCTCAGGAAGGGAAAGCTCTAGAAAAGCCCTATTCTAAGTAACCCGTTTTGATGATACACAAAATGAGCTTTAGTTAAAATAAAGGTTAAAATGTTGTAATTGAAAGGACATCATGAAGAATCTACTGCCTTTTTCCAAAACTTTTACATTGACTATTTCATTTCATAACAAACCACAACAGCAACTGCTATCTAAGTACAACTGGTTACCGCAATTTCCCCTGCCACAGGTGGAAATAGGGGTTACACTATTAGTGCTTCTTATCTCTTTGCTTTCCGTATGTATTCCACAATAGAAATCCATTTTAAACTTAATTGATTGCAAAGAATAATCCAGTTTGCTCATCTGCACTGGTGACAGCAGTGAAAGCTTTTATCAATAAATTGAGCAGATACTGTCAAGCCTATGCATCATGAGTAGATAGAAGTAAAACTGCTGGTTTTGGTGATACTGGCAATCATAACATTATGGTCTGTCCTTACTGCCACTGCAACTGTTGCAGAAAAAGTGGTATTTAATCACAGTCGCTATGAAAAGAGGTTTTAGCATACTGTTCCGTAATATTGAATAATTTGAAAAATGTGCTTTAGACATTTTAATGGAGGCCTGCTAGATGGTGTGTTACAGCGAGCATTGTTCTCCTACGAGGAGTCCTGTGCCCATGCCACTTAGAGGAAACATTCTGGCAACAACAGTGTGTCACAAACACTCTGCATTTGTAGCTTCAAGAGAAAAACAAAACAAAATCCAAAATTAATTGCGGCTGTAGGTTTCTCCTGTTTCTCGGTTGGGAGTGGGTGTAGTAAGGTGGGGTGGGAGAGGTTGCTGTAAGCTAGGCATTTGAGTAATTGAAATCCAGAATTGCATTTCCCCCCCTTGGTTGTTTAGTAGAAGCAGAACTGATTCTGTTAAATTAATCTCAGTTAAATGTTGTAAGAAATCAGAGTGCTCTTTGTTATAGAAAAGCAAATTGACAATATGTTGTAGAAATACTACTATTATATATGTCCTTCTGCAATCCAGTATAATTGATGCTCCTATAGGCTTCAGAAAAAAATCTGTTTACAGCTCTTCTGTTCATTTAATTGTACAGATATTATGAAGATGCACCACCAGCTGTCAAGCTAAGGTTGCACTCAGGTTGTACTTTGAAGAGTAAAATCCTTCCTTTTGCACTTCATCGAATGGTTTGAGTTTCCAGATTTTGTGCCTCAGCTCTTTGAGTCAACTGAGCTATCTGGATTTTTTTCCTTAAATAGTATCTTAAACAGAAGATAACAGAGAGAATTAATGCAGCAAGAACTTCTGTGGGAAGTAAGAACCAGGAAGAAACCGTAGTCTATTTGCTTGACAACACTATTTCTTGAGAATTATAAAGACCATGAAAAAGTATTTTTAAAATCCTTTAGTGGATCTTTAACTATGGAGCCTCTTTTGTGCAAGCCCTGAATATAATTTTAAGTACTTGTAGCTGTAGAAACTTAACAAGTTGTCAGTTGTCTTAATGCACAAAAATAAGTATGATATCAGCATGCAATTAATTCCACTATATGATAAAAAGCTTTTCCGAGACTATGAATTAATTTTAAAGCAGATAAATGTTTTAGTTTAAAACAAGTGTCATCTGGAAAAGTTTTAAAGGTTTTTTTTCTTTTCTTTTTTTTCCTTATCAAAATGTGAATTCCAGAAAATAAGCTTGACAGTCATATTCAAAAATAGCAAGGTACTGTATTTGACTTGTTTCAGAAAGAATAAGAAACAGATGATGAAACGTTGTAACTTTGAACTTATTTTTAGTTTGCTGATGGATGAATGCTGAGAGACTAGTTGTTAGAAGTTGTAGCAATCAGCTATTTTTACAGGATTCCTATATCTAACGTTCTGTCAACTCATGGCATAATGTCATCTCTAGATGTTTTCACCTGCATGAGATCACGCAGGTAGCGTCTTCTCAGACTGTCTTACAAGTCCATAAGGAATGCATATATGAGGACATCCATTTTTGAAATACACAAAGCCTGATGTAGGAGTCATTTTTTGCAAATTGATGGGTGCTGTTCAAGAGCACTTGGCTAGCATCAGTTCCCAAGATTTGCTCAATCTTACAGTCTGTTTTACAGTTTATGACTTAATTGGAACTTAACTAGATGAAGATATATGGCTCTCAGGTATATTTAGCGCCGTTTTGTCTGAAGATCTTGGAGAGTGATGACCTAAGTGTAGCGATGAGCCAAAGGCAGGCTGAAAAGATTTACCTCTCTGACTTACTGTCCTGGTTTGATGTAAAATAGAACCAATTTTCTTTTCGGTCATTTTGCTTTTCAGTTAAGCCTCTTCTAACTCTCTGAAATTAACAGCATATTCTTCAGACAGCGTCCACTTCTGGCAGGTGAGGTCTGATGTTTATAGTGAGCACCAAGGCATGGTATCCAGAGAGGCTCCTGCTTATACTTATCGGTCTGACAGCCAAGGTCAGTTAACTTTGTTATTTACCCTGTTGGAGGGTCGGAAGCAGAAAAGCGTAGAGGTGTCGCACCTGTGGGGAGGAGCGGACAGGACAGGTGACCCAAAACTGACCAAGGGGGTATTCCATCCCATCCGCATCGTGCTCAGTATAAAAGCTGAGGGATCAAAGGAGTCCGGCTCTTTCTTCAGTGGCTGGTGTCCGAGGACTCTGTCTGTTCAACTGCCTTTGATCCCGATCTGTGCGTTCCTGAATCCAGTTCTGGAATCCAGTTCCCATCTGTTGCTGAGTCCAGTCTTGGACTTTCCCAGGGCCTGCCGGTGATGTGATTGTCATGCTGGGAGCTCGATATGGGTTGTATATATTGTATATATGCCATTACTTTCTTACTAGCTTTTACTGTTTTATTATTAATATTTCATTAGTCTAGTTTCTTTTCAACTCAGAACTCTCTCTCGTTTTCTCTCTCTCCCTCTCTGAAGGGACAGAGGTTAAAGAGAGCATCTGTTGTTCGTTTCAGGGGCCAGCCCAGCCCAAACCACGACACTTACCAGGCAAACCAAGTTTGATCACATTGGGCATAGTCGCACCCCCAGCAATCGGTTCACACCAGACAAAGGAGGAGGCCCGCTGCCAGCCAGGATACTGGTGGCTTCAAGATTTAAGCTTTAGCTCTGGAATAAGGATGCCAAGGACATGTCTGAGAATTTGAGTTTTTTGAACCTCTCTTAAGTGAGGTTCAGTGTTTGGGGTTTCTTTTACCATTTTTATCTCCCTCATTTGTATTAGCCAGGAGAAATTCCCTACTTAATTTTATAGTGTGGAAATGGGAGCGTGATTGCTTGTTCACACATTTAGGCATCTACGTCTTTTAAGACTGTGAAGAAGCAGCCTGAAAAGAAGTGTGTTACAATCCTCAGTGCTGTCACATAAAATAGCTGTGCTGAGGAATCCTGGGAGAACTCGAACTGTCACTGATATTTCAAAGAAAATCAGATCTGCTTATCAAAATCATTAAAGTTAATCGTGTTGAGACATGGATGGGGAAAAAAGTCACCAAGCATTTGATTCCTTTGATTCCAAGCAAAGGAGTTTAATTATGAGAATAAAAAATTTCTTGCTTCTCGTTGTGCTGCAGAAAGGAGGTAGTAATAGAGGTTTGATACTAAGCTGTGCAGCCAGTGTCAGAGATAATGTCTTAATTGAACTTCTCAGCCTGGACTTGTAACCAGAGAGAAAACAGTCTCGTTAGACTTCCCAGTTTTCTCCCTGCTGTGGTCTAGCATTGCTACTTGAACAGAGGTGGCCATACAGTCTTGCTGTCACTGGGCAGCAGAACTTCTGAGGAGTTCAGTGGCATCCTCAGATCAGAAAAAAAGCCACCAGCAGGTTTGCCCGTGTCATCCTCAAAAATGTTAATGTTTTTTAAACTGCAAAGGTCACACACTGCAAGGGAGTGATCGTACCGTAATGATCAACCGTACAACAACTACATAATCAACTGTAGCGGACAGCGTGCTTGTGGCATGCCTGGCTGGAGTCTGCACACAGAAAGGTTGTGACATGGGACTGTCTTTTGACTCTACTTTCATTTATGGGGTTGTTTTTTCTGAATTTTCTGAATCTCGTTTCCTAGTGTTTTCTAAAACCTTTTATGTATAAAGGTTCATGGAGATTCTTGCATCTCCACCCAGGCGAGGCTGAACCAAAATTACTGTTTCCCTCACAAATAAAGAGAGACCAAACCAGGAATAATTTATTTCATAAACCACTTTAGTCTCAAGGTTCTGTAGGTGCATTTGATTGTTATTTTTATGCATCCACAAAACAGGAATAGCAGTGATTTGTTAACTGTCCTTGTCATGGTAAAACCGTGCTGCGACTGAAAAATTAGGTGGAGCTGTGAATGTCTCCTTGTTGTCATTAACAGAACTGATAAATATATTTTTAGCCTAGCTTGCTTTCCTTCTAAGCTTACCTGTGTTTTTATTTTTTAAACCTAGTGCTGATTTCACCTCTAAAAAGCATATGGAAGCTACTCAAAAGTTTGCATGTGGTTTTGTGTTGGGTTCCAGCTTGAGCAGCCATTCGGACAGGTCTCTTGTTCACTTGTATTGCGTTACGACACAACTGACGTCCATCAGGCACAAACGCACAAAAATCAATAGTATTGTGCATTCATTATCAGCTTTTCATGTAAAAGAGGAAATTATTCTGCTTACCTCTTTCCAATGTTATGCACAAAGAATGCCTGAAAGGCTTGTTTCTAGAAACTAATTTTGAACTGTGCTTTTGAAGGCTGATATGCCTTCCTGCCGCTCCGGTCTCGATTTTGCCCATAGTCCTTGCATGGAACCACAAAGTTAGGGCTTCCGTCTTAGTTCTTTTGCAAAACTCCTGTGTAGATTTGGACCGGTTGTATTCCTCTATTTATCTAATCACACTAACGAAAATAATTAGGTGTCCAATACACATCAGCGCTAAGAAACTGAACGGGGGAATAGTTGGGTCACTTTGTTAGTGAGCGATTCTTACAGCCTTTCAGTAACAGGGAGATTCCAGGCTTCATTCTGGTCACGTGTTTTGTTTCTTTGGTATGGTGACATCTTCTTTCATGGCTCTACAATTTGTCTCCGTTTAGCTTCCTCATACAGGTTATTCAAGTGAATTGTGTAGCTGGTTTATGCGGCCTTTTCAAATCACAAGACATCAGCTGGTACCAAATTCTGTTGTTAGGTTTCTCTCTAATGTCAGTTTTTGTTCCAGCCAGAGTAGATTTGGGCAAGCAGAGCAAGGTTTTAAGTTTGAAATAAGCAAAAATGTAGACGCTAGTGCCCATATACATTCATTTACGGTGCGCTTACATTTACTCTGTAAGATGTAAAAAAGAAAAAACATTTTTGGTAAAATACATGGGAGCGGGAGATAACCCCCTACTTAATAGAAGCATAGGCTCAAGGAAAGACTAAAAGGAATCTCATTAGGAAATTCTTTTGCCTGGCAAAATAAGGAACTTGGGAAAAGAGAGTCAGTAATGCAGGGGCTCCTTAAACCATTTTGAAAGTTCTGTCTTATTGCTTCCTGGCAAACATAGGCCTGTTTGTTTCTGTAAGCGGTGTATTATACAGGAAAACTGAGAAAAAGTTGAAGTTGACATTTTTTTGAGAAAGTGCTATTTTACTTTCCATATATTTTCCATAGTAAAAATCTCCCTCTCCATACTTTTCTGTGTTAAAAATGTATGAGTTTTGTCCATCTCCACAACTAAGAAACTCTTAAAACCACAAAGCAGTATCAGTGTGTTTCATGAGACTAGTTAATCTTACCATTTACAGTTAGTTTACTGAAGTAATAGTAATTGTGTGCTCCGTGCTCTATTTTGTATTCCTTCTAATTTAGATTTACGTTGTAGAGTAGTGCTAATTCATTTACAGTAACGTTTGTGAATGAGCTGGTAAGGAAATTTACTGAAAGTGACCTAACAAAAGAGCGTATGTTTAGGAAAAAAAGGGAAGGAAAAAGTACCCAATCAGGCAAGTACTTGAGGGTTTGATGATCGCAGGTATTCAATTAAAGCAAAAGAGTGAGTTACAGAGTTTATAAATTATGCAGTCAAGTCTGAATGATCCAAAACACATCGTGTGTTTTACTCCTTGTTAGATGTTTACAAAGAAAGCCTATGCCCAAAGACCTACTCTAATGCAATATATATAGTGTATTTTTTAAGTTGATAACACAGAAATCTCTGAGGAGATAACAGCCTAGAGAACCTGGCATGTCTGGAGGTTCCTAGAATAAGTACAGACATAGATAATTTTTTCATGAATTTCTTTATTTTCCATATGTATATTGAGTTTCTAATAATGGTTACTTTTTGCATTTAAGTTCAAAAATTTGTCTCGTTATGAAAAATGTGAGATGAAAAATGTCACATGAAAAATAAGGATTAGTGCCATAATGTGCTTTCTTTAGGTTTCCTGTGCTTTTTTACTATAATAAAAATACATTACTAGACTTACCTAAATATACTGTTTTCAACATGACAAAGTTACATAAGAGAATCCCCTTGTACTTAAAGAAAAATGCAATTATTTTCTATTCTGAATCTCCAGACTGCTGTTTTAGAAAATCATATCTGATTATTTGCTCAGCAGAAGATTATTGAGTTGATTTAGCTGTGATTTTACTTAACAAAGCTTCAACTGAATTCCTGCTGTGGAGTCCAAAAAAGGTAGAGAGATATAAATGATACATTCAAACTGTGATTTTTGTGAACAGGGCCATCAATGCACCCCTCGGAGCTAATAGCGGAGATGAGAAACAGTGGGTTTGCATTGAAACAAAATGTACTGGGGAGAAACTTGACCGCAAATGATCCATCACAGGTAATGATCTTTTTACCAGTAAGCTGAAAATGTCTATAAATCTAAATGTGATTGCTTGTGAATTGCTACTTAATGTTTTCAAATATGCATATCCATAGGAAAGCTGAATAGCTATACCAGCAGAAAAATATCCAAAAACTTACTGTTTTCCAGCTTTCCATTTCAGTCAGAATGGTGAATCGTAAATTACTTATTTTAAAATGACATATAATAAATTAAATCCCTCCTCTGGGTGACTAGAAATTGAATTTTTCATAAAGAGGATTGTTAGGAGGTTTACCATATACTTCTGATGCAATGGTAGCTGTTGTATGAAGTTTGAGGAAGTATGCACAAATAATTACTGCCAGGAATGCTGTATCGGAAGATTTTTTTTTTTTTTTACTTGATTGACTATTGTTACATCTATTATTTCTGGGAGTGAAAATGTTTAATTGTCTTTACTTAGACTGCACAAGGTACATTTCTAATTGAGGTGCTTTAATAAAAATGTAAAGTGAAAATTTCATACACATTCCTTGAGTGAGCCACCATGAAATAACCTTCGTTGATATGGCAGGATAGTCAAACCGCTAGTAAAGAAGTGACGAGGGCTGGTCTTGAAATCCTGAGTAAATCAACAATTCATTGTGTCTCCACAGATGGATGTACCTTTGCATTTAAAAAAGCTATGTACGCCATAAAAATGAAGCATATGGGCACTGTTAAATGAATCACAGTGATATCAGTATGTTTGGCTTATGTTAGGTATGGTGGGGTTTTTTGGAAGAGCTTTTTAATCTTTATTTCTTCTTTGCCCTCCTGAGTGTGGCTAAAATTAAAAACATCACGGTGGAGAACCGTAGCGTACCAGATGCACGTAATTTGAAGAATTCAGGGTCTTCAAAGTAGCTGTGCTTTGCTGATTGCGTTACTGTATGTAGATTATATGATTACAGTATTTTGCATTGCTAGAACACTTTATGAACATTTAAAGACTAATAACACAACAGTGAGGTAGATGTGTGTTAATACGCATTTTCCTAATGACTAAACCGAGACAGAAAAGTAATTTGCTTAAATTACTCTGGGTTCGAGCAGGACTAGCATCTTACCTATTCATCCAAGCATGATAACAATGGAGTGACTTATCCTGGGGAATCATGTGGGCTCCAAAATTGGCTCGTTTTTATTAACTATTTCAGAAATGTTTCTTTCCCTAGCAGTGATTTTTTTTTTCATATGTTACTAATAACTCCTGTTGTATAACCCCCACAATTATAACACCTACTCAGCTTTGAGACAGAATGTGGGGTGGGGGTTTGCTTTGTAGCAGGCTTGCTGCTCTTTCCAAAGAGTCTTAAGCTGACTTAGTAATACAAATATATTTGTGCCTGTGCAAAAATAAGGTACACAGAGGCATCACTTTTAATACAGAAATCTGAACAAAAGATTGTTTTTATGTGTAAGAATTTAATGTCTTATCACATTTTCCTAGGAGTTTGTTGCAAGTGAAGGAGATGATGATCCAGAAGTTGAATTTTTAAAATCACTGTCAACCAAACAAAAACAGAAGCTTCTAAGGTAAGTGTGGTACCTAGCGGAGGGGATCTGTATCCCCAGTATTCCTCACTCCATGAACGTCCCTGTAAGGCTTCTATGCCACTGAAGAATTTAGCGGCATCAGTACAGAAGAAAATCAGCTTAGTTTAACATACACTTGCCCACAAATGGCATTATGCAGCATGGTTTTTTTAATCCATTTCTTTTGCTTTAATCTGGCTGTTCTAATCTAGTTCTGATGCCTTTACACTGGGGCTCGTTTCCAATTTAACTGGGATACCAAAATAATAATAATTGCTCACTGAAGATGCTTTCAGTAGCTATTTTAAAATATTATTTTGCACTGCATCGTTTACAGTATCTTCTCACAGGATTAAAAATTCTGTGTACTTATTTACTGGTTTACAACTTGGCAAAGTTTGCTTTCTTCTCCTGTGCGGCTAAACTGAACTGGACATTGCACCCCAGTGCCAAGGTTGGCATGGCTCCACACTGCTTTTAGACCAGGAGTTATAGTTTGCTGTTCCAGCAGAGGGAGCGCCCCCTGGTTTTGTAGTTCTAATAAAAAGTTAATGAGGTTTTCATTCTTCCCTTCTGCCCTACCGATTTCATATTTCAGGCGATTTACTTTTTTTCCCTCTGTTAATTTGCAACATTATATTTAAATAACCTGAAGGTGTTTAAAATGAAAAATATTAACTACTGCCTGGTAGATCGCAGGTATTACTAGTTAAAATGGCCAAAAATTAACCAAAAAGTTAAAAGATGTTCTGTATATGGGGAGTGGGAGGAGGCAAGAAAGGTGAACGGCTAAGCAGGTACCTGAGTAGGTATGTACATATGGTATTTGCATATATAATAAATAGTTCTCTGAAAATAGTTGGCATATTTTATGTTCCTTTTAAGTAAGGAACACGTGTGTAGTTTGAGTAATTTAAAATGGTATTTTGTTTGAACATATGCTGGCCTGACACAATGAAATTATAATACTTTATATTTTGGAAGTTGCAGTTCAGTAAATATTTGAGTCCTTTAGATTCTATTAGTCTGAAGGGAGATTTTTTTTAATACACGAAAGTAATTTCACCATTCAGTAACTGATTTTTTTGAGAAGAATAAACACAGAAAGCAAAATAAAAACTAGGTGAGAGCAGTCAAATAGCAGTGAATGCGTGTGCATGATGGAATATGTACTTATGGCTAGAAAATGTAAATTCCTAGTTGTGACAGATTATTGAAAATAGCAGTATTATTTGCCTGGAGAACTCAGAAATGTAGCCTTTAGAGTCTCAGTTTCCATCATTAACAGAAAGTGAATGCTAACTGCATTTTTTCATTTTCAAAATCTCTAAAAAAAATAGACAAACAAAAGCAGCAATGATTTTCCAGTCTCCAAAGCAGGCTGACAGGGAAGAAAAAAGCCCTATGGAATGTATTTATTCCTAGTTACAAGGCCAAAATTGACATATCCTGTTTATCTGTTTTTAAACTAAAGAATTGAAAAGTCATGTTCCTCCCGTTTTGAGGGAGCAGCTGTGGATTAAAGGAGGAGTCTTACTATGCTTAACGTTAGGTTAGAAGTTTAATGCTTTGCTGAAAGAGGAGAGGAGTACAACATGCTTTTTATGGAAAATAGTGTATTTACTGTGTAGGTCATCAGAAGTAGTGAACTTTAAAAGACAATGACTTTGTAATTTAGAGTATCTTAACACGTCTGATTGCGCTACTCTTATATTTTGAAAATAAAAGGAAGTTGGATCGTCTGGAGAAGAAAAAGAAAAAGAAAGACAGAAAGAAGAAAAAGCAGCAAAAGAAAAAAAGCAAAAGTAAACACAAGAAACATAAGACGAGATCCTCTTCCTCATCCTCCAGTGAGACTTCAGTAAGCAGCAGTGATAGCGAGACTGACAGCAGAGATAAAGCAGCACAAAAGAAGATGTATTCTAAGAAAAGAAAAAAAGACAAGTTTTCAGAGGCTAGCAGCAGCAGCAGCAGCGATTCAGAAGGAAAGGCAAAGACTAGGAAGGAAAAACTTTATGAAGATCTCTCCAGTAGTCACGGTAACAAGGACAAAGATAGGCAAAAGTACAGACTTTTAAAGCAAGATAGTTCGGCAGAGAACAACAAATGGAGCTCCTGTGAGGGGGAAAGAAAGTCCACAAGCAGATACCATAGCACCAGCAAGAGAGAGACTGAAAGAAAGGAGAGGGATAGTAGAAGCCGAAGCGTCGATGAGGGGAGCAGGAGAAGTCCTTGCACAAGTCACAGCAGTTCCAGGCAAAGGCAAACACGAAAAAGTCCAAGTCAAAGCCCTGGTGAAGAGCGGCGCAGGAGAAATGGAAGCAGAAGCCCCAGCACGGGTGTGCACAGAGAGAAGAAAAAACACAGAGAGCGCTATGGGGACAAGTGCAGTAAAGTGGAACACAGAGGAAGGAGCAGACGCAGTAGAAGTAGAAGCAGAAGCAGAGAGAGGAAAAAAAATAGGTAGTGTAGGGGACAGGTGCAAACAAGAATGTCTCCATTTTTGATGAATACCTTTAACAAGGGCTCAATTATGTATTGCTGTTCATTTTCCAGCCTCTGTAACTAGCATTTCCTACATAAAGCCAACAGCATCATTTCTGCAATGTTGGAATATTTGTAAATTAGGTATAAATGTTATGGTATTTTTCTTACTGTATAAATATACTTGTTGGCAAATACCTCTTGTATACATGCAGTAATTCATAGACCTGATGTTAGGGTTTTCAAATATTTCAGAGCAGTATGTGATATTCTTGGTTTTGTCAATGATGATTTCTGTTTAGATGCGACTGCGAGGGGAAGCAGAGATAATTTGGGAAGAGTCCTAGGAATACGTTAAACAAACATTTGAGATAGTTCTGGATAAAATCACTGCTTCAGATATCAAAACATTGTATTGTAGAGAGCGGAGTGTTGGGTGGGTTTTTTTCATACTGAAGCATTTTTCTTAAAGTTCCCTGTAAGAGATCAATTTCATGAGTTAAAACAACAGAGAGACATAGTTCACATAAGTGTGTAGCCAACATTTTTTGACCTCCTGCAGCGTACAGCTTGGTCAGGGCTATCTAAACATCTTGAACCCCTGTTGGTAGGTGTCAGTACAATGTCAAGTTATTGTTCAATAATCTCTCAAGACATGAAAAGAATATTTACTGCCTCAACTGTTTCAGGTATTTCATTGTTTGTGGTAGACAGTTAATGTACATAGTCATCCTTTTGTTTTCATGAAACAAACTTTTTTTTTTAAAAAAGATTTTTTGGTCATTCTCTGCACATATTGTTATGAAGATAAACTTCCATAATAAAATACCTTATTCTTTAAAAACAGTAAGAATTGCTTTCTTCTCCAGTGTTCTGGATCAGTACAAATGCACAAGGCAGCACTTCACAAGGTTTCTGTTGCAAAGGAAACACGTCTCTGCCATTTCGGGGTGGCAGGTGGAAGTACATTAGTTAGTGGGCAGGTGAAAAGGCATCACCATACTCAGTATTCTGGCAAGCAGCTTCCTTCCCCTCCTCGCTCACAGCACGGAGGGGATCGCTGTTTATTACCGGTCCACTTCTGCTTCTTACAACGGTCACTCAGAAGTTTTTCAGTATGACACAGAGCATAATACACGGTGGAAGTGACCCGGCTTATCTTGTAACCACGTGTGGATGAGATGGAAAGGGTGAGCCCTTAAGGGATGTCACCACCACCTTTAAAACATGTTCGCGTTGGGTTGCTGCCGGTGTCCCTGCTGAAGTAGCTGGGAGTTGAAGGCCATGCACAAATCAGGGGAGTCAGGCCCTGTATTAATGCGCACGTGGAAGCTCTGGTTTAGAAAGGGTAGGAGAAGACTGCGAAAACACCCCTGCGAGCGATCTCAACAAAACCTCTCCTGAAGAATTTTGTTATCCCTCCGGGTAAGAGAGGACAGAGTAACATGCTAGGGAAAAAGGCGTATTCTGGTAGAACGTTTTCATGTTAAGTGCAGCGTGAAAGGTGCGAGGAATAACCAGTAAGTACCGGAAGGTGCCTCTCCCCCTGAGAAAGGTGTCTCGCCTGCAGGTCTGTCCAGTTGCTGCGCGTGTGGCACAGGAAGGACTCTGCCAACAGCAATGCCCTGACTTCCACCTGAAGAAGGACGGACAGCTCGACATCTCCAGCCCCAGGCATCCTTGTGGGCTGCTCGCTTGCGCGCAGTTAAACTGCACGCTGTGCCCACCTTACCCTTTTGCCTAGCAAAAAGACTGGCGAGTGGCGTGGGTTTGCCGAGACGGATGGCCGCCATCGGCGAAAATTAAGCCAGAGGAAGAACGGCGTTTTGGACGCGTCTGCCCGACAGGCTGCCTGCTGGGGAGCTCTGAAACAAACCCCTCGCCCTTGCGCCACGTTTCCCGCTCCCCGCGCAGGCCCGGCAGCCTCGGGGCAGGCGGGCGCCGCTCCGGGGGAAGGCGCTGGCTGCCCCCGCTGCTCCCCTTCGGCCGCTCTGGGCCACCGCGCCGCTACGAGGAGACCGACGAGGCGGCCGCGGAGGGGACGGGCCTCCTCCGCGGCGGGCGGCGAGCCCGGGCCCCGAGCAGGCCCCGAGCAGAGGCGGAAGAGAAGAAAAGGGAAGGAGGCGCGACGCCGGGGCCGCGTTCCCGCGGCTGGTGCGGCCGGGAGACAGGCGGGACCCCGCCCGCCGCCCCGGCCCTCAGCGCGGCTGCTCGGCACAGCGCGTCGGGGCCCTGTAGGAGGTGCTGTCGGTTCGCGGATGACGGTAAGACCGTCCTTTTTTTTTTTTTTTCTTTTTTTTTTCCTNCGCTGAGGGCCCGGGGCGGCGGGGCAGGGCGGCTTTCCCGCCCCGTCGGGGCGGCCGGGGCCTGGGCCGGAGGCGGGCGGCGGAGGGGGCGGCTCCCGGGCCGCCCTTGAGCTCTGCCGCCCCCCGGAACCGATCGCTGAAAAATTAGTGCCGAACCGTCGTAAATTATTTCTGTTCCGAAAGTAAATAAACAGGTGACTTTCCAGATCGGGTTCCTGCTCGGATCGTTACAATAAATATCCCTGAAGGAAGCTCTC
>VZSF01010129.1:488483-521883 GCA_013398295.1 Chionis minor | reverse complement strand
GTGTGTGTGTGTGTGGAGAGGGTCTTTCCCCTCTCCTTGGGGAAAGTCATAAATAAAATAAGGCTGGAAGGCAGATCGAGAGCGTGACGTTTAAAAATGTTGCCTCGACATCAGCGAGTAAAGGCATCCGCTGCCCGCTTGCGCTCCCGCAGCAAAGTGGGGTTTGTGTTGTGCCTGAAGGCAGGCGCATGGCTCTGCCTTCCACCCATCCAACCGTCCGTCCGTCCGTCCATCTGTCTATCTCATCTATCCATCTCCTCTCCCCCTTTGTAATAGGAAAAGTAAGGAAAACCCGCCGGAGCGAGGCAGGCGGTGGAAAGGCTGAGCGAATGGCGGCGGAAGGGGGGGGACCGCTGCTCAAATCTTTAGGGGGTCAAGCGTTTTCTGACAGATTTTTTCATACTCCAAAAATCGAGTTTTTAAACAAAGATCAATGTGTTATGCTAAAGTGTTGAGCTGACTGTTAAAACATTTGGGGGGATAATGACAATGTAACAAAGGCCTGGTTTGGAGTGAATCATCACCCTTTTAAAAGTTAAAGCAATTTTCAGGAGAATAGCTTTCAGCAAATGCTTTACATTATTCAAAACGGCCAAATAATGCTCTATTATAGCGCCTGAATGCTGCCAGTCAGCCCGTAAGTGCAATTTGTGCAAAGGCTCGGTGCCTTATCTCCACTTCTTTATAAAGAGGTGAATATAAAACAATTTCTTCCAAACCCAGACAGAGAGCACGAAAATTGCTTCCCTTTCTGCAATCAGGGCAATTTAACTGGAGTGCAATTAGCACTATTAAATGTCGATTCTGCATAAACAAATCTGACTAAGAAGCGAAAGTGGGGTGAGAACCTCATATAAACTGAAACTGATTTTTTAAAATTATGTATCCGGGTCCTTTACAATTGATCCGTGACGTTTTCATCCCGGAATATATTTACATCATAAATACATTACGGTTAAATCAACATAAATCTTAAAAAAAAAAATCTCAATATGAATACTAATAAAGAAGAATAGCCTAATTAAATGCAACAGTTCACTTCCTTTGAACAATATTGTTTCCCATCTTCCCTTTACGCGTGTCTTTTGATCTGTGCAACTACTAAAGTTGCTGTCTTTAGGAGGTAAAGCTGGGAAACAATTCGTTCATTAAAGCTGATTGGGAGGCTCCTGGGTTCATGTTCAAGAGCGTCAGATGAAATGGCTCTTCTGTTCAAACAGAGCTCCGGGAAAGAGCTGCCAAATATTTTCCAAATCAATCGATTTAACAGCAGTTAAATGTAAGGTTGCTGTACAATTTCCCCTGAATCCTAGGAGGAGCACGGAGTTTTACACATGGATGTTACGGGTGGGAAAGGGGCAAACCCTTCCAAGTTCAAGAGAAGCAGCCTCATTTGCTGCCAAACAGAAGGGACGTGGGCAGGAAACAGGCAAACTGCTCATCCCTGAGATAAATAATTGCGTCCTGCCAGATTTTTTTTTTTTTCCCCCCCAACAGGACTTCCGTGCGACACCCCCACCCCCAATTACACTCTTCATTTACGTGATCTAGAAACCCCCAGTGATTATCAGAGCGGCGCAGAGGGGAACCTGGTGATAAATTAATAACTTCAGTTAAGAAAAGGCTTCCCCACTATTCTGCCCAAGAGTGAATATTAAAAGGGGGAAGGACATATAGAGCTGGTGTTAAAATACAGACGTTGGTGCCTGTTGAGTCCACTGAATTCTTTCTGCGGTGGAGTTCTTCATTTGTGGGTAAGGATGAAGCGCAGCTTTTGATTAGAAGGAAATCTTTTATAGTTAATAAAAAGGGAACGAGCACTGGGATCAAATAGATCACGGAAATTAAATGAAAATTACGGCACTCACTCTCCAACAATTTCTGCTGGAGCTTTCATGCGCTGTTTGTTGCAGAACGCCCCCCCCCTCCTGCCCCTGCAGACGGAGCCCCGGGCTGGAGCATCGCACAGGGCTTTCATCTGTCCCTCGGTCTTTAAGGTGACACTGTCCGGGAGCAGCAGGGCGACCCGTATTACCCCGCGTTTAAAAAATCCCCACAGTAGTTTTAGAAATCCTCTCGTCCACCGAGCGCAGTCAAAAACCTGTCTGTGGAACTGATTCTCTTCCGCTAAATTTATTTTGGACCGTGTATTTCAAACCTCCCTTGTTGTGTTTATCTCAGCCGAAGACACGTTAACAATTCAAGGGAAGACTGGTGTCAAAGGAAGGAAGGTGACTGCAGACTGTATGATGATTTTAATTACTACAATTATTGGAAGATTATTCAACAGCATCACAGATTTGTTTTCTGCCTTGGTAGGAGAGTCTGAGGAACATGGGGTGAGGAACCTCGTACGAGGCTTTTCTCTCCTGGTTCCCATGCTTTCCAGCGCCGTCGTGATATATAGGTTAGGCTGCAGCAGGGTTGAAAGGCAGCCAGTGCTAGCGTTCATAAAGCTTGCTTAAAATGAAGGTGTTCCTAAATAGAAGGAGTTTAATTAGGGAACGCTTGGCCCCGCGTTTACAGAGCGTAAAGCCGCCTTTTCACGCAGGTCTATTAAAGAAGCTCCGATGGTTCGGTAATTAGGTCTGGCTTTTAAAAGCGGAGGAGCGGTGGCCGCAAGCCTTGGCTTGGCAGCCCTCCGGCGGCAGCCCCGCCGCCCGCCCGGCTCCCCCAGCGCCGCCGCCGCTCCCGGGGGGCTGCCCGGGGGCGAGGGGAGGCGGGCGAGCATCCTCACGGCGGGAGGGTCCTGTCCCCGCGNGGCCCCGGTTCGTATGTTCCCCTCCCGCCCCCTCCCCCTGTCCTGGGATTAGGGTGAGGAAAGACGGGGAACCGTTCATTGTGCTCCTTCTGTGTTCTGTAATTACTGGAGCTCAGGCTTAAGGTGAATTTCAGCTCAGATCATGAACCATTTCACGTTCAAATGCAAGCTTGCAGTACTTTCCTAGTGGCAATTAGGAGCCTATTACAAGCCATTAGATTGATCAATGTACCTTAAACAATGTGAATGATTTATATGGCAAAGAAAAAAACCTTCTTACATCCATTGTACTGTTCCAGCGACCAACCTGGCCCTGTGTCTCCATTCATCACAGCTTTAAACAACAAAAGCGATTTATTTAGAAAACTTACATGCAAAGAAACAGGCTCAGTTCCTTCCTCTAGAAGGGCATCCGAGCTTTATCTGCCTTTATTGTCAAGAAATGTAGGCTGGAAGAATTCAGGCATATGGGGGGAGGAGGGGAGAGGTGGATTTGCTGGTTTCCAAACGGATTAATTCACTTTGTACCTGAAAGAAGGAAACAAAGAGATTCCTGACTGCTTCCTAAACAAACCCCTAATCTGCTGTACATATGCAACGCAAGGAGAAAAGCGGTGGCTTACACGTGTGTTTAACAAAGTGTTTGGGTAGCTTTTTGTAGCCTTTTAATGACATCGGGGAAACAGAACTGCCAGCCCTGGAAGTTCCCAAGGCAGCTCCGGAGCAGAGAGCGGGCTGGGACGTGCCAGGTGATGGAGGAAGTGGGTATGTGCAGCTTTCTTTACCATGGATAATTATTCTAACCATTCTACAACGAAGAAATTACAAAGTACCAGCTGCTATCAAAGTCAGAGCAGCCACCCTGTAGGCCTTGTGTCTGTTTGTATTTGTTTTCCTTCAGAAGACTCAGGGAACCTCTCACGCCTGGGAAATTCCTCCCGGCTCCTGGCAGCCCCAAAGTGAGGGGCTGGGAGAGGCTGGTGACTTTGTGTTTGTCAGCAATTTGTTACGGGTACAGAGATTCAGATCGGAAGGCATAGCGCCGTGCTTTGCCATTCACTCAATGGGCAGCCTCTTTTTCTCGCGTTTTCCTTACCTTTTTGCTAACCTTATTGAACTTGCTACTTAGCGCTGCAAAATTACTGTCTTCTCTATGGCTACAGAGTGACTGAGTAAATCTTTGGCTTGGTGTTAAACAGTTCTGACATGTTCTGAATTTAAACTATGGAGAAAAAACCCTACACATGTGAACTAACTAAGCCATTCTTTAAAATGGGACTCTGATGGGACCAGCATAACTGGTGACAGTGTTTGTTAGACACACACACACCCCCGCCTCGTCTCCCCAACATTTGTAAGTCTTAGTTCAGCTGGAAATTTATTTTGAGACATCACATGAGGGAGAATGTTATTAATTTAAGACCCAGTTTTGTGTTTTGGTAACAGTCTCGTCTACTGTTTTCTACATTCTGGTCTCTGGAAATTGCTGCAATGCTTGTCAAAAGTCACCATTTTGTCATGTCGTTTTCTGCAAGGAGGTGAGCACGCAGTGTATCAATACTGGTACAAAGAAAAGAAACAAGGGATGGGTGTCAAGTCCTATCAAGAGGTACAGTGCTTTTCTTACAAAGCACAGATACAGGCACTTCAGAATCTGATTTTCCAAGTTGTCCGTATGGGATTGTGACTATTCACTTAATTCTCTAGTTATCAGCCGCTTGTTTTCTTGCTACAAAGAGATTAGTAAAATGCAATATCTACCATGTAAACTGAACGATAGGTGCAGTGGCACTAAGAGCTGTCCTCCCCTTCCCTATATGAGATCCCATAGTGGGAGGAGGAGCGTTTCTGTTGAGTCCGTCACATCCAGTTCTTCCCATTCTTATAGAGCCTACACCATCAACGGCTTAACCCATAGAATCGGCAGTGCGTCCGCTTACCTTAAAGTTGTTCTTTCTTACAGAGGAGATGTGAAAGAAGAATAAAAGATGTGGAGGCCTCACTCAAAGGTTTTTGTAGAGATTGTCCATTTACTCACATTGTTCTTCAAAGTCTTTTTCCTTTCCCAGAGCTTTGTATTTGTCACTTTGCCCAGGAGGATTGCTGGGCCAGCCTTCTCAGGACAGGTTCTGGCCTTCCTCTACTTTAAGTTTCTTTACAAAAACTGTCTACTTGAAGGGCTTTTGGCAAGCCTTAACCTACGCATGTATACACTCTTGTACAAAAGCAGCCTGTGCCTCCTGACGCACTGCTTCAGGCACTTACATTCCATCTGGGTTGCATTGCCCTCTAATTGTCAGTCTTCTTATTGTGATCAAGTGAACTTTTACTAATCTCCACACTTATTGTTAAGGTAAATAGATGCTGCTTTTAATCAATATGGAGGGCCACACCAATGCGGTTGGAAGTAACTTAAGTCAACTGTAAGGGGTTCAATGTGTGCGTAATTACAGAGGATGTCAACTATTCACTCCAGTCTAATTCCATGTCTCTTTAGACAGGCCTCTTCCTTTTCTCCAGTCCTGCTCTCACCTCCTTTGCTCCCCCCTGCCCTGCAAAGTGGGCAAGAGGGAAACAGCGGAGGCCGAGCAAGCAGCAGCCCCGCTGAACTTTTGGCTGCTTAGCGGATTGAAACTGCTAAGTGAATGTAAGCGTACGGGTACAATATAACACCTTCTTCCAACAAAAAAGATTGATTGCATCTTGGCCTTGGTATTAAATGCCCTATTATCAGAAGAAGCTGAAATAATGCATACAGTCACTTTAAAAGAAAGCAGGTTTCCTTTGCGAGCACACCTATTATTTCAATAGCACTTGAGAACTATTTCAATAGTGGCCAGGTTGTTGCTTACTGAAATACATTTGAATTGAATACGTATATATCAAGTTTTTTTCTTAATTTTAGTTTGAATTATTCCTGAAGTTCTCATTAAATTTACCATTTGTAAAGGACAGATTAAATGAAAATGGCTTTTAGGAAAATAGAGCTTGAAATTATTTTGGCCTTTCTGACCTGGAAGAGGTGATAATTTGCAGCTGCACTAGACACTGGACATGCCTGACATTTTTAGGTATTCCCTCGCAGTTTCAGACCTTTGCACTGATGAACTCCGTCTGGGACAACCCAACAGTCAACTTTTTGTTACCTTAATGTAAATGAGAAGATTACAGCAGTCTTAAGCAATCTAGGCGGACAACACCAATGGAAAATGAAACTCAGGCAAGGGCAACGCTAAGAAAAGAGTGTCTATTATCCACAGTAACGGTCCTAACATTTTCTAAACAGCTATTACCCGTGTCTGTCCATAATTGTCCTTGTTACAGTAACGGTGCAATCTTTCTTTCAGAACACTTACAGAAATCTCTCTCCGCTGACTTTTCCAAATGTAAACAACCTATACAGCATTTTCTAATGTAAAACGAATGTGGTAAGTAGGTCCCACATTAAAGAACGGCTTTGACTGGAATGCCTGAAATGCTCAAGGGATTTTTGGGTGGGTTAGAAAATACCACCATTTGCATTCAGTTTCCAAACGCAGCCCCACATATACATATGAGTGTCGGTAGGACCCATGTAGCACACTGTTGCTGAATTTGGACGGTCGCAGAGAACAGATAGCTTGCTTTCTCTTTTGCAAAGCGATGCAAAATAAGTGGTTGTGGATTTTTGCTATCTAATATTTCTCATGGCTTTTATTGCACACGAACAGGACTGATTTTCAATTTTGACACTAAAAAACATTTGTCTATTTAGAAAGCAACACGAGGACAAAGTTTTCAGTTACAGCAAAGCAACTAGAAGCCAACATCTGTACTACCCCACCGCCCCGCTAGATAAGCCACGTTAGTTACTGTCATTAAAATGGGACTCTCTGTAAATGCGGACCATTAAACACCAGAATGAAAGCAGTGAAGCAAAATGCACATTTCACGTTTCTAAAATCTCTTCTCCGTGTTAAGAAATGGGATGCTCCCAGTTCCCCTGTGGTACTTCCACACTGTAACTTGATCCTCCATTACGCAGTTCGGAGGAAATTTAGCAAAGCTCCCAGGTTTGTTCAGCCTGAGACAAGAACCACGAAAATGTGTGCTGTTTGTCTGGGTAGGGTTTTTTTTTTGGTAAACATGATGGCTGAAAGCCCAGGTCNGAATTTCAGCTCAGATCATGAACCATTTCACGTTCAAATGCAAGCTTGCAGTACTTTCCTAGTGGCAATTAGGAGCCTATTACAAGCCATTAGATTGATCAATGTACCTTAAACAATGTGAATGATTTATATGGCAAAGAAAAAAACCTTCTTACATCCATTGTACTGTTCCAGCGACCAACCTGGCCCTGTGTCTCCATTCATCACAGCTTTAAACAACAAAAGCGATTTATTTAGAAAACTTACATGCAAAGAAACAGGCTCAGTTCCTTCCTCTAGAAGGGCATCCGAGCTTTATCTGCCTTTATTGTCAAGAAATGTAGGCTGGAAGAATTCAGGCATATGGGGGGAGGAGGGGAGAGGTGGATTTGCTGGTTTCCAAACGGATTAATTCACTTTGTACCTGAAAGAAGGAAACAAAGAGATTCCTGACTGCTTCCTAAACAAACCCCTAATCTGCTGTACATATGCAACGCAAGGAGAAAAGCGGTGGCTTACACGTGTGTTTAACAAAGTGTTTGGGTAGCTTTTTGTAGCCTTTTAATGACATCGGGGAAACAGAACTGCCAGCCCTGGAAGTTCCCAAGGCAGCTCCGGAGCAGAGAGCGGGCTGGGACGTGCCAGGTGATGGAGGAAGTGGGTATGTGCAGCTTTCTTTACCATGGATAATTATTCTAACCATTCTACAACGAAGAAATTACAAAGTACCAGCTGCTATCAAAGTCAGAGCAGCCACCCTGTAGGCCTTGTGTCTGTTTGTATTTGTTTTCCTTCAGAAGACTCAGGGAACCTCTCACGCCTGGGAAATTCCTCCCGGCTCCTGGCAGCCCCAAAGTGAGGGGCTGGGAGAGGCTGGTGACTTTGTGTTTGTCAGCAATTTGTTACGGGTACAGAGATTCAGATCGGAAGGCATAGCGCCGTGCTTTGCCATTCACTCAATGGGCAGCCTCTTTTTCTCGCGTTTTCCTTACCTTTTTGCTAACCTTATTGAACTTGCTACTTAGCGCTGCAAAATTACTGTCTTCTCTATGGCTACAGAGTGACTGAGTAAATCTTTGGCTTGGTGTTAAACAGTTCTGACATGTTCTGAATTTAAACTATGGAGAAAAAACCCTACACATGTGAACTAACTAAGCCATTCTTTAAAATGGGACTCTGATGGGACCAGCATAACTGGTGACAGTGTTTGTTAGACACACACACACCCCCGCCTCGTCTCCCCAACATTTGTAAGTCTTAGTTCAGCTGGAAATTTATTTTGAGACATCACATGAGGGAGAATGTTATTAATTTAAGACCCAGTTTTGTGTTTTGGTAACAGTCTCGTCTACTGTTTTCTACATTCTGGTCTCTGGAAATTGCTGCAATGCTTGTCAAAAGTCACCATTTTGTCATGTCGTTTTCTGCAAGGAGGTGAGCACGCAGTGTATCAATACTGGTACAAAGAAAAGAAACAAGGGATGGGTGTCAAGTCCTATCAAGAGGTACAGTGCTTTTCTTACAAAGCACAGATACAGGCACTTCAGAATCTGATTTTCCAAGTTGTCCGTATGGGATTGTGACTATTCACTTAATTCTCTAGTTATCAGCCGCTTGTTTTCTTGCTACAAAGAGATTAGTAAAATGCAATATCTACCATGTAAACTGAACGATAGGTGCAGTGGCACTAAGAGCTGTCCTCCCCTTCCCTATATGAGATCCCATAGTGGGAGGAGGAGCGTTTCTGTTGAGTCCGTCACATCCAGTTCTTCCCATTCTTATAGAGCCTACACCATCAACGGCTTAACCCATAGAATCGGCAGTGCGTCCGCTTACCTTAAAGTTGTTCTTTCTTACAGAGGAGATGTGAAAGAAGAATAAAAGATGTGGAGGCCTCACTCAAAGGTTTTTGTAGAGATTGTCCATTTACTCACATTGTTCTTCAAAGTCTTTTTCCTTTCCCAGAGCTTTGTATTTGTCACTTTGCCCAGGAGGATTGCTGGGCCAGCCTTCTCAGGACAGGTTCTGGCCTTCCTCTACTTTAAGTTTCTTTACAAAAACTGTCTACTTGAAGGGCTTTTGGCAAGCCTTAACCTACGCATGTATACACTCTTGTACAAAAGCAGCCTGTGCCTCCTGACGCACTGCTTCAGGCACTTACATTCCATCTGGGTTGCATTGCCCTCTAATTGTCAGTCTTCTTATTGTGATCAAGTGAACTTTTACTAATCTCCACACTTATTGTTAAGGTAAATAGATGCTGCTTTTAATCAATATGGAGGGCCACACCAATGCGGTTGGAAGTAACTTAAGTCAACTGTAAGGGGTTCAATGTGTGCGTAATTACAGAGGATGTCAACTATTCACTCCAGTCTAATTCCATGTCTCTTTAGACAGGCCTCTTCCTTTTCTCCAGTCCTGCTCTCACCTCCTTTGCTCCCCCCTGCCCTGCAAAGTGGGCAAGAGGGAAACAGCGGAGGCCGAGCAAGCAGCAGCCCCGCTGAACTTTTGGCTGCTTAGCGGATTGAAACTGCTAAGTGAATGTAAGCGTACGGGTACAATATAACACCTTCTTCCAACAAAAAAGATTGATTGCATCTTGGCCTTGGTATTAAATGCCCTATTATCAGAAGAAGCTGAAATAATGCATACAGTCACTTTAAAAGAAAGCAGGTTTCCTTTGCGAGCACACCTATTATTTCAATAGCACTTGAGAACTATTTCAATAGTGGCCAGGTTGTTGCTTACTGAAATACATTTGAATTGAATACGTATATATCAAGTTTTTTTCTTAATTTTAGTTTGAATTATTCCTGAAGTTCTCATTAAATTTACCATTTGTAAAGGACAGATTAAATGAAAATGGCTTTTAGGAAAATAGAGCTTGAAATTATTTTGGCCTTTCTGACCTGGAAGAGGTGATAATTTGCAGCTGCACTAGACACTGGACATGCCTGACATTTTTAGGTATTCCCTCGCAGTTTCAGACCTTTGCACTGATGAACTCCGTCTGGGACAACCCAACAGTCAACTTTTTGTTACCTTAATGTAAATGAGAAGATTACAGCAGTCTTAAGCAATCTAGGCGGACAACACCAATGGAAAATGAAACTCAGGCAAGGGCAACGCTAAGAAAAGAGTGTCTATTATCCACAGTAACGGTCCTAACATTTTCTAAACAGCTATTACCCGTGTCTGTCCATAATTGTCCTTGTTACAGTAACGGTGCAATCTTTCTTTCAGAACACTTACAGAAATCTCTCTCCGCTGACTTTTCCAAATGTAAACAACCTATACAGCATTTTCTAATGTAAAACGAATGTGGTAAGTAGGTCCCACATTAAAGAACGGCTTTGACTGGAATGCCTGAAATGCTCAAGGGATTTTTGGGTGGGTTAGAAAATACCACCATTTGCATTCAGTTTCCAAACGCAGCCCCACATATACATATGAGTGTCGGTAGGACCCATGTAGCACACTGTTGCTGAATTTGGACGGTCGCAGAGAACAGATAGCTTGCTTTCTCTTTTGCAAAGCGATGCAAAATAAGTGGTTGTGGATTTTTGCTATCTAATATTTCTCATGGCTTTTATTGCACACGAACAGGACTGATTTTCAATTTTGACACTAAAAAACATTTGTCTATTTAGAAAGCAACACGAGGACAAAGTTTTCAGTTACAGCAAAGCAACTAGAAGCCAACATCTGTACTACCCCACCGCCCCGCTAGATAAGCCACGTTAGTTACTGTCATTAAAATGGGACTCTCTGTAAATGCGGACCATTAAACACCAGAATGAAAGCAGTGAAGCAAAATGCACATTTCACGTTTCTAAAATCTCTTCTCCGTGTTAAGAAATGGGATGCTCCCAGTTCCCCTGTGGTACTTCCACACTGTAACTTGATCCTCCATTACGCAGTTCGGAGGAAATTTAGCAAAGCTCCCAGGTTTGTTCAGCCTGAGACAAGAACCACGAAAATGTGTGCTGTTTGTCTGGGTTGGGTTTTTTTTTTGGTAAACATGATGGCTGAAAGCCCAGGTCTAGGAGGAAGAGGTGGCAGTGTCCTGCAGCTCTTTTGTATTATCGCTGTATGTACATCAGTAGTTACCCAAGTCGTTACGCACTAACTTCAGCCGAAGCTTTACCAGAGTGAGGACTACATGCTCCTATTCAAAGTAAGATGTTGAAGTGAGAGCGTGTAGAAACTTCTGCTCGTTCACAGAAATCTTTCTGAAAAAATTGTGAAGTGCAAAATACAGTTGCAGGCTTTGGAACTGGATGTTGCTGCGTTCTGCTTTAGCACCCAAGACTGTTTTGGAACCCTGTTTTCCCGCAGTTGGGAAGGTGCTGATTCCCAGACTGCAGAGATGGGGTACAGCACTTTTCCAGGGAGTAGAGGTGGTACCCGGCAAAGAGGCCAGCTATATCCCGTGAAGCAAGGGGAATGCGGGAACACCTCTTTGTGCCGAAAGTGCAGACTGGAAATGCTACAAAATGTGAATTTATTGCCATGTGAAGGAGGGACTCAGCCCAGCTAACACTAGATATTCTAGTGATGTGTAAAAATCTGCGGTTTCTGGAGTTTGGCAGCTCTAAGACTGAAATTCTACAAACACAAACTATTTGCAGATGGTGTCATACCTGAGCATGCACCCTCACACTTGTGGCTGCACAAGGAAGAGGGAGGGGATCTTTGTAAATAAGCTGCTTAAAAAGAAAACCAAATAGTCAAACTAGCAGCTTGGTATTTTGATGTTTGGTTACCTTTTGTTACAGTATTTTTCAAATCGCTGTTACCATAACAACATAACATATTTTCCTTTTAATTTTTTTTTTAGCTGTTTGGGGAAAAAAAAAAAAATCTTGCCAGAATTCTTCCATAATAGCTTCCATTAACTGCAGTGACTTCTACTGGGGAGGCCAGGGCTGATGTCTCCTGCTGTCACAAGTCACTCACAAATATAGCAGATGTTTTGTTTGATAAGGCCAATTTGAGCTTTATAAAACATGTTGTGGTTTTTTTTTTTCCATCCCCAAAGAGCAAATATCAGTAAGGATGGGATTCAGAACTGATCATTTGCCAGGAGACAAGGCGCTTGATACCTGTCAGCAGAATTTGTCCCACACTCGAGAAACTACATCAGACCGAACTTCAAAGATTCTTCTTTAACGTAGCAATAGTGTACCAAATACCAAGAGACAGACCTTCGAGACATATATATAACAACAACAAAATCAAAAAAAAAAAAAAAGGAGAAGGAGGAAGAAAGGAGGTATAAATCCTTCAGGAGGCCAGTATGTTTTTTCCCTGTTCTACAGTACATATTTTGCCAAACTCTTAAGGTAAATGCTGTAAATGAGAGCGGTTTATCCCAATCAGACAAAAGTTACTATAAAAACAATGGGGAAAAGTGGAAAAAGGATCCCTTTTAAACATTGATTCTGCCCCAGAAACACCGGCAATTTTATTTTGGATTCAAGTAATGTGTGTGACTAAGAAATAATCATTGTTCTAGGCCCTCGACACACTTGGTAGTGGCAAACATGTCCAGATTATTATGCTTAATAGTTTGTCTGCTAATACCATCTTGTTTCTGGAAACAGGGACAAAACTATTTATTTTTGCAAGGCTTATTTATAATAAATTTTTTGTAATTTTATCGACAGCTAGGACTGTGTTTTAGTATCAATAGTTTGGTTTTTTTAACACAGAATAGGAAAAGGTTCCATGAATTACTTCAATGTTGTTATTTAAAATTTCTCAGAGGAGAAGAAAAATTAAGTATATGTTATTTCTGTGTTGATTACCTGGATCAAAATGACGAGCTGCTAGTCAGCCAATACTGGCATGCTACTTTTTTAGGGGAGGTGTGCAAGTGTGTACATCCGTACGTATGCATGTATGCCCATGTTTTCTTTGTACTAACTAAAGAGAATATTTGTATATCTTTAAAAACTGTCGCTAAACAATGTGCTTTAATTTCCATACTCTTTTCCCTAGATGTGCATTCACAAGAGTAGTTTAAATTAATTCCAGAGAGGATACTCCAGATTTGCACATGTGTAAATGACATTGGTACGTGGTTATCTGGTCGTAAGGCTTCAATGAGACTACTGGCATAAGGTCGAATCTTCCGTTTAGTTTGTGAACTAGAAACATTGCAGTGATCCTGAAAACAGCACTGTTGAAAACAGCGTCACAAATCCTGTAGCTCTTTATTTAAAATTTAGATTTTTTTTCTAACATGTAGCTGAAAATAGTTCTGTAAGTAAATTAATTTTCCCCACATTTCAAAAACGTACATGCACTGATGTATTTCCACTTTTAAGAACGCTAATTCCACTTTTAAGAATGCAGCAGGTTCGGCATTAGACTGTCTGCTTGAGTATCTCCTTTTGGTTTAGCGACAGAGCAATGTCGGGGTTGATCTAACACTCCTTGATCACACATCACTTGATATAAAAAGGTGAAAGTGGTACTAGAGGTGCCTGCAGTTTGATTGATAATGTCAGGATTGTTCATCCGCATGACTGTCCACTAGATTTTATTTGCTGCGGTGAGGTTACTCAGTCTGAGATCGTTTCGCACAGGCAACAAATCCGCAGGTTTGAAATCAGGTGACAAGTACTACGTGCTCCTTTTTTACGCTCCACGTCGGTTGTATGTGCATGTGAAAAATGTTAATGAGATGTACTAAATTTATTAATGGCTGAAATCTCTTGCATTCACATCACTCATTCTACTGCAACTAAGACTGAGAAGTCTTAAACAAAAAGAGCTTTCATACCCTGCTCCGGTGTGACCGGTCGTTGTAGGTTGCTCTAGGACTCATAACTACTACCAAGGCGACTTCTGAAATGGGCACTATTTGCATTTCTGAGTATGGTCTATAATCTTGCTTAATAATTCCGTCAACTGTGACAGTTTAATTCAGTGTAGGTATCCAAAACTATTCCTGAAATTAATAATAGGCATGCTTTATAGCTTATGCATGTCAAAAGTTATGACAAGTCTCATCATGGAACTTAACTGTTTTAACATGACTTTTTAAGTCGTTCAACAATTTAAAACAATTACATAACATTTCTTCTTGCTAACTTTTAAAACAGAAAATGTTTCGTTGCATTTATAGGGTTGAATATAGTTAAGTGACCTCTACAAAAGGCTTCCTCTTTGAAGTGTTCTCTGAAGAGAGCTTCAAGGAAGTTGAGTGTCTCAGATTGTGATTTTGTAAGGTTTTGATGCTAGAAAATTGTTTAACAAACAGCTCTAAAATATTTAGATTTTGATTAATAACACACAGTGCCATGGTATTTAAATAATATAAAGTATGAAATCTAATGTGGCAGAAGAGTATGTTTTCCACATGGTTCGGAGAATAGGAATGGGGGCATACCAATATCTGAGCAGGAGGGAAATAGTTATACAAAGCCAATTAAACTATTCTTTAGGAATATATTAAGCTGTTGTCTCTACTTGCGCCAAAACTTTTCCTCCAACTTTGTGGTTGGAAAGGATGCTCTTTCAGCAGTATAGGGAGTTCTGGTTACCATTGCTTTGTTCTTCAAATGTCCACATTGTGTGTGAGCGTGTGGAACCCTGGATTTGGTTAATGTTGACTTCCCAGCAGAGAACAGTTTGGGGATATTAGCCAAATTTCTTAATAATGTAATATATGAACAATACTAAGTGAACTCAGAGAAACTAGTTGTGTATAACCATCTTGAAGAGCAGTGCTCACACTGAAATCAGTCATAGGGCCTCAGAACCTTTGACTGTAGTTAAATTCTTGTATAGTTTCACGATCTTCTCAAATGTTGAAACTTCACTGATAAAAGAAGCCTTACTCTGCCAAAAGAGGTTTTACTCTAAGTAAAATGCTACTGTATTTAGAGTCTTTCCAATGAAAGGACTGAACTGGCATACAGCGAAGTGTTCATTTAAAAATCCCATCTCATTCATACCTGATTACTGCTAAATTAGGATCACATCTAATCTCATAGTAATTATATATTAGCTATATATATTAGCTCTACGATGAGATCTGGTGTTTGCATACAAGAGTTTATTGTATTAAATGAAAAGGAGAAAAGACCTATGCAACTCTGGTGTCATATGCTTATACCTCATTTGCATAAATGCCTTTTAAATTCCAAAAGAGAAAAAAACTTGTAACTTTAATTTCTATTTTGGGACAAGCCAAAGTGGGGGGGGGGGGGGGGGGGAAGCCCAAAGCATTGTTTTTCTCAAAATTAAATTTTTCCATGATGGAAGCAAAATGCAAACTGGTTAGTTATTTGCTGTGGGTACATTAACATGGTGAATCTGCAAGTTGCCATTTAACAGGCCAGAGTAATGCTGGAGCAGTCCAGATGTAACAGTGTCAGAAGATGAGGTGTACCTGTAATTCTTTCTGCTTTCACCTTCCTCCCCCGTCCCCCTTATTTATAATGTCTGGAAGTGGTGAGCAGCCATAGAGATATGCACAATGTAAGACTCATAACCTGCATTTGAGAGTAGTTTCACGTTTGATCTATCAGTTTGAAGAAAATCCTACCAAACACAGTTTTCTATGAATGATGAGAGATCTAAGAAAACGGGTAGTGGTTACAAGAGAAATATGCCTTCACCACTGCACTACTATCTAAAATGGACATTGACACTAAAGCGATTCTGCCTTCACATCAACATAGGCATGACTGTTAAAAATGCAAAGAAAAGGGTTCATTCAGCAAGCCACACTAATTATATCTAGCCCACAGTTGCAAATTATTTGTAAGCGTTCCTGGACTGGTATTACTAAATCTCAAGGATGATTTTGCAGTTGGTGGTGTCAAAATCAAAAACAGTGTCCGTTTAATCTCTTTCAGAAGAGTTGAAGCTAGATGTGAAAACAAAATGCAAATAATAAATAAAAGCCTTATAAACAAATGTCTTGATACCTAACCAAATTCTTATCTAATGACTGTAATCTAACTTCAGAATCAATTACAGAACTTCTTTTTTACTGTTCATTCACTCCAGAGCTAGATTTTAATAGAACATTTTTATAAGCAGAAATGTGACAAATTTTTGTGATTCGGGACTTTGAGACTTTAGATTACCATATTTAATCTCAGCTAAACAAAAGACAGTCTCTCAAGCTTCTTAATCACAAACACATTTTAGTGAGTATCCTCAAGAAACAGTATCTGGTGCTTTTTAAATCGGGAGATTTTTACCTACAGGTGCTTCCCCTGGGTGAATTCCCAGTTTGTAGATGTACATACCTACCACAGTTCACAATCCATCACAATGTCACATTTCAAAATTAACTAGGCTGGTATTTCTCCAATAATGTTAAAAAGTACATGCTGAAAAAGGGAGAAAGACCTTAAAGCTTTAAGATATGAGGCATTTTGAAAATGCTTAACTCTAGCAGTCTGCAGGAATATAAAACTGCCGTCCTGAAGTTGCTGACAAAATGCTTTTTGCGAGCGGGCTCTTTGTCAGGTACAGGAAGACTAATCAAAGCCTGGGGCGGCCTCGTTGTTGTTGTAATTTCTCCTTTGCAAGAAGGTTGGTCTCTGAGATACTGGAGCATCAGTTTTTCACCTGATGGATTGTTGACTTAACTGACAAAGCTTCATAACCAAATCCTTCTTACGGTGTGCAATTTACAAAGCTGGCTCTAGACAAGTTCAAGTTAAGCTATTTGTATCCGTGTCACTTTGGACGTGTCTCGTTTTGTGAGCAATTAAAAAAAAATAGGTCATGCTTCGGAGATACTGCTGTTTGTGGTTCTCCCAAAATTTAAACATTTTGCATGCATCAGACCACTTCAGGAAGCTTGCAGGGTAAATGGAGTCCCCCGCTGAGCTGCTAATAGGGGAACTCACACTTGCAGGAAAAGTGTGTCTAATAGCAGGGGATTGCTATAAATCTCCTGGTTTGATGTACATCCTCACTTAAATGTTATGGGAGTCGCTTCAGTATCCTGCAGCTTCTGCATCCCACTTGTAGCTGCAGCCAGGTCTATTTATAAATTTATTGGAGGGTGAAATTTTTAAAGGGGAATTATCAGTTCTCCTTAGAGATGCAAAACCCAAAAATTAAGTCATTGATTTACCTTTCTTCCCTTCCTAAAATGGTACGCTTTTTTACTATTTTCAACTCAAAGTCACAGCTTTGGGGGATTTTTGAGTTATGTGATGTTTGAACATTGAGTACATACATATTTAGTCAACCTGAAGTAGAGAAAATAAAAGCAGTAAAACTACTTTTGGAAGTATTTTATAAAAAAGTCTCCATGCATAGCATATAATACTATGTTGTTTACCAGATAGTACCGATATCAAATTGACCTCTGAAGTAAGAAAAAAACAAACAAACTAGAAAATACAAATAATAATAAAAATATTTATTTTGTAAATGTAATGATTCCATTTGTGTACAGCATACTTCTAGACATAGCATCTCCCAGACAGTGTTTGTGATTCACAGACTGTTGAGACCTTTGGAACCTGTGAAAGATGGCTGAGAAACTAAGTTCATCTACAGAACATCACCTGTAATTGTGCAATTAATAGTTTAAACTAATCTTGCAGTTTCCTGAAACATTTGAGAAGTTTTCTAGACTTTTTTCTAGACTTTTTTTCTTTCTTTTCTAAGCCCTGAGGGTGCCAAAGAGTCCTTGAGATTTGGCTGTTTTCCAAAAGCCCTTGCTGGGGTGTTTCTAAAAGGTGATGATGTTTCTCAGCTGGGCAGAAGGCATTCGAGCAAGTGCTAAGTGTAACAAGGCTAGATAAAGGCCAGCAGGTTGAGAGAGGAGATTCTGCTGCTCTGCTCTCCTGAGACCCCGCCTAGAGTACTGTGTCTAGATCTGGGGACCCCAACAGAAGAAGGACATGGACCTTTTTGGGCAAGTCCAGAGGAGGACCACAAAGATGATCAGAGGGCTGGAGCAGCTCTCCTGTGAGGACAGGCTGAGAGAGTTGGGGTTGTTCAGCCTGGAGAAGAGAAGGCAATGGATAGACCTCATAGTCAGCTGCCAGTATTTAAAGGGGGCCTACAGGAAATATGGGGAGGGACTCTTCATCAGGGAGTGTAGTGATAGGACAAGGTTTAATCTGACAGAGGGTAGATTTAGATTAGATATTAGGAAGAAATTCTTTACTCTGAGAGTCGTGAGACACTGGAACAAGTTGCCCAGGGAAGCTGTGGCTGCCCCATCCCTGAAGGTGTTCAAGGCCACTTTGGATGGGGCTTTGAGCAACCTGGTCTAGTCGGAGGTGTCCTTGCCCATGGCAGGGGGGTTGGAACTAGATGATCTTTAAGATCCCTTCCAACCTAAACCATTCTATGATAAAAGGCCAGTTCAGGTTTTTATTTGCCTTATTCCTCTCCCAGTTTTGAGAAGTGGACACTGTATCATGACTCCTGTTCATACTTGCAGGTACAGACTGGGGAGGTGGCTGGGATTTGTATATGACCTATAAAAACAATGTGGGTGGGTTTTTTTGTTTGTTTGGGTTTTTTACCGCCTGCTTTACCAAATCTGGCTATTGAAGATATTTTTGTGGCTAGCACAGCTGATGATCTGACAGCAGGCATAACTTCATCTTCAATGCTGTGAAGGTCACCTAGCCCCTCAAGTTATCACAGCAGTGAGATGAATATGGGCACTAGTGACCATCAGCTCATTCCTGACAGAATGCTGTTCTTGGGCATTTTGTGCTTGACAGTACACCTCTCCAGAGAAGTGGGAATTTTAAGCTCAAAAGAATCCTGAGGCAAATGGTATTTCAGTCGCATCTAATTCCAGTGATACACCAAATGCTGAACAAAAAACCACCCCAGAAATGAGAGAAGAAATAAGAGGAGAAACTTGAGATCAACTTCGGCCTGAATCAAGAGGAATTCTTACTCTGCCTTGCAGATAGACCAGTTAGCAAATGCTGCTGCTAATTTCCTTGAATATATGACCCATGATATTGACAGGGAGCTGATAGGAGATCTCTGGTGTTGCCACAAAGTAACAGCTGAAAAATATGCAGAAAATGTAGGCAGAATATCATCACCAGTTTCCTACAAGAAAGCGTTGCGAGTCGGTAAGTGCATTGAGATTTGCATTGGGGTGGACTTTCAATGACTTGAAATCTTTCTTGATTGTTGAATGCCTGTGTTTCTGCTGAGATGATGCAGAAATCATTACCCAGCACGAAAAGTATTGTGGATAATTGCTGTGAAAATGGTTAACTTTATCTAAGATTCACCTGTGAAGTCGTCTGGACTTCCAGTTTTATGCAGCAGTTTTATTTAAGCAATGAACATGTGAGCTCCTGTTTTTGTTCTAAAGTGTAGTGGCTATTGAGGCAAAATTTTTATTTACTTATTTTCTTCATTTTTAACTGCCTTTTCTTCTGTGCGTTTTAATTATCGTTTTGCTTTGAAAACGAGACGTGACTTTGCTTGGTATTTTGCATTTAAAAAAAAAAAATCATCATGAAGTTTCATCCCAGAGTCTGCTGAGTTAAAGAAAACAACTGGGATACACTTGAAACCCTTTATAACTTCTTGGCTGAAATATGTATGGAGATTGATAGGGATGGTGGTCAACTAGTAGCCTTGCCAGTACTGCTCTGAAGCAGAGCGTGACTAGGACTGAAACTTGCAGATTCAGGCTGTGCAAGGATGTTTCCAATCAAAGGGTTAAAAAAAGAGGGGCAGTCATTCAAGTTGTTATTCAATGAGGGACTGAAACTTGCATTTGAGAAGCGACTTCATAACTTATCCCCGCTAAAATGAAAAGAGAAATACACTTACCTGGAAGATGAAAAAATAGTAACATTGTTCTCAACCATCTACTTAGGAAAATTGGGTACAAATTGACATAAATTGGTTACTGAAGGAGAGGAACCACTGTGACTGATTCTATTAAGTCTTCCCCCACTTTGTGCTGCGAAACAATCTCTGTCATCTTGTTAGATTGGTTGGACACAGCCCTGTAAGTGACTGTGTGGTTTTCTTTTTCCAGAGGCTGTAAACATTTTAGGTGTGTCTGTCAGGCTATACACCAGTTAGGCTTTAGCGTTAGCCAAAAATAATGACACTTCATCATTACTGAACTAACATAACACAGCTATTCAAACTTGGCCACCTACCTACACATTCCAACCTACGAAACACTGTGAGGGAAGAAAATTGGAGTGGGATCATCATTTGGCAGATACATATCATAAATTAGCGCTCTTCCCAAGGCTTTTTGCTGAACCAGCAGTGTGGCTAAATAGCTGTCATTGAGTCACCGAGCTCGCATTGTAAGGGAATATAGTAAGAAGACATCATTAATACAAACATCATTAAACAGTCACTGATTCTTTGGAAGATAAACCGAATGGGCTATTTAAACATTCTCAGCCGTATGTTTCAGGCTAAATCAAGGCACCAAGGTAAGGAGCATTAGTTATTGAAAGCTGCTTGAGCTGGGGCCTGGAGTGAAGCCCTGCCCTCCCTCCCTCCCACCCCCCCAGGGGCTTGGCTGCCTGCACTTGGGAAAGCTCCCGTGGGGTGCAGGGGTGGGACCCGGTGTCGGGGTGCTGTGAATAGAGAGGAGTCTCACTGGGGGCTTGTTGTCTTTGCTCGAGAGCTACCTTTACACTCAGCAGTGAGGTGGTAGGTCTGCCTGCCCCTCTTTGGGTGACCTGCTGATTTGGCTACTTAGAATCATAGAATCGTCTAGGTTGGCAGAGACCTTTAAGATCATGGAGCCCAACCATCAACCTAACACTGTCAAAACCACCACTAAACCATGTCCCTCAGCACCACGTCTACATGGCTTTTAAATACCTCCAGGCATGGCGACTCCACCGCTTCTCTGGGCAGCTTGCTCCACTGTTTGGTAACCCTTTCGGTGAAGAAATTTTTCCTAATATCCAATATAAACCTCCCCTGGTATAACTTGAGGTTATTTCCTCTTGTCCTATTGCTTGTTACTTGGGAGAAGAGATCAACCCCCACCTTGCTACAGCCTCCTTTCAGGTAGTTGTAGAGAGTGATAAGGTCTCCCTTCAGCCTCCTTTTCTCCAGGCTAAACAACCCCAGTTCCCTCAGCTGCTCCTCGTAAGACTTGTGTGCTAGACGCCTCACCAGCTTCCTTGCTCTTCTTCCTTGCTGGAGACACACTCCAGCATCTCAATGTCTTTCATGTAGTGAGGGACCCAAAAACGAGCACAGTATTTGAGGTGGAGCCTCACCAGTGCTGAGTACAGGGGGACAATCACTGCCCTACCCTGCCTGGACCACGGACCTGCTTAGTCACTATGGGCTTTTCTGGCAATTGCTGGGCTTTTGGCTGATCCTGGTTACAGTTACCAAACCTGCTTTGCTCTTCTTGCCCTGGTATTGTGGGGATGCTGGTCCTGCTGGCCTGGCTGTCATGCTGAGTGCCTGGCTGGGGTTCCACAGGTGGCTCATCTCCTCCAGGCCACCGGCTGCCCAGACGGGAAGGGGACAGTGTCTCCAGCCTCTGGGCTGTGAGCCAGGGCCACCGACTGGCGCATTTCACTCCCTTAGAGCATGTCAAGGAATCTGTAGACTTCTTACTCAAATAGAAGAGAACAGGGCACATAAGAACCAGGTTTTCTCCGATTAAAACCAGAAGACCCATTTATTTGGGTGGGAAAGACTGTAGCCAATTGTAAATACCATTACAAATGGCTGTTTTGAAACAACGGCTCACTTCGTCAAGCAGCTCTCAATCTTTGAGACAGTCCTTTGAGCTTTCTGTTTGTCATCCAAAATGAAAAACTAGTAGATATCATTTAACAGAGAGTGTTTAAAAAAAATGCTGATATCACTGACATACTTGGTTAATGTTTTGTAATTAACTTTTTCCCTCTTTACAATCGCTAAAGGACTTTGTGGACTAAGTTACTGTGCCACTACTGTAAAATAAGGTGGGAAATATTTTATCATGTTTAGAGCCCTGTTTTTACCCCAGTTTGAATGGTGGCATACTAAAGATTTCCATTGTTCAAATCAGTGAGCTGACATTATTCATTGAGATTTTAACTCTAAATGTTTTCACACTTTTGGTTTCCATCACATATTTGACATAACTCAAATGCAACTAATTAGTACTGAAGTACAACTTTTCATTTATCACAGTTTTGCAGATAGATTTTTGTTTTAAAGCATTTGTTCTGATTGGTTGTTTATTATGATACTTTGCTTAAAATTGGAACCTTGACTTGTTTTAATAAGGATTTGGAAATCTACTAATGGATCCAGCATGTAAAAGGCCTAACGAGAATCCTGTTATTTCCATAACAGTAGTATTGCTGTAAACATCACAAAGGGATTATGTTTTCACCATTTTATTCAAAGATGTGCAGTGCTAATACTTATTTTTCAACTTCAATATCACTTTGGAACCACTATCCCAAGAAGTAGATAATGTTAGAAAGAAGGCGAATTATTAATGCAGGGTGGAATAGTCATCAATAGGCTACAAAATACACTTTTAAAATCATGCTTTTATAAACACGGCACAGACTCTGCTTGTAGCACTGTATGCTCTAAAAGCTGCAGATATATTTTAGGAAACACTGATGAAGCCATTACTGCTCCATCCATTTGTTCATAGTATATATCATTATTCAAGAAATTTAAGAACTGTAATGATGGAAAATCACACAGAAAGAAAAGAAAAGGAACATGGACTTTGTCAGAAACAAGGGCTACATTTTTATTCAAGAGGCCCATAATGACGGAAAATCACAGTGAAAGGCAGAGACGAAACAGGGATCCCATAAAGGACTGACACACCACAGTGGCACAAGTAGTAGAACAGTCATAGCAAGTGGATGAAAATAAAGAAAACAAAATTAACTAGAGAAGAGCTGGACTTGGGGATGAAGCACAAACCAGAAACAAATCACAGCAAATGCTGAAGATTAATTTCAAAGAATCTGCTGAGAATGAGTGGGGAGACAAGTTGCATCAATATTAATGAAGCTGAAATAGAACTCCAAATGACCATGAGTACAAAATGGCACACAAAACATTTTCTTTTAAATAGATTGGAGATTGGATCACGAGACCTTCACAAAAATGAACAGAATTCACAAAAGACGCTGTTATGGGAAATGTCATAAACAATCACAGCATAAATCTTAAAAAAGAACCATGGAAATATTAATTACTGGTGCATGCATACATTTATTTTAAAACAATGGTTTATAGATGAGGTAGTTGGGAAAGTAAGAGGAAAACAGTATTTTCTGATATCCAGTGATTTATAAATGTCTTAAAGGGATCTTGTATATCTTTGTGTATCAGTCTTTCATTTTTATTTTTTCAAGCAGCCTAAGAGAGCTAGGCACCTCAAATCCTTAGTAATACATTCAACTTTAAGTTCATATAATGTGCAAGGAAATGTTATTGCCCACCTTCAAATGAAAAAAGAATAGATATAGGTTATATATAGGTTGGCAGTCAGAGCTCTGTGTAGGCAGGAAATAAACCTTTCTTCCCAAATTACTTAAGCTACCCACTCATATTAGACAGCCGTGACTACAGGCTATGGAGCTATCAGAGATTCTTGGATTCTTGACATTAAAAATTTCTGCCCCGCCAACTGACAACTGTGTTCACTTTTCGTCAGATAGCCTATCGTTAGAAACAAGGGGTCACACTTTCAGAACCTGATGTCTAAAAAAGACCAGCACAAATGTGTAATTTCTCAGATGATGTTGTCAGGGGTCCTGTAAATTGTAACTGGCATGTCAAATGTCCTAAGATCTCCTTTAGCGAGGAAGCAGAGTGAGCGAGCACCTTTCCCGATAAATATTGTTCCTCCTTATGAAGATTCCTCGTGACAGGCAGAATTTCAGTGTTGCAGAGAGATGATCAATTGATCTGTTTCACTTCTGTAACAAATTAAACTATTGCTGTGCGTTTTGCCTTCCTCTCATAGCAGGTCACCGGTGTTACCTCAGTGCCTTCCCGCAGGTTACCAGCAGTAGTCTTCTCTGCTTCAGGGTTCTCCTTGCGCTGGCTGTAAATGCACCAACCTTTCTCTTACATTGCAGTAAAGACTTAACAATCTTAAGTAAAGCTATTGAGAGGAGTAAAAATACTTGTAAGCCAAAGTTTTGGTTTAAAAGGGGGACCTTGATATAAAATATTGGCGTAAATGTATATGAAAATGTAGATTAGATTTGGCAGAAGAATAGTTATTTATGGCAGGCCACACTCTCGTGTTTCTTTGCGGGGGGAGGGCAGGCATTACATAGCGGCAGCCCATAGTTAAGTTCTGGCTGAAAATCCCTGTGCAGAATTTATTTGGGTTCCGAAATCCGTATTAGTGAAATCTGTATCCGAGCATGCACGCTGTTAAGTCATACTTTGGTTGTACCCACAAAAATAGTAGGATTGTGAGGCAACAGGATTTCTACGGTCATGGTTTATTTTTTTTTTTTTTAACCTGGTGATAGTAAATTTTGCCACTCAATAAGTAATTTCTCAGTGTTTGGTAACAGGATTTCCCTGTCTTTCCAGCACCTCTGCAGAGGTGTTCTCAGGATGCTGGCTGATCAGGGAGTGCTTCTGGAACTCCTTGTGCCTCCCTGTTCTGCCAAACACGGCATGGGAATACAATGGGAAGGTGACTGCTAAGCACTGATTTCACTTCAGTGGCACTGGCATCTTAACAGGTGTTGCCTGTTAAGGCACAGGCAAGGTAACTGTGACCTGTAGAGATGGAGACCGTTAGCATCTCTGAAATCGCTGCGGACTCTTGGTTGACACTGGCACCGTCAATACTGTGCATATATAAGCTGCTTCCTAAGTTACAACATGGCAGATCCCACGCTTACAGATCAGTGCCCCACATGGTTTGGAATAGAACATTAGGATCAACTTTGTAAGTAAATTATGGGGAAAACGTTGCTGTCGAGTGAAGATTTGTTGAGCTGCTAAGCTTTTTCAAGTGGAGAATTACGAAGTTACAAAATAGCTGAGAGGTTCTCTCCTGAACACTTAAATGTTGTGACTTTTTCTGATAAACAAGAGCACTACCATAAAAGGAATGAAAACTTATATATATATGATCCAAGGCTTAAATTGCCTTTTTAAAAATTTTTATAATATAGTAACTGAATTATTAGGCAGTAATAATTGGATTGTTATCGTAACCACAAGAATACAATACCAGCAGTTTGCAGTTGGTATTTACATGGCAACTGAAGCATCCTAGGAAATAAATCTCCATTGTATTTACAGAAATGGCTGTAATTCTAAAGAAGAACTGAAACTGTCATCCCACTTTCTCTAGGTGTGCGGTGCCAACACTGTGTTTCAGAACTGGACTGAGTTATATGCCCACTTGACCATCCGAACAATGTACCTTCATGAGGCAAAACTTCTAGACATCTGCTGTTGCCAACTCTTGAAATTTTACACAGTTTTATATGCAATCTTGTCTTGAAGGTGTAGACTACATCCCTGTTATCATCCTTCTATGTGTATAGGTGCTCTAGCAAATAAGCCCAGAGGAATGTGTCACAGCCCCTTTCAGTGTGCTGCACTGGGCTCAGCAACCAGCCAGTTACTTTCCATCATAGCTGTATTTTTCTAAAAAATTCTGGCTGATCCAGTGAAAGCTGCGGATTTCCCAGAGCTTAAAGAGTTCTTTGCTATTTTGCAAATGGTGTCCTAACTATTGCCCTAGGGTAACTCTTTTCCCCAGGCTCTAGAAATGTAGATGAATAGTATTAATCAGTTTTATCTGAGCACTTCAGGCTATAGAATACTAAACACTTTAAATAAAGAATTGCTGCATGATGTCCTTCAAAATTTTGCTTGGTTTTTGTTTTACAGCTATTTTGCAAAATATATATTGCAAAAAATATGTATTTCTAGCATATAAAAAGTATAGTTTTCATTTTACCTATGCAACTTATTAGGCAACTAATCAGTCTGTTCTTACATCAAAACAGACAGTATCTTATCAGGCTAGAAAATAACTTCGTGTGCATTAGGCTAGGCCTAGAATGAGGTTTGTGGCTTTTTCTCTGAGAACATGTTTTCGAATTCAATTGTCCAGATCTCTCAACACATTTTTGTACTGTGTTCGATATATGAAACAAAATGAAGTCATTGAGTCTATCACAAAAATATTACATCACAAACTTTTTTGTGCATGCCCTAGAAGAGAAACATGAAATGTCTTTGAAAGCTAGCCAGAGTTTAGGATTCTTGTATGGACATTTAACTGCAAACAGCTAAAAAATCTAGACTAAAATTTTAGCTTTCTATATTGTAACTTCAAATTCGTATCTCGTGTCAAATCTAGGGGTTAGAGACAAGTTATAGAAGAAAAAAAACCAATTTTTCCCTGAAGTTTCTTCCTTGCAGGTATTGTCCCAGATTGCTGAACATGCCAAAGATTTGTAGAAAACAGATTCCATGGGCTTATTCCTGGTCAGCATTCTTGCAGGTTTGTTTTGTTGGTTTTTTGTTGTTGGTTTTTTTTTTTAAAAATAGATACACAGGTATAGCCCCAATTTAGAGACACAAGTGTCCCTACTTACAGCATTAAGTTCCGTAAGTCCCTACTTACAGCATCTCCTTTCAAGTTCAATAATACCTTTCAAAGCACAGGAAGTATTTTACACTTTCTCATGCTTAGTTGTTCAACTATCAAGCATCTTGATTAATCCACTCCTCAGTGCCACCACACCTGCCACTAAATAAAATGAAATCTAAATATTTTTCTTAGACCACTCCCATTTCTTTTCTTCTATCAGTCCTTTCATGTCTTAGGGTTTCATTTGGGGTGGGGGGGTAGGGGGGTGGTCATGCTAGAATGGTCCTAGCATCTTTGGAGCCTAGAAGAAGCCTAGTATTGCCCATGCCATGATCAGTCCCAATTTAAGATTTTTTTTTCTGTTTTTATTAGTAGTAATCATAGAAGTATTTTTATTTTAGATTGGGACATGCTTTTACAGTGTCATTTTGCTAGGCTACTGAAAAGTTCGAAGTGGCCCTGTCATTTTTGAACTAAAATGTCATTAATTCCTAGGTAATTGTTCCTGCTACAGCATCTCTCTCTTCTTTGCTTTCTCTCTTCTTCTGTGATCCAATGTGTCTTTCACTCCTCTCACTGTGAAAATCTCAGCACGCATTATGCCTGTTAGTGACATTGTCAGTGTTAAAGTTACGAAATTCAGCTGAAATTTCCAGGCTCATGGTCCAGAAACAAAATACTATTATATGGCAGATCGGACTGTTCTGCATTATATGCTTCCTGGCTGACAAAATCTGGGATATTGCAGAAAGGGGCGAGAGGTGCTTTATGCCACCACAGCAATCCTGACCGATTTTGGATGAGTACTAACGTCATTAACAACCTGTTATCCTTCTTAAAGCAAGGATAGTTAGTGCAATAGAAAAGCATGAAAATGGGTAAATATAAAATGCAAAGTAGAGTATAAATTTAAGCATACACAGTATGATACAAGGTTAGATTCCCTATGGAACTGGATGAATCCACAGTTAAAAAAAAACAACCCAAAGCCAAACCCTCTTGAACCCCACCAAACAGAACGTTTAAAAATATTGTATTAAAGCCCAGTTCGGCTGGGCGATGAGTGCCTTTGAACTTCATAGAACTCCATGAACACCGTTTAGTTTGGACCGTGCCCTTGAGCAGTGTTTCTTTTTAGCGCTGAGTGTATTTATTACTGGGAGCCATCCAGTTCCCTCCAAGTGGCGCGGACCCAGGCAATTGGGGAGCGGTGACGTGCAGAGGCAACTGTGTTCTTCTCGCCCCCTGGGTTGCACTGAACATTGCCTGGTCACAGCAAGGATCAGGGGCTGGGTGTTTATTCTCTCAGTTCTACAAAACCGCTTATTTCTGCAGTTAACGGTGACTTTGCCGTAAATATATGTTCTGGGAAGCAAAAAGCAAAGAGTATGTTGGTGGCACAAACCACAAGGTGTTTGTTTTATTACTCTCCCTTAAACATTGTTTTTAATCAGGTAGACTTGCTCCAGGGCTGTTTGACTTCTGCACGTGTTCCAGCTGTACAATAAGCTGTATATGTGCAGTACTTCTGTGTTGGAAAGTTGACATTGAGATGACTGCTCTCTAGATGTTTCTTTCCATTAAACTTACAAAACACATTCTGAATGTTATACAGTTAAGATTATAATGGTTTAAACTATGTATGCCAGTTTAAAATGAGGTTTTCACCCTTTTGACAGATTTGGATAGAAATGTTCAACCACATAAGGCAAAGCATGAGTCTAAAAGCAATTGGAAATCAAAAGCATGTAAGTTGAAGTGCTACATTGCCAAGAGACGATTTCTAGCTGAAGGAATCAAATGCTTGAATGTCCTGTATATGTATTTAGTGAAGTGGCTGTGCTAATGGTAAATTAGATGCAGAGATTAAGGGGGGGTGGGAGGCATTATTACAGCATGTTGTATGAAGAGCATAAATTAAAAAATTATATTCAAACTTGCAAATTTTTGCACACACAACACTGACTTTTGTACCATATGTAGGCACACTGAAGTACAGCAACAAAAGTAGTCAGGATCTCTAAAATTTCTTTTTCTCTTCCAGCTGTTTTCCCAGATAGCTAAAATCAGAATTCTACCTATCGTAGGCTCCATTATTTTTATATATGTATAGATACACACAGTCCTTTACTTCATGTAGCAAACTGCTTATGCCTGTATTGTGCTTATGATCTGGTGAGAAAAATAAAAGTTAAACTTAACTGGCTGCTAGATAAATACCAAATTTCTGGCCACAGACAAATATTCAGCAGAGTTAAATATTTTTATTTTAAGACAAAATTCAAAAAGTTTGTCTTTTGAGAGCTATCATGCCTGCACTAAGAAGACAGACAACAAAATTGGCTGACAAAATGTTAGGATGGTGAGAAAATTTAATAAATGGAAAAGCTCCCCAAAAGTAGCCCTTCAGAAAGTTTGTGGTCTTCTTAATAGAGCCAGGCAAATCCTTCCTTTCTTGTTGCTGTGAGATAGTCTTGCATAACCTGACTTTCAAGACATGTATGGATAAAGTGGGTTGTCTTGAACTTTAGAAGGGTAGAAAACTGAGACATATTTATTCCGTTCCTGAAAAGAAACTAATTTGGTTACTGAAGTTTGTAATTTAGGGATGTGAAGGATGCAGGAGCTGCTCTGCAGTTATTTATAAATATTTTTGTTTAATTTTAATATTTCTGAATGTTTGTTGTAATAATCCATTAGTTTCATTCAACAGCTAAGTAACTGTATTTTAATCTGAATTAGTTGCTTGATACTCCTTTTTTCTTTTCTCCCCTCTTATATAGTGTAAGATTTTAAGACAGTAGAAAGACCATATAATGTTAACAGCAAGAATTGACTACTATCAATTATCACTATACTGATAGAAAAGCTCTGAACAGATATGGCATTCTTTTCCTCAACCATATTGTTGCAAAAGTCTCATGTCACTGAAAAAAAAAAAGTTGTAACAGCCATTTTTTTACATGTAATTCCAAATTAAGCTTAGTAAAAATGTCCCTTCTTAGGAAAAAAGAGAAAAAAGTTTAGGGTTTTTTTTATGTTCAAGATTATATTCCTTTTATTGTGACAGAGATGAGATATAATCTGATGATACTCTCACCTTGACTCCTTCACTCTGGTGTTTTTCAAGTTTTGAGAATTTCATCTTATGGACTTAAAATAGGACATGCTATAAGAACAGTTTTTACTGCCTTCTCTCCTTCAATTTTCTTAGCAGGCAAACACTTGATGGTGCCTGTCTTTAATGGTTCAGAGAAGTGGAGCCCAAGTTAAAGAAAACGTCTTTAATTTTTTGAAGAGTCCTGGTCTGACTTCTGTACATTCCACAATTCATTTTTCATAAATTCTAAACGTTTCATCTTTTCTTCTTGAAATCTCTATTTTATTCCCAGATCATCCTCTTGAGAGGATGGTTACTTTATTATTTATTAAATTGCTATGTGGATTGTTATAAATAAATCCCAATGTGTTTACAGTGGGCTGCTTTTGACCATACATCGTCTTTATAAATATCTAGATAAGCATGAACAGAAGTCTAGCAGTTTGCCCAAGCATCATCACTCCTTTGGATCCGAAAAGCATTTCGATGCTCAGTGCACTTCTCTGGGCGCTGGATATTTCACCTTCCCAGTGCTTCCCACTCTGGTGCAGGATTGTTGGGTCAGAAAAGAGAAGACCAGGAAAGTTAAGCCCACATCTCTACTTGCAGTGAACAGCATTACTCTTTGTGCCTTGATGTTTCCCTTTCTTTTATGTTATTATTTCCACGAGGGTCCAGGTTCTTGTTCACAGTTTCCTTGCAAGCCATAATCATCTCAGAAAGCTTTTGGAGCTCTCGTTCAGTAAAAAAGCCTGTAGAGAAGAACATCCTAAATAATAGCATCATATATTTTGACAGGGCCAATTTAGGTTGAGAGAATTGTTGTTTTCTTGCTGAAGCCTTATTTATTTATTTTTGGCAAATTCTTTTAGCAGAACTTAGATGAAGTTAGATGAAAAAGGAATTATTTTCAGTTAAAATATTTTAAAAGACTCGCAAAAGGAAATTGCATACTCAACTAAGGTAAGTATTTACATTCTTGGTAGTTTCCGACGATAACGTTACCACAGATTTATGACAGAAGAAAAAATTGATCTAGGCACAGAATGCAGACAAGGTGTAATCATTATTGACTCATTCATTTAAAATCTTTTTTTAATGTACAAATTATATAATCAAAATAATGCTATGCAGGGGAATCAGTGATCTTAATGACTCTTACAGCTTGTTAACTATCTTCATTCTGTTTACAGATTAAAATGATATACTTGTTTGTTTGAAACAGCAAATGGAAAAAAAATCTTTATTCTGAGAACTGTCAGTGTAGCCCTAAATTTACATGCTCTGTTACCTAATACCTTATAGAAATACTGTTGCTTCTTCCCAGAACTGACCCAAGGGTCAAATCTAGCCTTGCATCTTACAACTGAATAAACAGGCTTTGCATTCTCGCGTTCTTCTTCTTAGGGACAGCAAAATTGATTTTGTAGAGCCATTGCTGAAGCAGCAAAAATGCAGGCTATTATAATAATGATCGCTCATTACGTTAAATTCCTATTTACAGGTTAAATGGAACCCCTGTGTGGAGATAATTTTTCCAGCGAAACTGTAAACTCTTGTGACCCTTTTTACTTCCTCCTGCCCATTTTGGCAGATTCTGCTGGACAGAACCACAGCAGGGTTTAGCGCTCCTTTTCTGGAGGTGGTGATTGAACTCCTCCTCATCTGCAGCAGCTGTCCCTGAGGTCCTGCTATTGCCTCCAGCTCTGAGTCACTGGGCCTGGGAAATGAAACTATTTTTCTTCACATGCCAGTTTTCTGCACAGAAAACATGCAAATACTCAGCGAGACTGGCAAACTGGTAACCATGGACAAGGAGAAGGCTGAGATACTCAACAACTTTTTCGCCTCAGTCTTCACTGCCAGCCTCTGTCCCCATGCATCTCAAGTAGATGGACCACAAGGCAGGGACTGGGGGAGCGAAGTCCCTCCCACTGTAAGAGAAGATCAGGTTCGTGAACACCTGAGGAACCTGAACATACAGGAGTCTATGGGACCTGATGAGATGCATCCCAGAGTCCTGAGGGAACTGGCTGATGTAGCTGCCAAGCCATCCTCCATGATATTTGAAAAGTCATGGCAGTCATCTGAAGTCCCCACTGACTGGAAAAAGGGAAACGTTGCACCCATTTTAAAAAAGGGCAGAAAGGAGGACCCTGGGAACTACCGACCTGTCAGCCTCACCTCTGTGCCTGGGAAGATCATGGAACAGGTCCTCCTAGAAGCCTAGGCTGAAGCACGTGGAGGACAGGGAGGTGATTTGGGACAGCCAGCATGGCTTCACCGAGGGCAAGTCCCGCCTCATGAACCTAGTGGCCTTCCATGATGGAGTGACTACATCAGTGGACAAGGGAAGAGCTACAAATATCATGTCTGGACTTCTATAAGGCCTTTGACAAGGTCCCCCACAACATCCTTTTCTCTAAATTGAAGCGATATGGATTCAATGGGTGGACTCTTCAGTGGATGAGGCATTGGTTGGATGCTCACATCCAGAGGGTAGTGGTCAACAGCTCAATGTCCAGGTGGAGATCGGTGATAAGTAGTGTCCCTCAAGGGTCTGTATTGGGACCCGTACTGTTTAATACCTTCATCAGTGACATAGACGGTAGGATTGAGTGCACCCTCATCAAGTTTGTGAATGACACCAAGGTGAGTGGTGCGGTTGACACGCCTGAGGGATGGGATGCCATCCAGAGGGACCTGGACAAGCTTGAGAAGTGGGCCCATGTGAACCTTATGAGGTTCATCAAGGCCAAGTGCAGGGTCCTGCATGTGGGTCAGGGCAGACCCTGGTATTGATACAGGCTGGGGATGAAGGGATTGAGAGCAGCCCTGAGGAGGGACTACTAGTGGATGAAAAGCTGGACCTGAACTGGCAATGTGCACTCGCAGCCCAAGTGGCCAACCGTATCCTGGGCTGCATCAAAAGCAGCGTGGCCAGCAGGATGAGACGCGTGATTCTGCCCCTCTACTCTGCTCTGGTGAGAGCCCACCTGGAGTGCTGTGTCCGGCTCTGGAGCCCCTAGCACAGGAAGGGCATGGACCTGTTGGAGCAGATCCCGAGGAGGGGTGCAAAAAAGATCTGAGGGCTGGAGCAGCTCTGCTACGAAGACAGGCTGAGAGAGTTGGGGCTGTTCAGCCTGGAGAAGAGAAGGCTCTGGGGAGACCTTACTGCGGCCTTTCAGTGCTTATAAGAAAGATGGGGACATACACTTTAGCAGGGCCTGTTGCAGTGGGATGAAGGGTAACAGTTTTAAACCAAAAGAGGGTAGACTTCGACTAGATAAAAGGAAGAAATTCTTTACTGTGAGGGTGGCGAGGCACTGGTGCGGGCTGCCGAGGGAAGCTGTGGCTGCCCCGTGCCTGGCGGCGTTCAAGGCCAGGCTGGACGGGGCTCTGAGCAGCCGGAGCTACCGGAACCCCGAGAGGGGGGCCGCCGCCTCCCGCCATCGCCGCTCTCCCCGCCTCGGGCCGACCTTTCCCCTCGCGCCGCTGCCGGCCAATGAGCGGCCTCGGCTCCGCCTCTTCCTCCGGCGTGTCCGCGTGCGAGGGGCCTCTCGTGCCTCTTCCTCTCAGGCGGGGGCCGCGCAGCCAGCTGAGCTGAGGTGGGGGGAGCCGGGCCCGGCCCCGCCGCACGCTCCGTCNGTGTGTATATATATATATATTTTTTTTTTTTTTTAGATGCCCCCGAAAAAGGGAGGGGACGGGGTTAAATCGCACCCGATCATCGGAAGGTTTGGGACGTCCCTGAAGATCGGGATCGTCGGGCTGCCGAACGTGGGGTAGGTGCTCAGGAGGGCGCGGGGCTGGGGGCCGGCGGCGGGGCGAGGCGGGGG
>VZSF01010129.1:344671-487794 GCA_013398295.1 Chionis minor | reverse complement strand
CCCGCCATCGCCGCTCTCCCCGCCTCGGGCCGACCTTTCCCCTCGCGCCGCTGCCGGCCAATGAGCGGCCTCGGCTCCGCCTCTTCCTCCGGCGTGTCCGCGTGCGAGGGGCCTCTCGTGCCTCTTCCTCTCAGGCGGGGGCCGCGCAGCCAGCTGAGCTGAGGTGGGGGGAGCCGGGCCCGGCCCCGCCGCACGCTCCGTCTTTCGCTCTTCCGCCGCGGGCCGCTCCGCCGGGCAGGGCTGGAGGGGGCGCGGGAGCCGGACTGAGGCGCTGCCGGGGCCTGCGAGCCGCCGTCTCCGGCTGGCAGCGTGGGGAGGGTGTTTCTCCTCGGCCTTTCCGTGGCGGAGGCCGCCGCGCTCTGCCGGGAGCGTCCCTCGCCCGGAGGAGGCGGGGGTGGAGGGTGAGCGGAAGGGGCCCCGCGGGTTGCGGCCCTCCTTCAGCGTGCCCTGCNAGGCGGGGGAGCGGGCCGGGGCCGCCCGGTAGGCCGGGCTCCCCCTCTCCCCGCGTTTGCTCCGGCTGCAGGTGGAGTGACCTGGCTCAGCTTCTGGGTGAAGGCAGGCAGGCGCCTGTAGCCGCGTGTGCGAGCTGAGGGTACAATCGCAGTCAGTGGTAGACTGACATCTTTAGCTTGAACTATTGATAGGTGGAGCGATGTAAAACACTCGGGTCGCATCAGGCTGGGATGTACAAGCCTGGACAAGAGAACAGTGAAGAACTAAAAGAAAAAAAGGCTTAGCAGTTGTTGAGTTTTATAAAATACTATGTGTTTTGCATTTGGTTATTTCCGTTGTTGTGTATGCACAATGCACATCTCTATGCAAATACATATATGCAAGTGCATACAAATTCTTTTTATATTTTATTTTTTTAGAGAGGGTGATGTGCGTAGGAAGGGGTTAACGGTACCATAAGTGTCATTTGTAGTAAAGAAGACTTTGTTTCTTGAAACTTCTTCAGAGTTTGTAATAAAAAAAAGTTGTGTAAGTTGTAGTTTGGGAGAGATGATGGAAGATGAATTATTCTCTGTCATGATTCTCGTCTGTAGTTGTTATGGTTCCTCAACGGACCTGTACTTAAAAAGGATGATGAATTACCTGGAGAATATCTGTGAGAAACTATTGGTTTTAATTTGCCTATCATATTTACTAAAAGAAGTTTTCAGAGTTCTCAAACTTTAAATCTAAAAAATTAGAGGAAAAGTCATTGAGTATGTCTCAGAGCCCTGACTACTGCTTTCTTGTCTTTTCATTATCATTTATTTGACTTTTCAGGATGTAGGTAAGTTGCATACCAGAAAGGAAATAATTATCTGTAACATTGTATAACATGTCAATGGAGAAAAACAGCATTTGCACTTAAGTTGTGATATAAGTTTCAAAGAAAATTGTGACTGACTTTTGAGCATGTTGGCTATATGCAGGGCAGCTTCCAGATTTCCTGCCCCTCCACCAGCGTCTGAGAAGTTATGTGAAACTTAAAAAAACCCAAACAAAAAACCTCACAAAAAACCAACACTCCCACCCCAAGAACAAAAAACCCAAACACACTCTCCTCCCCCCCCCAAAATATTTATGGTAGAAGATTCAGGAGAACTAAAAACTTTCTCTTAGCAATAACTTCAGAGTTGTTCTCTTTTGGGTTAATAAACGCCAACTAATGAAATAATCCGCTACTTGGTTTAAGTGAAAGTGTTCTTTTTCCCTGATACCACATGCAGGTTTTTTCTGTTGATATTTAACAGGGATGAAAAATGTTTGGTAAGTTGGAACTGTATCTTCGTATTCACAAAAGATTACTTGTAATTGATTAACTGATGTGGTTTACTTTCTATGCCCCTTTTTTTCTCTTTTGATTGTTGACTTTTATTGCTTAGATACTGAAATTATGTTAATGCGAAAGTCTGCAGGCACAGTACAGTTGTGGAAAGAGCTGATGAGTCTTGGCAAAGCTAGTTCACTCAGAATAAGTTTCAAGCATCCTTATTGGTTTCTCACTCTGTGCTTGAGGAAAATGACTAGTGGTCAGTAGAGCTGTGCTTTGCTTTTGACTTAAAATTTCTTTGTGAACTGACATGTGCAATATAGCCACTTCAGGGAATTTTCAAGGGCAAGGAAGAGAGGTAAACGTTGATGAATTTCAGTGGGACACTCCATATGTGTATTTGTACCCTGCCTGGTACTGGAATCAGGGCAGTGGTCACTGTTGTTGAAATAAAGGGGAAGTTCAGTATTGCTTTTGGGTTGGAATAAGATGTGTTGCTGTCCAGCCCTTTTAAATGCTTCTACTTTGAACTTTAAGAATGTGTGTATTTCATTTATAGGAAATCGACATTTTTCAATGTGTTAACAAAGAGTCAAGCGGCAGCAGAAAATTTTCCTTTCTGTACTATTGATCCAAATGAGAGTCGAGTACCTGTGCCAGATGACAGATTTGACTTCCTATGCCAGTATCACAAACCTCCAAGGTAACTCAAATTCTTAATATTTTTCTTCAGTTAAGCGGCTGAAATAGTATTCCTGAACCCAAAGTTTTCATAGAAGTCTAATGCAACTATACTGTCTTTAATGAAGTTTTTGCTGACCTCTGTTTTAGAATGTGAAATTATGTATGTGCTTGAATTCTACATTTTCTTTTTCCCCCGTATGACCTTTGTGGTATGAGAGTGAGAAATCTAGGAGCTGCTATTCACCACTGAGCACTGTTTGGTGCTTGGTGTTCCTGTCTTTGAAAGTAGTGGCTCTCAGGTGATTTGGAGGCTCTTCTGAAGAGATTTGGAAGATGAATAGTAGTGGACATACCTAACGTGTCATGAGGTTGCTCATTTGTAAAGTTTCCACCGTGTATTTTGTATTGTCCAGAATATTGTATGTACTTAACGTAGCCAAACAAATATCTGTCACCATACCTGTGTCCTCAGTCTTTTGACAGGGGGCTTTATGGGCTTACTGTTTTCCCCTGACTTGCTCTCTCCTTTTTATAGGCTCAGCTACTTTTTACCTGGTATATTCAGGGATATTCCTGCAACGTGTCTCTCTTCCTAATTGTTCCCTTATTCTAGGAGTGTATTAATGTTGGCACATCAATGGATTTTGCTACTGACTGTTTCTGTAATCTGCTTGTATATGTTCAGTGTGGGAACTGGATTTTTGCTTGAACAGCAAAATTTAAGGTGCTTTCAGAAAACAGAAACTTAAAGACACTTGTGACTTGTTAATTTCAGTTTGCAGTTACTTGCAGAGGTATCTGGAATAAAGGGAGTGTACATAAATCACAGGGCAAACTAGCATGTACGTCTGTGCTTTTGTTCAACACCTGGGCCTCAGTTTTAGAGCCAGATCACACCCACAATTAAAAATGATTGATTAGTCACTGATCAAAAATCCATTTGTTAACTTAATTTTCAGGTCCAAACAATTTGCTTCTGTAATTCCTATGCAGTTTTTTAAATACTGAAAAATGTATTAATAAGGAGCTGTTTGTTTAGGTGGATTGTTATAACATGTTATCTTGTTTTTCCTGCTCAAGTGTGTATTATGTGTACTTGTTAATATATGGATCATAAGACAGAACTCTGCTGCACGTGAGACAAAACTTTCTGGCTGTAGATTGTGTAGAAATAATGGTGTGGCTTTTAAGTTTTGTTGACAAATTTCTTCTGAATTGTAGTGCTATTGCTGCTTTGGCCACACGAATATCTTTCTCATTTAGCCATGACTGGCTACTTCTAAATTAATTGTTGAAGTGACAAAGGTTATTACATCTTCCCTCATCCTGCCTTTGGCCATCTATCCTTACAAGGAGTGCCAAGATTGTAAATACCTGTATGTGTGTTCTCCAACTCGCAAACTCTCTCTCTGGAAAAAAATCACCATTAAGCATTAATGAAAATAGTAAATATACTGAATTGGATAACAAGCTGGATATAAGTAGTAAATCAGCTTTAATTTGACTGGTCTTTTTACTTTTTAAAGAGAGCATTTATTACTTAAAATCAATGGGTGGGGGGGATTAGTGGGTAGTTACAGCTCCTGAGTCCACGTGCAATGTTTATATGATTTTAATGTATCACTATAACAGTAATAAAGCAGCAATATTTAGTGTTAATTGAATAGCGCAGTAGACTGAGGTAAGTCTTCTTGGGCTGTTTGTACTTGTTTGTGTGAGACTAACTCAGGAAAAGAAGGCTATGGTCATGAAGATACACAACTGAATTGTAATTTAAATCCCTTAATTTCTCTTGTATAGTCTTGATTTTGTGCTTCATCTTTAAGTAATAAGTTCTGTGTTAATTTTCTACTTGTTTGGATTAGTAGATGTAATCAATCTATGCACGCAGAATGATTTATAAACAGGGAGTTCTCTTCAAATTAGACTCTTGTCTAGCCTCAAGATTTTGTCTTTTTAAAATCTAAAGCATTCAGGTTTTTATTTCCCATGTGTTACACTTAGTCATCGTGTAACTGCAGTCATTGTTGGGAGGTGGGGGTGGGAAAAAAAAAAAGGGGGACTTTATCTTAACTAAAATAATGTATGACAGGCCAAAGTAATTTTGCCTTGATGCCCGCTGTGAGAGAGGGAAGGGAAGAGTGGGACCAGGCTGGCAGTTGCTGTCTGTCACACTGAGCTGAGGTTGCTGCTGCTTCAGAGAGGTGAACTCTATGGCTGAGAATGTTGCTAGCATGAGTTTGCAGCCGTTCTGCATCAGAGGAAGAGTTAGGCTCTTTGGGTACCGTTGGTTGCTTGAAGATCCGTTCCTATGTCCAAAAGAAGAAAGCATCAGTTTGGATGGACTGGTGTGCAGTTACTTACTAGCTGATGCTGAAAGCTGACTGTTATTACTTAATTGGAAATGTAAATGCTTGTAAAAGAAATCATGTAGATAACAATTTAAAGACTATTACACAAAGGTAAATCTGTACTTAATAGATTAAGGTATGCAGCCAGAACTTACAACCTATGCTTTTTTCTCTTTCTGCAGCAGTGGATGATGTATATGACTGTTTACAATAAATAAGTTCAGTGATACAGACTTTACACAGAAGGTGGGCTACAAGAGCTTCCAGTAAAAACTGCCATATTGCTGCCAAGTGAATTAGCTGAGCAAATTTCCTTGGGCTTTAATGTTACCTGTTGCTTGCTTTCTGGTGTGAATGAAATTGTAGATATGAAAAAAGGAGAGACCTTACTATATTAAAAATAATTATGAATGCTTGTGATTTCAAGGCTTTAGTTTATATTCTGTTACTAACCTAATCTAATTTAAGCTACTTATTTGCTTGTTTTAAATTTTATACAATATTCAGTGAAAATTTGTATTTGTTACATTGTGCCAACGTGTAGCTTTTTCAGAAAGGAAAGACTGTTGGCTTTTTATTTTGTTGTCCTTCTATGCCTGTTCTCCCAACATGGGTACTTTCAAGCAAGGTTTGCCAGACTAATGATTGAATTAGTTACGGTTTAGTAATTGGAAAGAGAATATTTTCTTTGGGCTGATTCACTTCAGCAGGAACTAAAGCAGAAAGGTGTATTTCCCCCCCTCAAAATCTGTGAATCTTAAGCAGGGAGCAGAGGATGAGATCTGCAAATTCTAAAATGGGAGAGATGTTCTTCCTCTCAGCAGGTAGTTCCTGGCTTGAAAATTGGGACTTGGAAGCCACAAACAGTTGATCTGTTAATTGCAGTTAATATTTTAACCAGACATTTTGTGTTTAGAAGTGACGGGTTTCTTACACAGGAAAAGAACTGTGCATGTAGCACATCTAAAGAAATTTCAGTAATTTAATAAAAACTTAATTAAAGCTATTCTTGTGCATTTTTTTTTTTTGTTCTAAATCTCATTAAGATGATGCTTAATCACCTTAAGCCTAAAAATATTTTTTTAGTGTAAGTATGTCAAACTGATACCGTTTGGACAAGTGATTTGTGTCGTAACTCGCAAATATCTTGAAAGCCTCTGAGTGTATATGTGCCCACCAGACTTAGCCCGTGTGGTCCTCCCTGCTACCGCAGCTGTGGCAGTGCTGTGCCTGACCAGGAGATGTGTCTCAGTGGTAACGTTTGATTCAAGCTTCAAAGTAATTTTGAGTGATGGGGTGGAGGAAACTGCTATTTTCTCTTTTTTTTTAGTTTTGTGCCCCAAGTATCTCCTCACTGCAATTATTTTCATTCTTTCTCCTTTACTTTAAATTCTTATTTTAGTCTATAGAAATTTTTCACCATGAGGGTGGTGAGCTCTTGGAACAGGCTGCCCAGGGAAGCTGTGGAGGCCGCATCCCTGGAAGTGTTCTATATGATTAACTAAAAGACATACTCAGGTAGAAGCTATGTAAGCCTAAGCTGTATTTTAACTGTAAATAGTTAAAACGGAAGGACTGTATTGGCTAATAGTAATCAACCTGTGTGAAAATATTATTAAAAAATGTGATTCTAAAGTCTATGTTTCTACTTCCTACTCTGGTTAAAATCAAATGAGATTATAAGTAAGAATGAGTAAAATGTAAATAGTTTGGTTCATCCTTTCTCAAGTTATGGGTATTCATTGAATTCCTTGTTTGTTTACACCTGGATGTGAGTACATTGCCTTGCACATATGTGTCCATAAAACACAATGTTTCTTGCAGCCGCAAACATTTCTATTTAACTTAGACTGTTTTTAATCTATCTTGGATGTCCTTTTCAAACTTAAATCTTAAAGCAATCCTGGATATGTCGCATGACTGTAATATATAAAGTGCAACTACTCCCCTTCAGTTCTAGCACTGTCCAGTGTACTTCCTGATGTCTGTCTTTGTCAGCAAATGGATTTGTTTTGTTCTGTTGCACTGTAGATTGGTAAAATTCAGATCTTCACTGCTTAAGTGATGGTTACTGAGCTAAATCTGAGTAACTTCAGTGGTTGTTTAGGTCTTGAAAGTTCTGTATAATATTAAACAAAAGTTCTCTTGAACTCACTATAGGACGGCATACTCAGATACTTGATAAAGTTTTGCAGTCAAAATTATGTGATCAGTTGGTGGAAGTACTTAGAAACCAGATCAGCAGTGGGACTTTTTGAATGATGTCATGTGGGCCTTACTGCAGGTTTAAAAAGAGCACTTATGTAAATGAAAGCCACCTGTAATCAGAGTAAAACGTGAATACCTTTGCTATGTGTAACTCTAGCGTATCAGTATCTGTAAGTCAATCCTGTGGTTTACAGAAAACAACTGAAAATTGGTCAGTATATGGTGGTGTTAATGTGTGCCTTCCTTCAGTGTTACTGAGTTTGCCCACTCTTCTGTCAGTTCTGAGCCTGCGTAAATCAGCTGTGCTGGGATGCTTGTTCTGGCATTGCATGTGAATAATTTGCCAGCAGTGAATGAAAGATCTTAAGTAGTGGTGACTTGAGCCATCTTTTCTGCCTGGTGGGAGAAGGCAAAATTTAATTAGTTGTACACCACGACATGGTGTAATAACTTACTGAATAGTTTGAGAATGCAGGCATTTGATATACATGGGACACCAAGTATGTGCCTTAATCCCCATTGAATCTTTTACCTTTTTACAATTCATGTAAGTGAAATTTAATTAGCAGATTTTTCACGTCTGGTTCATGTGCTATTAGGCTTAAGTCTTGTTTGTCAGTACCATAGATAAAATGCTGTTAATGAAATTGTTCTTGCGTAGAAATGACCAGGGTTCATCTTCAGTTCCTAGTTCTTCAGAAGCAGGTTCTTTTTAATTACCGTGTGAGGTATTGTGCTTACGTTGGTCCAAAGTGCTTGCAAGATTGACTGCAGAAGATGTAATAGGGAGTACAGCCTCCTGGAAGAGGGAGGGACTGTGAACTGTTCTTTTTCTGTTTGGAAGTGAGCCAGAAATAGTGGTGAGGACAGACTTGAGAGTTGAATGGCTTTCTAAGAATTTGTCACGGCACCCATGTTCTCCTATGTTGCTACTCTTACTTCAGGTCACTTGTGAATTCTTAAAGGATGACTCCTACTTGAGTTATATGAATTTTTGTGAAGGAAGAAGAGTTTCCCCTTTCTGACAGATTTCAGATAGCTGCTTTTAAAAGCAGAAGAGCCTGTGCTGGAACCAAGGGATGAGTAGCACATTTGGCTTTACCAAAGAGAAAATGAGAGATGGCCGTTTTACCCTAATACTAAAGAATCTGGCCTTTTTGGTATGTGGGACCTAGTCAGGTAGAGTTTGAGTTGAGAGAAATTTCTCAAACTATTTAAGAAACTAGTAAAAAACAAGCGCGTTATGAGAATTATCAAACAGGCTAACTGGAAAATTGCTGCATTTTGAACTTAGTTGAAGCTGTTATGTGGCATTCCAGGGTCTCTGGTGAATGTGAGATTTTTAGTAAACTGTAGCAAATGCTGCAGAGAAATTATTGGGGTATTGTTTTCATTGGAGAAGAGAGACTGTGGAGACCTAGAAGAATAAAAACCTAGGTAGATAAACAGCGTCTTGGTTATGATGTTTCAGTCTAAGTCAAAACTTCAAATGTATGCTACCTGTGAGGTTTCTCAACTAAATAATTATTTGTGAAAACTCGAGAAATAAATATATGCCTTTTCCTCTCAAATTTTGGAAAAAAAAATTATGTGCAACAAATTGCAGATACCATATGTTTGTGCATTTTAAAAGAAAGAAGATAACCGGTTGCATTATACTCTTCAGTACTACTGTACTGAACAAACAGGTCAGGTAAACTCCTCTTACCTGTTTAAATGACTGTATTGGACAGAAGTTTGAAACAAAGTTGGTGAGAAATAGGCCTTCTCCCCTGCTAAATGCATGGCCCTATGGATGTATAAGTCCCCTTCGTTCATTTACTCCTGAATTAATTCCCTAACCACCGGACTACGAAACTAGTCTCTTTGGCCCAGTGAGTGTTGTGCTCTTTGCACAGTAGCTCGTACAGTGAAGGTGGTATGCTAACACAAACCCACTCTTGCTGTTTTCTAAGTGGGGTAAAAAATCCTTGCTCAAGGATATTTCTGGATTAGGTAATTGGTTCATATTATAAATTCTTGTGACATGCTTTATGGTAGATTGGTGTTGCACTGATTTGTACAAATGATCAGTTGATGCCACCTGTTCCTGATGATCATTTGAGGCTCAGTGACATTATGCTAATGCTGACTAACGAATCTTAAGAAATGGAAATTAATCTGTTTAGAGGGGGAGAGGAAAAAAAAAGAACAATCCAGTTGTCTTCTACATTTAAAAGAACTAAGGCACACTCAAGATATATGGTACTCCACCCCTTCTTCGCAGTGTTTTCTGTTTAGTTTCATAATGTTTACTCTTTGTCCTTCAGAGCATAGGCAAGCATGACTAGTTTGTGCCTTCTTCAGCTTTTCTCTGTATTCATCTTTATACAATGAAATGGAGATCTGGGCTTAGGAAAGGGACAGCTAAGAACGGAGATGGTTTTATTTTGCTTGGAATGTTAGCTTTGTGGTACCCAAGGTGAAGATGAGAAAACATCCTGGAAACCCGGATACTCTACTTCAAAGGTCTCTTTCTCCTATTTGTCAATTGTGAAATAAACTAGTGCTTGGGTTTTCTTTCCATTGTCTAGCAAGTGAGGTTGATTCTGGTGATAGAGTGGTCTATCTGCATATGAAGGTATCTGTCTTGCTCTAATGTGGCATTTTTGTAGTGAAAGTGTGAATTCTTCTGATGGCTGGCCAGGAAGTTAATCCTACCAGAATGATGAGAGGGGAGCATAGAAGAAGACCACCACCTTTGCTTTTCTTAAAACACAGTATAAATGACAATGTAGAAGTGCTTTAGAGAGGGGCATTTTTCTACCTTACTGTTGACTTTAGTTTTGTGTCAAAAAGCAGGGAATTATAAACATCCTGACTGGGATGTTGCTGCTGTTTCTTCTGAAGTATGTATTAGCTCTGCGCTTCTGTCAGGCAAAAGGAGTTATTGGGTTAATATATTAATAGAGTTACTGGTTTCTGTCTTCAGAATGTACATTACTCTTGGTAGCATATTAAAGGATTTGCTGGTTGCCTTTGAGTTTGTGTACTGGTAGTTTAAAAAAAAGATAGTTTGCAAAGAAAACCGTAGTGGGACAAAATTGTAATATTTTCAAAGTTTGTTTACTTCAAAATGCACTTATACTCATGTTTTGCATTCAGCAGCATTAACTTGCAGTACAAAACATCTGTCTTCCCCTTCTTTTCATGGGCCTAGTGAAGTTTAAAGCTAAAAGTCAACATACTGTGTACCTGAATCTAAGTAATGTGTGCTATGTTGTAAATATTTTCTTGCATATTTTTTTTAAACTCAGTCTTCTGGGTATTCTGTCCTATTCATGCTTGTTTCTAAGCACATCGCAAAGGTATTAATGACATGAAATGTGCATTAAGTTCCTAACTTATTACACCTGACAGGTTTACTGATACTTTGAACTTCACCTTGATAAAGAAAAAGATTTTGTCCAAATCTTGTATTGTGAAATTAGTTTACTTGAAAGTAATCCTTTTTCTTGGGAAGTGTTAGAGGAAGATTGAGAACAAAACCAGGGTAAGAGCATTTGCTTTTAGGTCACTGCACTTCCAGAAATATTGATGTTGCATACTAAGGCTCTAATGGATCATATCTTTCCAAACTGGGGAGTTCATGTCAAGTGAGGCAGTGCATCTGCTAATGTTAAACTACGTTTTGTGTTATTTGCAATCAAATGGAAGTGGGCTAGCATTAGGAAAAAAAAGTTGGAAACTTGTTTTGTTCTGCCTAAGTCCATTGCACTGAGCAGAAACGATGATCTGTAGATTTATGTAACCACAGCTTTTTCTGTCTGGGCCATAACTGCCATAACAGGCATCAGGATAAGAAGAGAAGGGTGGTTTCTGATGTTAGTGGAGTTTTCTGCTGTTACAGATTTGATGGTCATGCTGTGAAATACTTCGGTATTTGGAGGACTGAATATATATATTAGCAAGCTGTCACACTAATGAAACTAAAGCTTAGTTTGGGCCGTGGACAGTAGAGGCTTCAAAAGTGCAATGCTGTACAGAGAAGGTCTCTGTATGGGGTTGGCTAGGAGGTCACTGGCTGGGTCATGCCTAGCACTCATTCACATCTATGTGGTTCCTTCCATCTGTGAGCAGCACGGCCATGGTAGGTCTTTGGGAAAGACATCTTAAGGTAGAATTTGTATCTTTAGATTTGAATCTCATGTTGAAGAACACTCACCATTAAAGAAGGCTTTTCACCACTTTACAAATTGGCACTGTAAGCTCATGCAGACTTCGTACTGTAAGTCACACCTTTCTCATTGTTATTAAAGCTATGGATTTGGGTGTTTTCCATTATCTTACTGTCAGTAAAACAGTGAACTGTTGTATTAATCCTAGCATACTGCTAATGACATATAATGGTAATAATTTAAAGTGTTCACCGGAAATTAAATAGTGTTCCAGCTATTTATTTTGAAGCCATCAAGTTGGAGATCTTGATGACTATTGTGTGCTATATGGTGTGACTATGGTCATTTGCAAGTGAGGAACTTAGAGCATTTCAGTGTGGTTCTGTCACTGCCACTGTTTATGATGATGTTGTCATTTGCATACACCATACAAAGGTGCTTTTTGTCAACACCTAGTCATAAAATTTTAGGGTTTTGGTTTTTGCCGACTCAGGTGGATTTTGAGAGGTAATTTAGTTTGGAAGATACACGGAAAGATTAATGCCCGTTAAACTATTTGCTCATTTTAAAACAACTTGAGAATTTGTAGAATATAAAAAGCTTGCAGTTTATAAATTGCTATATGCATTTCCAGTAGCTCTAAAAGCTGCTTCTTTCCCATTTTTTGGTGAGCTAATTTGAACTTTATGACTGTTTTCTTGTTGCTATATAAAATGTCATGTAGACACATCTGCTAACCTGTTGCTGTTGACTATGGTGGAAAACATCATAACCGGTTACATTATAATGCCAGCTTCATGTTGATTTGTTTTCTGCTTTTTTTCAAATTGTTTGCATAACCCTGATCACTGCTAGTTTTAATCACCACTGGATTAAAGAAATGCCGGTGTATTCCAGGAAAGTTGCTAAACTTTATGAACTAAATGGTAACCTTAAAGGTGTGTGGTAGCAGAGTGTAATGGCCATTTATATGTTTTCATCCCTTTGGTACTGTGAAAACTGCTCATTACAGATGACTGACTTCATGCCTCAGTCTTCCAGGCCTGGTTGATTATTTGTATAGTTGTCAGTGTGGTTCCACACTTTGAAACTAGTTTGCTTCATTTTACATGAATAATGACAGAGAAATTAAAGAATGGTTGATGTTTTATGTGAGAGGGGGAATCTTATCTTTTGTACATTGCACATTAAATAAGGAGGAAGGCTACTGTCATGTATAACTTGCTCTAGAAAAAAGAAATGATGGATTTTTGTGTTCTGAATTTTTCTGTGCCAAAAGTTTTGGCTAATATGCTTCAATAATGAAACTTTTAACTTTTGTATTTCAGCAAAATTCCAGCCTTTCTGAATGTGGTGGATATTGCTGGCCTTGTGAAAGGAGCCCACACTGGCCAAGGCTTAGGAAATTCCTTCTTGTCTCATATTAATGCCTGTGATGGGATCTTTCATCTGATGCGTATGTAACCTTATTTATATGTTCTCTCTATAGCTTAAGGACAGCATTGTGATACTGTAATTAAAGAACTGTGGAATAAATATCCATTACAATTTTAACTTTTACCGTTCCATTCAAAGTCATCAGGTTTTGGGTTTTTTCAACGAAGAAAATCCCAATTCTCTGCTATATAATTGGGGGAATGGAATGTGATAATAAAAGGCTGAAATGGAAGTAGAAAATGAAAATATGGAGTTGGTAGTGGACTCTGGGATTCTGTTCCTCACAAGGCAAGCCTCACTTCTTTCCTTTTCCTGATTTCTGTGTGACTTATTGAGTCTTGAATGCCTCCCCTCTGCCATCTCTGTGAATTCTGAACATTTCTCAATAAGACCAAGGGCTTTGATTCCCTCTCTCATCACCTTTTACAACAATACAGGACTGGCCTTCAGAGTCATGTTAATGTCACTTACAAACTTAGCACTTAAAAGCTTGTTGAAAGCGTATGTTGATTTGCAGTATACTTTGAGTATTAAAAAATGCTTCTGGTCTGAAAAGATTGGGCTTAATATTTTTGCAGAATTGAGGAAACTGAACACCTTTATTGTTGTCTTTTGGTTGGCCATTATTATACAGTGAGTGGTGCAACAATAGAACAAAATAAACAAGCAAAATAGAAATACTTTTTATTTGGTGATTGGAGCAAAAATTTTTTGTGGGCAGGGTGTTTAAAAAAACAAAGCCCAAAGGCATGGAATATTACTATCTTATAGTACTGGTTTAGATGCTTCGAACCACTGTTCCCATGAGGATGTTTTTTGGAAATACATTTATGCAGAGCAGTGAACTGATGTGCCTCTACAGGATCTGCGTGCTTGGTGAATAGTAAGTATGCTACCTCAGCCAATGCATCAAGAATACCTAGACACTGATTTGGGGCAGCGTGCTGGTGGTGTGTTTTCAGTCAAGCGAGCTAAACTTTGTAGGGAAAGGTATTATGTTCTTAGGCTTATACTGTTGAAAAACAGGACGTGCTTTTGGGAACACTGGCCTTTTTAAAGGTCTTCTGGTATCTGGAAACCATCTAGAACTGTTTGTGTGTTTTTGGAGTGTTACTTCTCTTTTGAATAGTTGGCCTTATTTGTATTTTATTAGTACTACTATTTTCTGTTAGTTGTTTGATACATACTTGCAATACTATGAAAACTACGGGCTATTGTAGCTAAATATTTAATGGCATTTAAAGCAAAGAGGTTTTGAAAACGCAAGGCCAGATCCTTACTGGATAGAGTGAAGTAAGTCTTTTTGAACTTGTACATCATTTTAGGAGCTAGTTCAATATATAAAGGCTATACTAATACACTGGTGTATTTTAAATATTTGTAACTACACAAGAACCATTGCTACAGTATCCCTAGAAAAAGGGGGGGAATCGGTTTTGCCAAAGCCATTGCTATCCTGGAATTGTAATTGCTGTTTTGCCTGGTGTCAATTGAGAACAGGTGGTAAACTCTTTATACTTGCTCTGTTTTGATAATTTTCTCATAAATGCATGTTAAGGAACAGATTAATGTAATAGCCAGTGGAGAAGATGCTTTTTAATCTATGTATTGAATAATCCTAAGCATTTGTTTCAGGTAGCTATTATAAGGGTTAACACCATTTGTTTTTCTCTTTGGGGCTTGAAGGAGGAATGAGACTACTGTTGTGGTTTTTTAAACCATTTGGATACTTACTTTGTATTAATATCTATTTCTTCTACTCTAATCTTGTATTTACTTGTCATGTTTCAGTTTCTTCCAAGGTTTCTGAAATGCAGTAGCTGTGAAACAGTTGTTGCTGTTTTTCTTCATTGGGAGCAAAAAAGATAACGGAATCACTTTTTAACTAACACTTTTTCCTTTTTCTTGTTAAAATCTTAACTCTGCCTCTTATGCTGCTCTTCCTAGATGTTTTAGCTAGAACACAAGCTAGTAATGAACTGAAGTAGAAATTCTGTGTGTTGATTGCCCAATAAACACAAAGATCTTTCAAAATATTACTTGGGGATAATAATAATAATAATAAAAAGCTAATGCAAAATTTTGTCAAGAGATGTAAAACTACTTCTTTTTTTTCCCCTCTGCAAAGTGCGTATTAGTTCTACTTTCCTTTCCCCACAGTACTATAAAAATGAAGATTTAGCACTAAAAGCTAGTAATAGACCTCTAGGAAATTAAAAAAAAAAATCTACTGGTTACACGGCATGAATTCTAGTTAAAACCTAGAGCTTAGTGAAGTTTTCAACATACCGTGTCAACGTATATAATAAAAAAAGTATAAACCTTTTCTATATGCTGTAATGTTTTTACACCCACCCACCTGTCAAAATTATTTCCAATCTAAAAATTCCTTTTTGCGAGTCTGTGACGTACCTGGAGTCTGCATGGTTTCTATCAGATTACAGGAACTACCTAAACTGTGTAAATACACAGACTTCCCAATGTCTGAGAGGATGAAGCTTCTTGGTTGCTCTTTACCAGGATTTGGTCCAAATTCTTAATGAACTGTGTGTCTTTAAGAACCCTAAAGCTCTGAGAATGGCCCTTAGTTTTCAGTCTTGCAGGTAGACAGTGAATCTCTGCAGTTGTGTAGAAGCTAGTTTAATAGGAGCAAGCTGTCTGGGTTCCTTTTAAAGGGGAATAGGCATTGGACTGGAAGGTGAAGCTGTGTGCTAGCAAGCTGGAAAGGAGGTGTTGCTGGAGATGAAGAGAAGATGTAAATGATAAAAGGTTCTTAAGAAGAGATGCAGTAGGAAGTGGTCTGGGGACCATGCTTTTTCAAAGCATGAAAAAGTTAGCGTTTGTTTTTGCTACGGTTTTGAGTTGATCTGGAAAAAATTTTCACCTTTGAGCACTGAAGCCATTGCTCCTTGTCTTTATGCTGTTGTAATGTGCACTACTGCTGCCCATGTTAATGGCTAGCACGTGAAGCAGAGCCCTTTGGAAAATTGGTCTGTTCTTATTTCTGGATGCCAGGCAGAAAGTCAGAAGCGGGTCGTTGTGGGGTTTGTGCTGTAGACTTCGAGGTCTGCATGCCTGAGTATGTTGAGGAAAGGCTTGTTAGGCTTCGACTTAGCTTGGTTCAATTGATGTTTTCACAAAAGGCAGTTTGAGAATTAACTCACTCAAGTTGTATTAAGCTAATGATAGGCGAGGAAGTGGCTAGCTAGGAATGGAGAGCTTTTGTTGAGTACAATGAGCCAAACTTTGGGAATCTCCCTGAAGGTATTTTATAGTCTTAGGTTAAAGGTTTTGATCCTGTTTTCGTTATTCATTGAGAATGTGTTGAACTCTGCTTTCTTTAGGACAAAAGGTTGGTTTGTGGTTTCTTTTAGCTGCCATAACAAAGTTCACTGTTGTTACCTCTTTGTGTTATGAGGTGGTTTTTGAAGAAGGTTATTGCCTATCAGTTTATCCACCACAGGGCACATAGGTGAGCTACAGCTGTAGTACTCTCAAAGTAATTATAATTACATTTCTGTTGGAACTGTGGAAGTTCTGTGTGGTATTTACCTAGATTGTTTCTTGCATGGCATAAAGCTGAGGAGAAACAAGATTTATTTCTCTCTCGCTAGTTCTCTGCATTCTTTCATTTAAAAAAGGAAAGTACCCCCACCTTGAAATGGTTATGGATTTTCAGCCTTCAAGTTTCCATATCCTAGGTATACTGTTACTTTCCTGGGGAGACACAGTGTTCATTAATCAACGAAAACATTGTTTTTTATGTCTAAGGTGTATTTTAATATATCTAAAGAAACAGCAACACGTGTGAGAACAGCATGTGGTAAGGTAATAGGACAAGTAAAAGGAGAGGTAAGTTTTTGTGTTGAGCACCACTGTATTTTTGTACATGATTGTAACAGTAAGAAGTAGATTCTCTTGGCTCAGCAAACAAGGTGAATAAGTTTTCCTGTACAGAATAGACCAATATCTTCTTGGGTTTTGATATTTCCCGTAGATTTTTTTTCAGTGCACAAACTGAAAATGAATTACTGGTATTTAAAATCACTTGACCTCAATATACTTTTAAAAAAATATTTTTTCGGAGGTTATCCCAGTTTCTCAAGGGTAGGGGTATATTTTATTTTTGGCCAAATCCAATTATGAAAACTTCAAACACATATACTTGCTTACTTACTGGCTGAGTGAATGGGGAATTTTATTTTAAAACTCTTTCCTGCCCTGGATAGTGGCATCTACAGCCTTAGTACTATAGTAACCTGACACGTGCTTTAAAGTAGTTACAGCTTTGTTCATCTTTGAGTTTCACTGTTTAATTTGAAACATTTTTGACAGTTCTATTTTTCATGTTTCAGATGTATTATGGTTTTAACTGAGGCAGCAATGTTTTTGTGGTGGCAGAAGGCAGGCTGTTTGAAGATTGTAATAGTGTTTCTTCCCAAGTTGCATGGCTTTAACCACCTTTCAACTTTTATGGCAGATCAGTCACAAGTACTTGTAGAAAATTACTTTCTTTGTATGGTGGACTAAAAATGGCAACCTTGTTACAAGTGTAAATTTACAAATTGCTCTTAAATAATGCTTCTGTGAAGAAAATGGTAGATGTCGGTATTTAGTCCCTGCTACAGCTCTGTCAGGCTTTTGAATGTACTGGATGTTAAACAGCCAGACCTCTTAATGTTTTTTAGTTTCTCTTCCCACTGATATCCTGCAGGCCTAGTTTTTTGGAAAATACGTTCCACATTTTTCTCTTATTTTTAGTTTTTCAAATGAAATCCAGTCTTCCTCTTCAAAGTTACAGAAATTGGAAGGAAATTTGTCTGTAAAAGTACTTTGCTATCAAGGCGCTTTGCTCCTTTTTAATAAATAAAAAGACCTTGGGGTTCGATGCCTGATGTTTGAAGTAGGGCAGGCAACGTTGGCTTTTGTGGAAGAACTTGGAGCTCACTTGCATGCCATCCACCTGGTCTGGTCCTGCAGAGGAACGAGTGAGCTGCCCGCAATGACGTGGTGCTGGGGGAGCACAGGCAGGTAGGTGTGGGGAGCTCCTGCTTTGCTGCTTTGCCTGGAAGTGCACCTCACTCCACAGCAGAGGAGCTGTAGATGCTTCTCAGGGGCAGGATGGGGAGTCTGGTAATTGATAATCTGTGAAATGCTGTTCTTTGTGACAAGAGCAAAAACCCATGGAGCTAGGTAAACGTCTCCTGTGGTCTTATAGAAGTGACTGGTGAGACCAATATGAATTGGTTCCTAAAAAGCTTTAATTGCTTTTACTGCAGTTTTATGTTTGTTGTAACTGGGAGTGTTGAGTACACCCCCTGCTTCGGCCTCCTTCAGGCTTTTAGGTAACTTCTAAACCAATTTGCTGTCATTTACAACTTGGATAGATGTGAATCACGTGAGCTGAGTGTAGTTTATTTTTGATGAGATAAATGCTATTCGAAACTGAGTTTGACAATGTTTGTACTGATTTTTGCTCAGCATTTAAAATCAATTTGACTTGGCTTTATTTTTCTATCATCATGAGGGTTATTGGGAACTTGCAGTAATACTGCCAGTGTTTTGATTTACCTGTAAAAATCAAAGTGATGATAACAAAGTTATTTAACTGAGTAAGATGCATCCACTGTTCTGACTTCATTTTTTTACTTTCTAAAAAAAAAAAGTGCGTATTTTATGTATAAAGATGCTAATCATTCTGTGGCTTTTATTTTTGTGGAGGCACAGTGCATTTTTTCCACCCTATGTTCTGTAAGAAGAAATCATATCTGCTGATTGCTGTTCGTGGAAGCTGACTGCTACAGAGAGGAGGCATATGATGATATCACTTAGCCACACTCCACTGCACTAGCGTTTCAGTGAATGAAGTATGAGTCGCATCTCATCCCTTCAGCATGTGTAGTCTGTGTACTGGGAATCGTAGTGGCTCTATTTATGCAGCTGTAGCTCAGCTGTGTCACTTCTGATATCTGAAGCTGTTTTTTCATTTTTATAATGTGTCAAAAGTCACCTTGAAATGATGTAAATGTAGCTGTCTTACAAAATTTTGTTGTCTTCAGCAGCATATTTTGGTTCAATTTTTTGAAGGTGCTTTGATTGTTTTGTATTACTGAAAGTAATCCCACCTGTTAAAAAAAGAGAAAACTTAGGGTTCCTCTTCTACAAATACAAACCTTTCACTGCTAAGCTGCCTAAGTTTAAAAGTAATTTGCATATATTAAACTTCTCAGTGTTACGCAATCAAGATGTATTTCTGCATGGTGTTGGATAGATAATAGTTCTTATTGAGATTTTCTTTTCCTTCTTATTTGTTGTTAGACTAACTAATGTTTAATAAAATATTTGGAGTAGCCCACAGTTAAGCTAAGCTTTCAATTAGGTTTCAGTGACTTCTCCATATGAAAACCAAAAATTGTGAAAGTTTTCAAATTAAAGTGGCAGTTGTGGTCATGTGAAACATTTTATTATATTAACTAATGCTTGGGGTTTTGGTGTGGTGGGTTGGGTTTTTTTTTTGTAAAATACAGTAAAGTGTGTTGAATCTGTTATCAAAAAAAATCTCCTATGCAGAGCCTTACCCAAAGTTATGAAAATGGTATTCGTCTACCCCTTTTAGCAAAATGATCACCAAAACTGAAATAATTTTTATTAGTAAGACTAGGTTTGCATTCAATGTTGCAGTTTCAGAATATCAGATCACAAAAAAACCTAACCTGGTGTAATTTGTTTTAGGCCATGTGTTATCTTTGAATTTTACCTCTCAGCATTCAGATAGTAAGTCCACCACCTTGAAAGGGAAGGGAGGCTAATAAAGATAATCCCAGACATGCATACAAATTTGCTTATCATTAGTTTTTTCCTCATATAAAAAAAAATGCTTTTGTTGCAGGAGAGGAGGATTTTTCAGAAGCTGCTTAGCTTTATTTTGCTTCAGACATTTTGTTCATGTAGATGATACAAGTGGAAACAGTGGACTGTCAGATTTCTCCTCTCCCCCTTGCAGCGGTTTTGTACCTGCAAGCAGAAAACTGAATGCACATGTAACAACCAGTAGCTGAATCTAATCAGGCCTTTCCCACCCTCTTGGTACTGTACTGCATTCTGTACAGTAATGAACAAGACTGGGGAAAGTGCCTTCTGAAAACAGATAAAGTTAAGTTCTGAAGTAAACAACAATGTTGTGTAGAGGAATTCTATATGCCTACCAGTCTTTCCCCTTTTAAATAATGTCAAGCAGCCAAAAGGAAGCACATCTGATTTTTTTTTCTTTTTTTTTTTTCCTTTTTGGGCACAGGTATCAGTTTGAGGCAAAAAAAAAAAAAGCCACCGACAAAATGCAAAATGCCCAGTAAAAAAGGCAAGGAAGAGGCAGTAAGTCGTGGAAGACATTTTTCAAGAAGTTGTCTAGACAAAACATTTGTTGCAGGGAAACACATGCGGTCATCATTAGTGTCACGTCCAAGCCTCAAGCCATCTTGGAGAGCTAGTGCTGTTGGATTTTTCTCTCTGGATCCAAGAATGGAAGCGCAGCAGTCTTTGCTTAGGGAAATTGTTGGTAGAGAGAAGTTAGTCATACAGACATCTGCTCAAAGAAGCTTCTTGAGAAATAACCATGTAGGATTGGAGTGAACGTTTGTGCAGCGTTCAGCAGCGGAGACAGTGGATGTAAGTGAAATTGGAAGTAAATCAGGGGCGAGACCAGGCATGGTTTTTGGGGCACCATACCCCTTTTGTGGTACAATGGCTGTTATCTTTCTCTTGTGCCTACTCTTCAATACAATGATACGGGAAGAGGCCCTAGGATGAAGGCTGATGCTGCAAGGCAGTTGTCTGTTGATGTAATCTACTTTGTAGAAGCATCTGAAGAGCAGAAAAGAACTTTGTGTGTGTTTTGGATAGTAGTACATTATTGACCAAAACATTGGTAGTGGAATTAAAGGACCAGGATGGGATTCTTGCAAATCTTATGTGCCGCTTCAACTAGTGCTCCTACTGAACCTAAACCTGCAAGAGGGAGACATTTTATACACCCACATTTTGTTCAATAGATCAGTGCCAGTGCGCGATCAGCTAGCTTAATTTGGCCAGCTGTGGAAAACTTTTAACTAATCGGACTTTTCACTTAGGCAAATAAGATTGATACAAGAACAACAATAACCTCGTAAGCTAAACTATTGCAGAAGAATTTTGCAAGACCTGTTGTTGTTCTTACTTGAGCATAGTATTAGTGACTCTAAGGTCTAGGAATTCACACTGTAAAATCACCCTCATCTCCTGTTTTGTTGTTAGTGCTTTCTTTGTGTGCATATACGAACAAAACTTATCAGTTTGTACCTCAAAACTGTTTGAAGCTTTATCTCCCACAGAGGAGTGAATTTGTTTTCCTGGGCACGTGGGTGCAGCTTGTGGAAAAGGTGCTGGAAAATTGTCAGCACTCTGAGTTAGCCTTTGTCTTTATCGAACAGTAAATTACATCGCCAGGCTGAGTGAAAATGATACCTGAGCTTTAATCCATATTTCTCTAAGGCCAGGTAACTGCAGTTTAAAGCACAAATAAACTCAGATAAGGGTTTGAATAGGCTTTATTGTTAAATTTGTCACAAGTAATTGTTATTCTGAAAGCTGAATAAACCTCTACAAATACACGGGCATGAGGGCAAAAATTTATACATTTCAGAGTGGTATCATTTTAATCCCTGATAATTGAATAAATGTCTCTCAAGGATATACTTTACTTCTTCAGAATGAGTAAGATGAGAGCTATGAATGTTCAAACATTCTTGTTGTTGGTCAAAAACTCTAAAGTTTGTTTTACTTTGAGGTTGCTTTTTGATGTCACAATTCAAATTTTGATTGTACAGTACTTAGGAGGTTTCTTTTCAGTCTCAAATATGGTAAAGTCTGTAACTTCAGTTAATTACTTATGCTTATCGAGAAGGAAAATTATTGTTCTTGCATTCTTCTCTAACCTCTATTGTAGTTTGACAATGCTAGAATTGTCTCATGCTAATTAAAGTTACAATGCATTTTGGAGCCCATTTTTGTCATTCGTCTTTAGCCTAATATCCTGTGCCTCTCTCTGTCCAATTTTTTTTTCTTATCGGAACAGATGAAAACATAAAAATTTCTTGTCTAAAGGCCACCACCCTTGCTAGAGTAGCAGCATCTAATGCCATTCTATTTATAGATGGAACTTGTTAAGTTTCCTCAGCAGGGACTTAAAGCTATGACCTCGTAGGCCAGAAACAGGAGAGCTACCTACTGAGCTACAAGGGCAATCTCTCAATTCTAAAGAATACATAGAAAATTTCTAATATACTGTACTGTGAGTCATAAAGTACTTGACCAGTAAACCCCCCCTCCCCTGAGAATAAAGACCAGGCAGGTTATCTTTACTGAGTCATTGCTATTATTTGACCTACAACTACTTTTATTATAGTTCTGTATGTCATATGGCAGTATATAATTGCTATTTAGGCAATACAGATGAGACTTAATGTTTTTATCTGTAATACTTTAAAGAAATTATCAATGGGTGATAGTGTTACAGGGTGTTCAGGTGACTATTTTTGAACCATATTTGCCTGTTCACATGGATGGGTTTACTAATGGTGTAGGGTATCCTGGCTTTAAGAACAAGATAGTTTGGTACTTTATAGTATGAAACTTTCATACTTTATAGACCGTAGTTTCATACTTTATAAGTAATTTCTTTGTTGTGCCCTGGACTTTTCAAGAAAGCTTGAAGGGGAAAAACACTGGAGGTTTTTTTCTGGTTGTAACATGAAGTGTGAAAGCCCATTTTCCTTTGGTTGGAGGAAGGCCACCTCAGAAAAGGTAAAATCAATAATTCTTTGCAAGAATTTGGGAATGGAAAAAGTGAAGTGGCTGACTGTTTATCAGTATCACTTTAATTAGCTGCAGTGATTGCATCAGAAAGGTGAGTGGTCTGAGTATATTATAGCTTCTCTTTCAGAAACTTGCTTTCTCAAAAGTGTGTTCCTCAAAAGAGACAGGGAGTTAGTGGTTCTTTTTTTGTTGCTGTTTTTTTAATGCAGAGTTTTAATGAGAACTTTGAAATAGGCCCTTAGAAGTACTTCTCTGTTTCCTGATTTATACATAGATGGCCATGTTCCCTAACACAGCTGAGTGCACGGGACCTGTGTTGGCTTTGGAAACAGCAGTAAGAGTTAACTGTTGGCACTCAGCTGCTCTTCATCACTGTCCCTCATTGCTCCAGAGCTGAGTATGCAAGTGTGTCAGTATTAAATGCGCTGATTTTATTGCTGAGGCTGATGTGAAATTAGGTGACTTTATATTAAAATAGACAAGGAGCACTCGCAAAAATGATCATCATCTGTGGGAGTGGTGGTCTCCAGATGAGGGGAACTAACGCTGCGGCTCCTGCTAGAGGTACAAGTAGTATAACTTTCAGTGCCTTGAGGTAAGAGACCAAGTTACTGTGAAGATTTTTCTTCTCCTCTCTTTAAATAGGAACTAAAGTCTCAGAATTTTAAGTGAAAAATCTGGAATGACAGTAATCTAGTTGAAGAAGGGATAAAATAAATTTGAAGCCCTTGTGCAGAGGGGCACTGGTGAGTGCTGTGAGTGTTCTTTTGTGCTGTCTTATTTTATTAAAAAGAACTTTGCCATGCCACAGGCTTGTGTTCAATTCATACTCCTAAAACAAATGTGTGCACATTATTGGACACATGTTCGTTGTATTTACATTTATAGTAAGCTTTATGCTTGCAAGTTATTTTGAATACACTTTGTGCTCTGCTAGGTCTTCTGCCCCTCAAAATGCATAAATTGAATTATCTCTAATGGTCTGGCTTTCTTCTATTGGTATTTTTGTGGTGTGTTGTATATGATGCTGTTGTGTTCTGAACAGTGGAGTAAATATTGCAAATGAAGACCCGAAGGAAGCTGGCTCTGGGTTTCTTATTCTGTCTCAAAGTTAATTATCCTAGACAAACTAAAAAGGCTCCTAGTTTAGTTAAGATATGTAATTCTAAGACTTAATTAAAATACAATTCTTTTTTGTGTGTGTCAAGCAAATCTGTTCCGATCCTTGGGATGTCACTTTAGAGTACTTGCTTTTTTTTTTTTTTTTATTTTGCCCGTAGTCCCACAAGTGCTTAAAAGTCACTAGTGGCAGTTACTGCATGACAGAAAGACAAGAGTGTATCTTACCTGTATGGAAGGAACTGCTTTAGCAGTCACACCCAAGCAAAAGCTCTTTCCAGTAATCCAGTTCAGATGCAACCTTTTTCAGTCTATGAGACTGTGTAATAAATTGACAGAAAAACCTTTGGTTCCGTTTTCTTTCAGAATTGCTATTTATTGGAGCAGTCCTGCTTTCCACAATGATCGAAATGGCACTTCTAGAAAAATAGGTGTCTGCCCCTTCCGAAGTCCTACTTTGTGCCAAACTTATATGCTGGATAAGTATGTGTTTTAGTAGCTGAAGCAGCTCCATACTCCCAGCACCTTTTCTCAGCTATATGCTGCCACTTTCTCTTGTGCTGTTGGAACTGATTGTAGAACCATGTACTACAAGGGCTTTTGGTTTTTAAAAATAACCATATTCTTCTTGCTGGGTTATTTTAAAAATAGGTCATTCCTCTAATCAGATTTACCATGTCATCCAGCAAACAGTCGTGCTGTTCTAGCTGAGAGAGCATTAAGCTGATAGGGTGAGTTGAAAAATGTTTGTAAAAAGGCAGCCACAGGAAATGTGATGCAAATTGCATTTTTTTTTTTTTAATTTGCCTTTTCTTTTTCCTTCCAAGCCTGCAAGGCTTAGAGAGATTTTCTTTCAAACCTTGTATGTTGTCCACTGGAGCCCGAAGAAAACCGACTTTTTGATGACTGTTATGTATGCTGGAGATGTTAGTGAGATGCAGGGTTTGGTTGCAGATGTGCCTTTATGTTGTTGTAATGATAAAGTATTGATGTGGAAATCTGCTGACTACTTCTGGTGAGCCTTCAGCAAAGATAGTTGGTATTTTTCCAGTATGCTTTCCAAAACTTCTTTTCCACCCTGATGAAGTCCGGCTTCACATTGGCTAAGGATGAAGTTTCAGTTTTTTGCTTGGTTTTACAGGTGAACATTTATTAATCAGTTATCAATGGCCTTTCAGCAGAAATTCTGATGGTCTGTTCCCCCCACCCCTTCCCCTGTTTGGAAGTTGTAACTCTTGCATTTGCTATTCTCTGTTTTGCCCCAGCTCTTTTCTGGTGTGTTTCAGGATGCATTTTTATCCTGAAATAATATGCGGAAGAATAAAATTAACATTGGGCTGGATTTCAGTGCTGGGTGTTTATGTCAGCAGTAGTTGCTAGAGTTCTTTGAAATCTGTTGTTTTAATGTTGATACCAAGGGGTCTCTAGCCTCAAATGACATCCTGAAGCCTCAGTGCCTGGAGGCAATTAACAAAATGTATTAATTATCAACACAACCATTTATTCTTGTGGAATACTTCAGAAATGCTACTTTCAGTTCTTATTTTGAGTTTTGCAGTTAAAGTGGGGCTTATATGTTGCTGGATACAACAGCAACAAGATTCTTCAGAACCTCAGTGTTTATCCTTAGATATGAAATTAATTTTCTGAGTACTCAAGCATTACGTGGTTAATTTCTTTTCTGTTCAAGTTAGTTTAAAAGAATTTCTTTATAAAATCAAACAACACCCTGTCTTCCTTCCTTCTCTCCCTACACTCCACCCTATCATACAGGTTTTTCGCCCAATAATGATAATGGCAGATAAACTTCTGTACCTCAAGCTCACTTTACTAGTTAAATTTTAAAAATATTTTTGAGCATAGGTTTGCATTTCAGTATTTACTGAGATAGCTTTTACAGAGATAACAGTTCTGGAGACTTATTGAATATTTTTATGCACCAAGCTTTGGTAATTTGATGTGAAAATTGATGTCTCAAAACTAAATAGCAGTAGGAAAGGAAAGTCAAGTGTGTGAAAGAGTTGCGAAAGGGGGGAAAATGTATAGCTACCAGTATGTAGGTTACTTGCTTTCAGAGAAAATATGGAAAGAAGCAGAGGGAATCTGAAAGATGGGCAGTTTAAGACTCTGGGTTGAGCTGCTCTGCGGTGCTCTGAAGCATCATAAAGCAGAAAGATTAATCCAGTGAACATCACCATAGAAATTGTGTGTGTGTGTATATATAGTGTACAAGATAAAAATATTCATGTGTCATGTTCTTTAATTGTTAGGGGTGGTATAGTAAAATTGTCATGCAGAGGAAAAAGTCTAATATCTTGGTATGTGCGTTTAATCTATCCAAAACAGCAAACACTAAAATGTTTTAATCATAAGCAGATGGTTATTTCATAGTTTAATTACAAGGCAGAATGTAAAGATTGTTTTGGTATGCTTATTGCATTTTTGCCATCTCAACTTATCTTCCAAATTTTTTTTTGAAATATAACTAAATCAGTCAATACCACTCTTCCTTTTTTTTAAAAAAAATTAAATATGAATTATCTGTGTGTTTATGGTGTCTCTTATTTTGCCTGAAAGTCTTTTGCACTTAAATGCAAATGTGAAGTATTATCTTGCATTCTTTGTAGTGGAGAAATTTAAATTATTTTTTTATAACTTTCTGTGTGCTTTAAGAAAACAGAACTGTTCATTGGACTGTGCAGTATGTACAAAAACCCCACGATGTTTCTGTAATGCCACTCTTGGCGCAAAACTACACCAAGCAATGACTGAAACACATCACTCTCTAAGTTGGTTTAAAGACCTGAAAGTAAAAATTTCCTTCCAACTGTGTTACAATATTCAGTTATTGTTTGAGATGGATATAGAAAAGAGAGCAAGAAAATACAAAATTTCTTGTCTTAAATTGATTTGATTTATGTATTGCAGGATATTGTTTAAATATTGAGTGCTTTGTGCAATTACAAAACATTGTGAGTGTAGGCAGAGCTCGAGTCAGTGGGATCCAGAACCTTGCCTCAGTTTCTGCTTTTATCAAAATAATGGATAATTTTCCCTGAGCCATAGTTCATCTTTGCAGCTAGTACGTTGAGCTTTTATTTGTAGAAATTGTTTAGTCATTATGATAAAACATATTATAAAAATTTTGATAATGAAGAGTTAAAAAGCTCTTAGTGTTTTCTTTTTATAAGCCACCTGTTGCCTTAGATGCGTAAGTATATAAATTCGAACAAAGTGCTCATCACTTGTCAGCCATCAGTGGCAGCATAAAAATTACTTGTGGTGCTTGCTTTGCAAGAAGTTCTTTTGTGTTTGTGACATCAGCTTTGTTTTATACAATTAAAGTATTACACGCTAGAATAATCTAAATTGCAACCGCTAAATGGGGATGTAGTTCTTTTTTCATAGAGCTGAATTTGTTTACTGGTTGTATACAGCTATTGACTACTGTTTAACATGACATGTCCCTTTTGCCTTGAACAATCTTTGAAAAAAGTGGTTTTTTTGTGTCCTGTTCTTGTCTCCCACCCCCTCCATTTCTCCTCCCTTCTCCATTATGGAAGTCTTTTCTTGTACTATTTTTTTAACAAGTAGATATAAATGCATGTTAGGCTTCAGCATTTTTTTTTTAAACTAACAAATTAACAGCACATGATGATATTGCAACAGAGAAAAAAGCCCTGCAGTAAAGTGATCTGGACTGCAAGAGATGTTTTGTTCCATATGAACACATTTTGACATGAACAGAATAGTTTTAGCTTGCACGGTTTAAAATAAAACCCAAAAGCAAACCCTGGTTTTGATAATACACACAGGGTTTTCTGATTCTGACCCTACTGTATTAATGACTGTACAGATACCTACTGAATGGCTTTCTCTGGAAATACCTAATCTGTGATGTTCTCTTCCTCTGTTATTGCTGTATTTTTCTTTTATTTACATCACTTTCCACTTCAAAGTGAATGGGAAGAATTTGCATGTGACTGGGTTGTGATTTCTTAATATTAAGTTGTTCTCCTTGTGTTAACAAATACGCAGCACTATAGAAATTAATGGAAAATACTACCGTGTCCTCAAATTCTGTAGTCTTGGGTAAAGGGTGATTTTTGTTGAGAGTTCAATAAAGCAGGTAAAATTAGTGTAGTTTTTTGTATGTTGGTTGTTTAGCGTGTAATAGGCCTGTCTTGTTCAACATAACCTTAGTAAAGGAATAACATCTCTTCAAAATTTCCATATACTTAAAATTATCTGAGGCATAGTTCCCATCTGAAGAAATTAGGCTATAACAAAGCTACATCATTACTGATTTTTATATTAAATCGCTTTGTTTTTCTAGGGAATACATGACAACTGTGTAATTCTCTAGTAATTTGTGTGCAGGAGCTACTGGCTCTACTAAATCTGTGATAAAATCTCTGTGGCTGCATATTAGTCCTGGAGCATTAAAGGCTGCCTTTAGCAGTCACCCCTCCTCCTTGGGCCCGAATAACCGAGACAGGAGTGTATAAATCAGCTTTCTTATTCTTTCACATGATGTTGTTCTAGTAACTTACCCTTCTGAGGAATACTGCAAATTAGGGACCATTTGCCCTAGCAGCTCCGTTTTTTTCTCAAACCTCCTCCCCCTTGTGCTGCTGCTGAAGTGAAATAAATCCAGCTCTGTTTGCTTGTGTGTTCTAACCACTTTGTTTGGCCCTGCTGGAGCAAGGGGTCTGTTAGTACTGGTTACAACTGGGCCAAAAATTACTGAAGCCTGATACTGGATTGCTTAAAACCAGATATCACAGTGTTGGCAGGTTTCTTGTTTTACTAGTTGAAGGTTTTACAAGGGAAGGGAAAAAATATGCAATGGTGTTTCAAGGTAATCCCCTAATCCACAAATAAAAATAAAGTTAAAAGTAGCTTACAGTCGAATAATGATTACAACACTGTTCCAACAATAATGCTGTAGTGATGGGGTATGAAAAGTGTCTAAACACAAGCTAAAGACCATGCAGAACACTATTAAAAAATGCAGTGTACTCATATAGTCTCTTTTCCTATGCGGTGGCTTTAATAAGAATATGATTCTTTTAATGCTCACATTTCACAGTTATGTTTAAACTGATAAACAATTAACACTAATCACTTTACCAAGATAATATTTTTTATTTTATTATTCCAACATCATTCTAAGCTGCTGACTGGTAAATTACTGATTCTTGCTCTCATCCTTTCACATGTTTTCCTGTTGTTGTTTTTCTTGGAATGTGTATGTAAGCATACACAGAGAGGAAAAGTGACTTTTTAAAGTACTTCTATATCCTCTTCAAGGGCACAGTTCTTTTATTTAGTCATACTGTGTTTGTGATTTGAATTCCATGAATTGCAGTTAAGTTCTGCTCAGTGTGAATAAAGATGGCTTGGTCTGAACCTAAACTAATCAGTATATATTTATAAAAAACAAAAACAAACACCCTCCCCTCTCCTGTATTGATTACATTTGCAGACTGACATTAATGTCTGTGCCACATAGAATGAATAATTTAGTATATGAGTTAATTGATCATTTACAAATACACATTCTTCTTGTGGAAAGAGAGAGAATTTTTTTTTGTGGTTGATTTGTCCCATACTTAAAAAAACCCCACACTGGTATGCTTGTTTAAATTAAATTTTTTTTCCTCTGTGTTAATTTTTTTTTCACTGTGAGTGCTTTTGAGTCTTAATGGGTGCAGTTGAACATTTTGAGTAAATAACTGGGGAGTTCCATTATATGCATGCATTTTCCTTTATGCAGAAGCATGGCAGTGTCACTGTTGGACTTGCCTTAGCCTTTGGTAGAACTGGAGAGCACAGTGTGAATACACCTAGCAGAGCAAAGGTACTTGCCAGTCTAATTGGCTGCTCAACTTTTCAGGTGTCTTGCTCACTAACAAGTTTATTATTAACAGAAGAAAAAAAATTCCAGAAGTATTTAATAATTTATTTTTAATGAAGTTCTATACTTTTTTTTTTAAAGTGCTAGGTATTAGTAATTTTTCATTTTCCTCCCGTGCTGTCAGTGTAATATTGTCATGCTAAGGTATTTTGACTACCGCATTTGAGCATTGTTGTTAAATAATATGATAGACTAGACACTTCAAAAGGTAAATGCATCGTAATTCTCATCTTCCCAATCAGCTCCTGTTTCAGAAAAATATTTCACAGCTTTTCCTAGTCTTGCTGTAGATGGGAATGTACACTTTGCTGTTTAATGAACTAAGGGAACCAATTAAGTTCAGGAGCACGGTGTATACTTGTGGGATTTGGATATGTAAACTGTGGTTCTCATACTTGTGCCGCACAGGTGTCTCTGTATCCCCTATAATAAGGGTGATTAACTTACGGCATAGAAGCCTGTTCTTGTCTGCCCTGTGCTTGGTCCTTACTATCGCAGGCTGGGCAGCTTACTCCATTTCTGCTCTGCTGTCCTGAGTCAGGAGCATGTCAGGCCGTATTCGGGAGAGGGAACGTGGGATTCCCAGGAAGGGTGATGCTGGAAGCCTGCAGGGGTGGTAGGCGCTACCTCCCTGGAAGGTGCCTTTGGGCTGCCTGAGCACCAACAGGTTGTTGCAGACCGCCATTGTTTCCAGCTTACGTGTCTCAGTCACACAAGGAGTCCTTCCTTCTCCACGTCCCTTCATCTGGTTCTCATAAGCAACATCCAAATTCCCTCCCTGCTGGATAGAAATGCTGCCTTTGTCAGCTCAAAACCTCAAGTTACGCTTTTCTCTCATCTCTTTCTGTTTATGGAATTTTTTTTTTTCAGAATTTCCCTGCACGTGGTAGTAGTTGCTGGTTTGGGGTTTTTTGCCTTCCTACTTTTTGCTTTCTTGCTATGTAACACCAGGGTGACGTTAGTTAACAGGATTTTGTACGTCAGCGATGCTATTTACTAGAATGTTGTTAATTTATTGCAGGGAAAATATGAGAAATAATAACTTGTTTGTGGTGTAAGAGAGCCCAAAACTTCTTGATGAGAAAGATACTTTGGGACCACTGCAGCTATAGGAAAATGGCTTTAAATTGAAATGCTAAATTTGCTGGAGTTTGATAGGTTAAGCCTCAGTTTAACACAAAGAAACTTCAAACCTCACCTGTAAAACCAGTGCAAAGTTACATATATATTTTTTTTTTGTCCTGTGTTTTAAACTTTGCCTTGCAAAACAAATAGCTGTTCTTTGTTTCAGAACAAGCATAATTATGCAGAAGTGCATTATTTTTGTATTATACAAGCACTGCATAGAAATATTTCCATATAACTAGAATGAAGCATTCAGCATATTTAAAAAGAAAGAGCCTTTTGGAAATCTTTGATAGGGGAAAAGATTACTCGTATGATGCAGTTTGAATGGATAAATCAGTCTCATATGTATGGAATGCCACTAGTTTTAATATCTTAGAGTGACTATGGGTAAGCTGGGCTTGTGGATGGCAGTGTTGGGGAGGAAGGCAGATGGAGCCGCATCCAAGAGCAAGGCAGTGTCTTCCCGTGGAATGCAAACAGGCTCTAAAGGCCTCTTTTAGGAGGAGGGGATATTGTAATATTATCAGCAATGTTGTGTTGAAAATTGAAAACCAGTAACTGAAAGCACATTGTAAAGAAACAGATGATTTTAATGACTTGGAGAACATTTTTAAGGTTAGTAATCAGCAAACCACAAAGAAAATTATCTTGTGATCAGAGTTCTGATTTTTCACCAAGATCGAGAGCCTAGTTAAAGGTAATCCATCTTCTGTTCACTTAACATGGTTTTTCTTAGCTATACTGCCTGCCAGTTTGTTTGAAGAAAAAGATTTTATATATGTATGTACTATTAAATAAATGGTGGAAGAGAAACTTAACAGCTTTATAGCTTTTTGGAAGATCTTCTCTGCTGCAATAACATCTTATAAAACTTCAGAAAATTACTTCATAGAAACAAGTTGTTTGAAAAATCAGCACTGAGTAAACACTGCCTTGCTGATAGTAAAATGCAGCCTGTTTTCATACCATTGCAGCAGCTATGTTTTCTTCAATCTTTTTTTTTTTCCCCCCAGCAGAAAAGTCTCTTGTTGATTTGTGGTGTATTTCTAACCTTTTTGAAGTTTCTACATGATATTTTCATAAGCTCTGAACATCAGGGTTTTCCTGCCAAATGAGAGGGTATCTTTCTTAGATGGGTAACATTTTCTTTTTGTGTTACGTGATATGGAATTTTTTATCCCTGATCCAATTTAAGTTAGAACATTTTGTTATGTAAAAAGGTATGTATAGTATTCTTTGTCAGGGTTGTTACAAAAAGGGAAAAATAGAGCAGTGAACTGTGTCTTCATAACAAACTGGTTTGAAGTTGTAAGGTTACTGAAAAATAAGATTTAACTCTTATGAGATCTTTTCTGTCAGATTCTCTTCTTTCAACTAGCAGGTGATGTGAAGTCTTCTAGAACAGTTCTTCTGGCCTTTGGCTTGCTCCTCCTTCCTGCAGGCAAATGCTGATCAGGCTGCAAGTTGAGTGAAGCTTCATGAAGTGATGGTGTTGCTTGACTTGCTGTTCTGGGGAGCCGTCTATAGCAGTAGTGCGAGAGGTATCTGTGTAAACGCTTAAATACTATATATGCCTTTTTCATGTCCTTTGAAATTTGGGGGCTTTTTTAGTCTTTTATATTTCATCTAATGTGAAAAAGTATAAGTATTGTGGTACAGCATCTACTGAGAGTCTACTAGTTTTAGAAGCCCTAAAATAATTCAGTATATTTTTATAAAAATGATAGCCTCTTCAGGATAGACAAGGTCCAAGACAAATGCTACATGATAGCTTTTGGAGAAAAAATTGCAAGGAACCTTGCTACAATAATTGGATGAAGATTTTTTTTAATAGATTTAAGTGCTGTTGAGCAAGGACTTTCTTCAGGGCCTTCAAAAATTGCCAGGAGCATGATGGCCAGTATGGCCCTTTTCTTCTGGAGAGTTTCTTTGAAAGCCACAGTGTTTTGAGATGAAGTGGATCTTCATTCTGTCTAAGAATGATTTTTGGGCTTATTTTATCAGGAAAATAAGAACAATGTCAAACCAGACCTTGAACAAAAGACATTGCATGCTGGAATTAGCAACCGAGATCGCCTTTTTCAGAGTCCTTTCTGACTGCCTGTGAGTTTGACAGTTTAGATCAGTTTGTATTTCAAATACTTTTTTTTTTTAATCAGAGGTAATGTGGTGTGTTTTCTTTTTTTTTTTTTTTTGCTGTGTGATATGAATGTTCATACTGACATTCTCAGAGTTCTCAGAGAACTGTGGATATTTACTCTGAGAGTTTGAGCATACCTTTATACATGCACTTCTTTTGGAGTTCAAAATTAAAACCCCCTGCAAAGATGTACATACCATTGCCAGCTTATAGTGACGAGGAAACTAAGGCAATACCACTGAGACAGGCAGTCTGCTGTTCATTTGGTGGTAGTCACATGTTTTTGCTTGTGTGCTATCCCATGTCTATACATGAGCACAAAATTAACTGTGGTTGTGTGCCAAACTTTATGGAAGGCCTGATCTTGTTCATTGCTAACAACAACTAATTTGCAGCTGTAATCCTTGTGTTTGCCCATCTAGTAATTGTGAAACTGCGGGGAAAGCTAATGCACCCTCATATGTGCTGTGTTTGGAAAATTTAGCATGGAGTGTGAGTGACACAAAATAATTCCTGGTGTTGCAGAATTATACTATATATATATAAAAAAAAAAAGGAGAGAGAAGCATATATAGAAGCTGGTGAATAATGGTTGGATACAAATAATGAGGGGAAAAAATATCAGAAGATATTTTCTTATGAAAGTGTTGGTCTCTAAAGAGACTACTTGCTACGGCTAGCAAGCATTTTTAGGTGTTACTGTTAATACAGACAAATATGAAATATAAAATACGATGTAATAATGAGAAGGTGGGTTTAAAAATGGCATGTAAAGGTGAAATATTGCCACTGTTTTAAAGTGGTAATTTATTTGCTAAACAAAACCCGGATATCTAACGAATACACTGCTGAAATGACGTTGCAAACCAGTGCATTTTAAAGGACACAGTGGCTGTCTTACAACTGTTCCCTAACTCCGGCCCAGTGTGCCATCATCACAGCTCAAGTTGTTCTTTGCTGCTTGTCCCTAGCTGCAGTTCAGGTGCTGTGGTGATGGCAAAATACATCTTATTGCCATGAAAATAGTGGAACTGTATTAGTTGTTTAAGTCTGCGTGAATAAGGATAATATAGAGGTTAGGTGTGTTTGCAAATGCTGAACCATCCTGAGCGGTGCAACAATTTGTATTAATGGTGCTTCCCCTACATGAACCATGCGGTGAAAGGATAGTCCCTAAACTACTCACCTAGCTGTGCATTACTTGCATTGATGTTTTTAATTCATAAAGTACTGTAATTTCAAATTCCTAAGTTGAAGTTTTTAATGTTTTAAACAAAAAGGTTTATAACAAACTGTTTCTTATGCTACGGTACTTTATAACATCTTTGTCTTTTTCTATCATTAAGAAAAGTGTTTCTGTAATGTTAATTAGCTAGTAACTGCTGTTTTCAGTGTGCTTTAATTACCGTATGTTGCTTGATTATATGTTATGAAATAAACTTAAGGTTATTCTAGATTGTTAAATGGTGAGCTAATATAGAACTACTGTGCTTAAGATGAGGTTTTTCAGATATAGCGGTGGGGATATTGGGAGAAGGAAAAGCTAAAAATGCAGTTCCATTCTTAATATATGAAGACAATTTTAAGAATTGCCTCCTTGATTTTAAAATTACTATTTATGAGAAGTATCTGGTAAAATACCATGAAAATACTTTGAATCATAACTGTGCATAATCATAGAATAGATTGTAAAGATGTAACTCTCAGATGATTTGAATATGTGTTACTAATAGGCATCCTTTGCTGACAGTCTAATTGTACAATGCAAGATACTTATTTACTATCACTTAAGACTTTTAAAAAAAACACTCCTCTTCAAATTACATTTATTAATAGCTACAGTACTGGTAGATAAATTACATGTATGTAGTTCTGTCTGCGCAGGTAAGTGAGTATTGCTGCAGTAACAGTTGAACTTTCTAATTAGCAAAATGTTTAAGTAACTCGGTGCTCATGGCCAGTTTTATATTCAGTTTCAGATAGGACAATGCTAAATGAAAGGTTGTACTTAATGGTTATGTTATGTTTTGTCAACAGACAAAAAGGAGTAATCTTTATAGATGAGTTAACTTCTGATAACAAATACATTTAATTACCTTACATATGAAAACTAAGAAGTTGAAAAAAATTTTGAGCAAAATTTTTGTGTATTGTAGTATGTGTCCCATAACTTCTTTGTCTCCTTGAGGAAGATATTTGCATTAGTTTTTATGTTAGCTATTGACGTAACTGATCTAACAGTGGAAACCACTAAGAATTTTAATATTGTTCATGTATAATTGCCTTCATCTCTGGTCTTTGCAGGAGATGGTACTTTAAATACTCAAGAGGTTTTTTTCCATGGTGTTTCTTTCTCAGATTGCTAGAATAAAATCCATATTTGTTTCAGTCGATTGTACATAGAAATAAACAGTTGACGTTTTCAGTTGATGCATAACTTTTTCATTTGCTTTACTGTATCTTAAATTCTAGCTTCATCTCTGCTTAAATTTTGTGGTTATGTTCACATACCTCCCCTCAGATCTTCAAGTGGTTCAGTGTAAACAGCTCTATAGCTCTGATCGTGAGCTAACTTTACAAATGATGCAAAATATATGAAGATAAATCCTGTATTGTCCCAGTGTGTTCCCCGGAAGATTTTCGTCATCATTGCTTTTACAGAAATATTTTCAAAATGATTTTGCCAAATGTATTAACTCTCAATAAATCCCCAGTCAATAAATCATTGTATTCAAGTTCTTTTAATTTTGGGGTTTTTTAAAATACGTTTCTCTTTTTAAATAGGTTTTCTTTGAAGTAGAGTAAGAGTATGGCTCAACAATGTTGATACCTAGGAGGATGAGGTTAGCTGGGAGGCTGGCTGATTGTTTTGTCCCTGTAGCCTAATAAAATGTGGCATTTTAAATGCTGTAGAGAGGGTCTCAATTGCGGCCACTCTTTCAGTTAAGTAACTGCTTAGGGACGCTGAAGATGCATTTTTTCATTCAAAGAAAATAAAACAATTAAGTGTTCCTCTGCAGATGTTATAAAATGTAACATACTTGTTAGTTTCCTTTATTTCACTATTCATAGTGGACACTGGGGCTTTGGTACAGGTGGGTCCTTCTGTTGTTTAAGTTTGATACATTTTACAGCAGTAGTTGTTTTAAGGAACAAAGTCTCAATGTCAAGTCACCAAATGGAGTATTTTTACTGTTGGTGGCGTTTTGTATGCAAGTTGCAAGTTGTCTGGATTCTTTAGTCACCAGATAACTCATGTTTATGTAGTTAATTATAATTGCATTTTGATGTTTTGTACTTTGAAGAAAATGTAGTAATACGAATAAAGTATTACTAGAGTTAACCTTACAGAGGTTTTTGGGATGGGGAAGACTATTTTTTTTGAGAGGTGGGAATTTGATGAACTACCATTATTAATATAGTAGTGTATAACTGAGATTTTAAAACATTTCAATTTAACTTGTATTTAAGGTTAATAAAAAATACGAATTAATCAACCTGGGCTTTAGGTGAAAAGGTTTTAAAATTTAAAGCTTCTGTGCCCCTTATGGGATTATTTCAGTGGTTGACTGAAACACTTGAGAGAAGAAAAATGTTTCTTTAAACAGAGGGAATTGAGTTGGGAATTAGGAACAGAGGGGGGAAAAAAACTTTAAACCCCTATCTGATTATGATTATCATGAAACTGAGCTTTGCTTTGAGACTTTAACCAATGCTATGTTTTCATAATTTAATTGGTATTTATTTTCTCAGACATAAGTGATTTGGATTTCTTAGAAGATGCCCATAACAAACTGGATCCCATCAATAACCAACTCATTTACAGCATTATTGTACTCAGTCATGAGAAGTTTAATTGCAGTTTGCTTCCATCATTTTTCTTGACAGCTGTTGAAAATAATGTGGTAGAATTGGATTTATACCGACTTTTAGGAAGCAGATATTTGTTCAAAAACAGTCGGGGAGTGCAAAGATCCATGCCAATATTCAGAATTCATATTTCCCTTGAATGGAAGGTTGTGATAAAATGGTACATGGTGTGTTTTCATTGCCTGTTGAAAGACTTTCATGCAGTTAAAATAAGCATTTTGATGGTGGTTGAATTAAGAGTTTTTGTCAGTCTCTTCTCATCATGGATGATTAGACTAAAACGTCTGCTTGTCTTGACTTGAGATCACCACAGCTTCAGATAACATGCTTTGTGATTGAAGGTCGAAATATTTTGAATTCTAATAGGCTGCCAGATGAATTGCTTGAAATAGACTGTAAAATTTCAAGGCTTCCTTTTCCATCTGCTGTGAAAAGAACCATTGGGAATGGTTGAGCTTGATGATCATAGAATTACGGGATGGTGATTCTAAAACCCTCAAAGGGAAGTTGCTATGGAGATCTAGTTCCAAACTGTGAAATGATTCACCTCTGAAAGGCTTCAGGGTCTGAGAAGCTGAACACATCATTGTTCAGGTGGTCATTGGTTAGGAAATTGCTGGTGCCTGTGTAATCAGCACTCCTGTGGTAGTTAACGATCTAAAAAGGTTTGTTCTGAATGATGTGGGACAACAGCAATGTGCATAAGATGGCTTCTCTCAATCATAGTTTGCTCAGCCTGGTGCTTGTAAAAATACAGTGAGCTAAATGGCAGAGAAATGAACTGCTTCATTGAGGAAGTCTTTTTAAAACAAAATTCTTTTCTGTGATGGATTTGACATCTAAAGCAAAAGGAGAAGAACTGTTTCAGCTTAAAAAGCTGTGGTTAGATGTTGCAAAAGTATCACATTTATATATTTATTTTGCAACGAGCAGAACGGCGGGGCTGTGTATTTGTGTTTGCTCGCAGGCTAAAGGAGTGGAACTGTTGGAAATGGAGATTACTCCGCAGTTACACCTCAGGAACATAATGAAGTAGCCTCAGTATGCTTATATTGCTGTCTGCCCCCCTCCTTTACCCCTCTACCCTCCAGTTTTAGGGACTGCCAGACGCTGTGCTTTGACGATCGTGGAAAAACCCCACCCTGTATATCCAGGATTTAAGTGAATCAAAGCATATGGTTTCTTTCTTAGTTTCTAACTTAGTTGTGTGTTTTCAGGATAGCGAAAGGGAATAAATAGAAGCCGTTTGTTTACATGCATAAAGGAATGCATTTTGTCACCTATTGTTAAAATTTGCCAGCAGATTCTTAAATTATTTGGAAACTTGAACGTACACAAAAGTATTTACTGTGATTTTTTTCAAGGAAGGCAGAAGGTATTTGCTTAATGTACAAGCAGCTACTAACTGTAGCTGTCCGTCCCTAATGCAACATAAAATGTTTATTTGACCGTATGAGATGTGGGTAGAGAAGTTCGTGTTATGTTTATTATATTTCTTGTTCAGCCTATATCTGTTCAGTGTCACCCTTGTCACAGGTTCTATTAATGGGATTTAGTAAAGACAGTGCCACTGGCTACTAGATGGTGCCAGATAGTTACAGAACACAACTGACATGTTCCACGATGTAGTTGTCATTGAAGTACAACGTTACTAGAAAGAAACGCAAGTTCCTGAGTGCTAGGGATTCCTTCACTGAAATAACGTACAAAATAGTTAGTTCTTTACTTCCTATGTAACTGTTCAGCCAATCTGTAGCAAGTAATATGCTTAGTTTTCTGTTGGAATGCTGTTTTGAGTTTTATAAGGAAGAGGAAGCGACTAACATCCAAAGTAAAATATTAGCATTGAGTTTTGTCTGGTTACCTGTTACATTAAGATTTGAACTTTGAACAGGAAATATTGCAAACCCTCTTTATCAGGTCTAGCATCTCAAATAAGATGCAAATTATATATTACTTTTGGTTTTCAGTATTTCAGGTGCTGTTGTAAAGAGATCATTTGATACTTCCTGTGATTCCAAGCCTATATATCATTATGTGAGGTTCTAAGAACTGTGAAATCATCTTTAATTTGTTGAGAAGTAATCATTGCATGTGAAAAATCATGTATGAAGAACAAACCGTCTCTTAACCAGCTAACAATTTAATTTTTATTAACAGGATTTCTACTAATAGAAACCAGATAGGCAGCACTCATAAAATTTGAATTGCTTTGCAAAGGATATATCGGGATGAACTTTATTGCTACGTTTGCATTTAGTTTATGTATTATGTTATGAACGTGGGCCAGAATGTCTAGAGGGAAGATTGTATGATGAGGCACATTTTTATAAGGTAAATTTACTGAGGGGCTTTTTGCTTTTGTTTTTAAAGATGTTTCATTCACTTAGCAACACAGCACTTGTTACAATCTTATGTAGGCCATATACATATATAATGGCCCTTAGCAAACAATTTTTGATTATTTAAGTCCTCATCAGCTCTCATTTTTATTATACGTTGGCTAGTCTTTCCTCAAGTATGTTTACTCCTCCTCACCTTCATTCTGCAATGAAATAGATCCTCAACGGAGAAAGATTCAGATGTGGAGAATAAGGTTCTTTCTTAACAAGCAACGAGCTGAGTTTACAACTGCCTTCTAAGAATCTTGGTTACTGTTTTTATAAACCATGACTGATCTGTAAACATAACTTTTTTTCCACTCTGCCAAATTCCATAATCCATTTTTATAACATTTTTGTAACGCACTGCAAGAAGTAGTTTGACAGTTTTGTAGTGCTCTTGTTTTTATCATAACAATGATATGATTTTAGGTTTCAGAATATTTGGGAACAGTTTAGATAACTAACCTCTTGAAGCTGAAAACTTGTTATAAGAGTTTTGTCTAGGTATTTATATAGCTTAAGACATTGCTTTAAATGTTTTTGAAGAGAAGTTGCCTCATTGAAACAATTTTACACCCATTGTTGTAGGTTCTAGGAGGGTTGTAATTTTGCATTCTGTGCTGAGCTGAACTGTGCATTCTCTGTTCACTATTTTACAAAGACTAATAACCCTGCAAGGTGTTGAAGAATGCAGAACAGAAAGTTGAGTGGGCTCTGCACAGGAGCCAAGGTGGGCTTAGCAGAGTTTAATGGCTTGGACTTCCTTGTAGCATTAGGTATCCGAAGTTCTCAGTAGGAGTACGGTTGTGGTAACGGCTATGCAGTGCTATGCCAGACCCAATAAAAACTTCAGGGCTCAGGTATGGTTTTCTTTTTTTGATATTTCTGCATCTTTGGCATAGTCAGTCTGTGACCTAGATAAATTGTCCGTGAATAAATGAAATATTTCCTGTATACTTGGTCATTCAAGGCCAAATAGAACAGTACTGTGAGTTTCTGCTGATGGCTGCTAGTTGCTATTCATGCGTAAATATATTGTCTTAAAAACACAGTTATTGTTAGCAGTTATATTTTACTATGGTGACTTTCGGAGATTCCCATTAAGACTGGCACTGTAGAGCTTGTCACTGAGTATTGCTAAAGAGAAGACCTTGATGACTGATCTTCAGAAAGAAGGGTTAAAATGCACCATGGAAATGGTGGTGGTGGAAGTAATATGAATACTCAATTATACATATAGGCATATTCCTACTTTCAACCCATTTCTGCTTAGCAATCGTGTTTTTGTACAACGCCATCAGATTGCAAATGTATGAGTTCCAGTCTACTTCTTAGTAGGACCATTGCGTTCTGTGAACAGGCTGGATATGTGGTATGCAGAGGCACGTTAAAAGTTACCCACTGGTGTTTGTGGCCAGAGCTTCCTTTATGCAGGCGTTACTGCTATGGGAGTGCTCGCCAGGGAGGGTGATACTGCAGAGACTCTCCCCTGTTCCTGTTTGCTTCTCTTTTCACAACTTAAACAAAGGAAGGTTTTCAGTCATTAGAACAGAAAGTAATATAAAGCCGAGCACGGCCGAGCTCAGGTTGACATGAGCACTTGTCTCGGAAGCAAACATTCGCATTCTTCAGCCTTTTTGGCTTTTGGACATTTTGCAGTGGTCCAGGCTATGTTCCAAATACCCCTTCTTGTTCCAATTAACATAGTCGTATTTTGGAAAAAATCTGAACAGAGAGGCTAGTTTTTCCTAGGGAATTCTTATTTAAAACAATTTATGTGATAAGTCAGCCATCTCGAAAAGTTTTACACCGAGTGCTACCCTTCCTAGTGTCTTCTGATAGTGAGTCCAGGCAAATTACCATGCACTGTGGTCCTGGGTAGAGTGTGTTGCAAGAAGAGTAACCGAGGATGTGTCCCAAGCACTATTTGGTGGGCACTGCAGTGACTATATTAAATATAAGATCAAGGATAGTCGGAGTGAGCCCTCTTCAAATGGAGGCATAAAGGGCTCAAAGATTTATTTCTTCAGCTGTTAAATAATGTCCTTTACCCCGTGTGACCAACTTGATAGCAAATCTCAGCAGGTAGAAGGTTTTGCCTGTGGAGTGTTGACTACATCCCAGTGGTGCTAGGATGAAAGAGCACTGGCAAGTAAACACATTTTACATCTGAAATAAATCACTAATATTTGTCAGACAGACTCAGGGGTGAGGGCTCTGGAACAGGATTTTACAGATAAGCTCATTGGAGTGACTGTCTCGCTAACAACTTTTCTCTGTTAAAACTGCTTCCACCAGAAACAGAATCATAGTTTCTTCTGCCGACTTACATGTCCTGAAGCGAATTGCTTTGCCTCGGTGTTTCCTGGGCAGGTTATAATTCTCATCTCTGACCTTGTGCAGTACTCGCTTGACGAGTACTTTTATGCAAATGTAAATTCTTTGTATGCTCAAGAAGTTGATACTACAGTCATTTAAAATCCCGTATTGCTGCTACATGCTCTCATTGTGTGTCTGCTGGTGCAGAAATAGGCTTGCCCTTTTTTGTCAAATACTCCCAATAGATTTGAAATTGAAAGGACTGCCATTCAGCCGCTATTTCAGACTTTTGGGGAGGGGTGCTTGATTTGCGCTCTCTTTACTGATGCAGTATTAGGGCTCAGCAGGGTAAATGTAGCTGCTTATCTTTTATATAGGTAAGTAATGAATTTGAGTCCTAATACCGCACTAGTCAAGAGAGCCCAAAGCAGCTGTTTTTACCATCCTGTGTCTGTATAGCCATATGGTATGCATAAACTGTAACGTTGTGTTCAAAGAAATTAATGCTGCAACTAATATTCTGAACTGTTTTTCTGTTGCGAAAAATCAGCTAAACTTGAGAATAAAAACAAGTGTTTTTAATGGGAATTAAAACCTTTTCTTGTATTTCTACGATGCAGGTAAAACAAAATAATTATTGCCACAGTGGCTGCTTGCATTTTAAATAAATTTATACATATTATTTAAAAAAAAATCTAGTTAACTTTAAAATATGTAAGTTTTCTTGTCATTTAGGGTTCTGTGAAGCTGATCATCAAGAGGGTTGCAAATCATTGGCGGTTTCTATTTTCAGAGTTCCACATCCCAGAGTAATTTGCTTTAATTTCACCCAATTTAACCTATACTTCACACCATCACCATTCAGCTTTAATAGCTATGTTCTATGCATAAGAAAAGCAGATAAATGTCCACAATTAGACTGCGAGTGATTACAACTAGTTAGGGCTTTATGAAGACAAAACTTAAAGGGCTGTAGCACAAAACAAAGCCACAAAAGATGTCTGAAAAAATTCTTTCTTCAGAAGTCAAGGTTTACTATAGCATTTTATTTAATGTTTTTTGTACTTGATTTTGCTTATGTTGAAGATGTAGGCAGGTGCACCTTCTTCAACTGAAAATTACTCTGCTTAAAGAATATTAGGTTTGTGTTACAGGTGATTAATTTCACTTGAAATTAGCTTGCCAGGGAAAACATGCTAAACCTACTTTATTTGTTGGTTCTTTGTTAACACATGCTACGTTTAAGAAGCTGTAAAATGTTGACTCTGACAGTATCCTTTTGCCCTTCTATCATGAGTATGCATAGTAAAATGTACCATCATCAAAGTTTAATACATTCTATAATGTTAAATGTACTTGTACCTCAGTTAGAAATAGCAATATCTTTTACCGTTTGAATCTTTATAATACTGATGATAGCATGTCAAGCCAGTCTAAGTACAGATAATATTTATAATTTAATGTTTTTTGACACTTGTAGTCTTGTTTCTTTTGATAGCTCAAAGAAATACCCTGCTTCTAGCCCCTCCCTGCAAGTTAGAAATTTTATTTCTTTTTCTTCTCTCCCCCATTCCCACCTCAGTAAGTGGCCAGATAGATAGTATTGCTCATTTATTTCGGGGCTTATAACAGGGTATGTATGTGTATTGTGATGTGCCATATCCGTCTGTGATGAGCAGCTCTTTTTGATAATAGTCGTTGAATGTATGCTGGAGAGGAAGTGCAAGTATCAATTATTCTCTAGGTCTGGGTTTTGGTGGTGTCATTAAACATTCTTTTATAGCTTATTGACAAAAAAGGCTGGTCATTACCATAAATACCGATGGGAGTTTCAGCTTGGGATGCAGTTCAGATTCTCATGAAATTGTAAGTATCCCTCTTAATTACAGCATAACATATACTAGTGCGGTTGCTTACCTTTTGTAAATAAATACAAGATGCTGAAATGCTGTTATGTGGAGCTTAATATTAGCCAAATATTTTGTTCAGTTTTACTTTAAGGATAAGGCTAATTAGAGAAAAGAAGCAACTAATATATCAAATATAAATTAATCTTGAAGATATTAATTAATTTCCATAATTGCAATTAGGAGTGGAACAAGATAAGTCTAGTAGTATTATTTTGATTTGGTTTTTAGCATCTCAGTGGCAGCTTGGAGCAGCTAGAAACAATAAAGTTTGGGCTATAGGCAGCTTCGGTTTTGTGTCAAACTAGTTTTATATGCTATATCATAAAACTTTCAGTCCAATCAGCAACTACATTTAAATACTGCAAATTGTGGCAGCAAAACAATAATTCTGCTGATTAGCCCCTTTCCATTTCTTGTAAGTGAACTGTTTATGCTGTTGAGTACCTTTTGAAAAAAGAAAAAGCCAAAACAGCCTTGATTAGTCAAGGAGTAATTGGATGACTTGATTTTAGCAAGAGAATGAATTGGTTGATGATAGCCTGTAACTAAGTGTAGTGGTTCTGTTCAGATGAATACATAACATACAGTCGTCAGATCTTGACAGGTATAACATAAGCAATGCAAAAATCTCTGGAGGCTGAGAGGTAAATTTTGTCAAAGAATTTTGAAGCTGATTCTTGAAAGAAATGGAAAGAAAACGTGCATACCATTAGATGATACCGTTTAAAATGTGGCATTTGCTACTGCTGCGCTGTATACATATTTATCTGCTATTACTTTTGCACATGAAGAAAAGATGTCTGTGCGTCCCGGCTGCCATCAAGACCTGACAAACAGACAGCTCCTACTTCTCCTCAGGGACAAATCAGTCAGATTTCACATCTTCTCCAGCCAGTCATTCCCTTTTCTGGATCTTTTTTAATCTGGTATCACATGAGAGCAAAGTGCAAAACCAACTGTCACCATGTTACTTCTTTACTGCTGCTTTTAACGTATTTTTGGGCCCACGACACTTGGACCCAGAGAGCCCAGATAAAGTGCTCAGCCAAAGATAAATCTTTCCCTGAATGGAAGAATCCTTTAGGTTTAGGCCCATTGGCAGCAGAGGAGGGTGCTGGATGTGGCAGTAATCATTTCCAAGCTCCTCATTTCTAGTAACGTCAGGTTAAGTCATGACTTTTGGTGCTGTTAGATGGCAAAATGAATTTTGCTGCTGTGTTATGCTTTGCTGTTTTCCTGTCTAAATAGTTGCCTTGTTTTAATAGCAATGTCTAAAACATTATGGGAATTTACTACAGCAGATTTGTTTACTTACAGCAAGCTTCAGGTTTCTAACTCTATTTGTTCTTTTACAGTTAAGGAAGTGGCAGGGGTGTATCTTTCAAGCTAGAGTGCAAATCCATCAGCATTTTCTGGAAGATTATTTGAAAAAAAGGCTTATAGCTAGAATACTTAAAATATAAAAGAAAGGTGGATTCCGTTCGACTTCATTTTGACTAACCTCTGATCAAAATATAGTTTGCCTCTGAGATACATGAGACAGCAGAGGAGTCATGATCAGTGTTTTAAATAATGAAATTACTGATTAGGGTTTCCTGGTTGACCTTCCTGTATTGTTGTATGCTTAGCTTAGTTGTTGACACACAGATACTTCTTTTCTTCCTCACCCGGATGCCCTATTCGTATGATTTCAGGGAACCTTTCCTCCCTCATTTTTCTACCAAACTCTGTCAAGCTAGTAGTCAGCTTGAGATCAAAATAAGACTACCAGATCTCCTTTCTTCTTTCTCCCTGTTATTTTTACTCACTGATTCTGTTGTAACCAGTGATCAATATCAGCCAAGCCAATATCAGCATTTCTTTGTCAATATTTATTTTTCATTTGCCTTCTTCAGAGAGCTACATGCCCATAAACTAACTGGTACTCTTTTTTTCTCTGTGATACCCAAGATAATCTTACCTGTTCCTTCAGAAAATTGAAATTCTCATGTTTGCTGTCATCTTGAATCTCAAGACCTACCTCCCATCCTCCCCGCTTCCTCCAATTCAGCATATTTTAGTGTGTCCTTTTCAACAGGCTGCTTTTCTACATAGTGCTCGATATCAACTACTTACAAATGGCCTGTGTCCACCTTGTGTGTCTTGTTCATCGTACAGATATTGCACTATCTTTAATTGTACAGTAGTGTCATTCTTAGTCCCCTATTCGTTATATTTTAAAATAGAGCCTTTGAGCTTTCTGTTTTGCTGCTGTGTGTGTTGGAAGGAAGGAGGGGTTATCATACCATCTTCCCTAACAAAAAGAGTTAAATGCCTTGCTCGACAGAGGAATTTCACTCACTAGTAAAGCAAAGGCAGAGAGACATGAATAAATAGCAATATACTGTTAATAATCTATATTGAGTAAGATTTGTAGATTAATATTATAGTTACTATTTTCATCTTTGTAAGTTGCAAATAATATACATGTTTTCTGGTATGTCCTATTTCTTGAATCAGTTTTACAACTCTATTTTTTCCTAGTACTTCACGTTTTCATATAGACTATTTTTTAAACCAGGGACTGGGTAAAACATTACTGTAATAGTTTAATTTTGTTAATCTCTCACAGTTGTACTTTTTCCAATAGCCGTCATCTCTCGCACAGGGCCTGCTTCCTGAGGTCACCACCAGTTCTTACTTGCTAAGTCTGCATTCAGCTCTGCAGACAAAAATTGAATTTCCTACAATGCTCGATGGGATTTGTGCTGGAGCATCGTTACAAACCAGGCTTGAGGCTGGCATAACAGATTGCCCAATATATATACCATGTGGATACTGAGACGAAGTTACAACAAAGGCACGCTCATCATAGCAGTGTGTCTCTCCCCCTTTTCCTTTTTGCTTTTTTAGTTGCATAAATACTACTCATCTTTTGAGAAGGCTGGGCAGGTAGACTTTTCTTTGATCTGTATGGTGACATCTTCCTACTTTTTTTCCCCTTTTTTATTCAGTATTTTTCTTGTAAATCAGAACAGAGCTGTTAATTTATGCTTTCTAGTATTTGTTCATCTGAACAGCCCATGTCGCATTGAGTTAGGTGTGCAGATAAAGATTTATGGAAGGCAAAATCTACAGTATCTCTTCCTTAATTGCCTGGCATCGGTATGGGTTACTGTACTGAGTTTCCATTTGGCAGAGCAGCCTATTGTTTTGTCACGGCCAGCACCAAAGCTGGATCTATTGCTGAGGTCATTTTCCTTGCACCAAGGAAGCTCGTTGATGGTCTTGGAGAGAGACAGCTGGTGGGAGAGGAGGGAACTTCCGGTAACCACTGTATTAAAGACTTTTCATAAGTTTATGTGAAAATGATTTTGACGTTTGACTGCCAACAACACTTTAAACCTGCATACTGTGTGTTTTCATGTAAAATCTTTATGGCTAAAACCACTGTTTTCAGTAAGTTAAAAGATGAAGTTTAAGATGTGCGTGACAACAAAGAACCCTGACTTTCTCTGTATCGCTTAAGGAATTGGATCGATGGGCTGAAGCCAATGGTATGAGGTTCAACAAGTCCAATTGCCAGGTCCTGCACTTCAGTCACAATGCTACAGGCTTGGGGAGGAGTGGCTGGAAAGCTGCCGGGCAGAAAAGGACGTGGGGGTTCTGGTGGGCAGCCGGCTGAATATGAGCTGGCAGTGTGCCCACATAGCCAAGAAGGCCAATGGCATCTTGGCCTGTATCAGGAATAGTGTGGCCAGCAGGAGCAGGGAGGTGATTGTGCCGCTGTACTCAACACTGGTGAGGCTCCACCTTGAATACTGTGTTCACTTTTGGGCACCGCAGTATAGGAGGGACATGGAGGTGCTGGAGCGTGTCCAGAGAAGGGCAACAAAGCTGGTGTGGAGTCTAGAGCACAGGTCTTATGAAGGAGTGGCTGAGGGAACTGGGATTGTTTAGCCTGGAGAAAAGGGGTCTGAGGGGAGACCTTATGGCTCTCTACAACTACCTGAAAGGAGGTTGTGGCGAGGTGGGGGTCAATCTCTTTTTGCCAAGAAATGGCCTCAAGTTATGCCAGGGGAGGTTTAGGATGGATATCAGGAAAAAAGTCTTCATGGAAAGGGTTACCAAACATTGGAGCAGGCTGCCCAGGAAAGTGGTGGAATCGCCATCCCTGAAGGTATTTAAAAGACGGATAGACATGGTGGCGAGGAAAAGGGTTTAGTGGTGGTTTTGGCAGTGTTAGGTTTATGGTTGGACTTGATGATCTTAAAGGTCTCTTCCAACCTAAGTGATTCTGTGATATTCTGTGAAGTGTTTGAGTTTACTCTTTCCAATCTTATATTTCCTACAAGACATACCTTTTGGGGGTTTTCCCTAATGTAAAAAAAGCAGTAGATTTTCATTTTGGTCATATTAAAATAAAATTATTTCTGTGTTTGATTTCTCAGGTGTATCTTTAATGTTACAGGATGGGCATGCAAATACTCTGAAAATTGATCCAGGAATAAGCAATAAACTATTTTTAATTATTAATATTTTTATTTTAAAAACATATTGATTGGGGAGGTGGTGGGTTCTTTTGTGATGCTGCTTATCTGATAATTTAAATCCTAGTTGAATTATGTTGCCAGATTGTCTTCAGAAGGGCATGAAGTCAGCACACATGCTTCAGTAATATCTGGTTGTTTTACCCTTATGTTTCCAGTTGGCAATTTGAAATTATGGCTTCAACTGCACTTTAAATATGTGATAATAGCATGTGTTTCTAATAAGGGCCAGCACCATTTTGTTCAGATAGTGTGAATGGTTGTCACTCATATATGACAAATGCACCTTCATCTGCTTCTTTGATGGCCCCCTAAAAACCATACCCTCAAATCAGGCCGATGAAATTAGCTGCTGTGTAAATTGTGTGTCTGAGTGGTTCATTATCTAATCACCGTCAGAACCACAGTGATAAAGTAGATTGAAACAGGGACGAGGTCTGCCAGATGATTTCAGGCCTTTTTTTCTAAGCCCTGTTTCCCTTGGAAACACTAAGAGTCGTTCAGAACTTCGGAATTCTTTCTCTAGAACTTCTTTTTTTTTTCTTTTTTTCCCGTAATGCATAAAATTGGTCAGCCAGTGAGGGCTGCCAGGATGATTTGTAAGGCTTTCTTTTCATGAGCCTTTAGTCATTACTGCTTGTATTAAAATGTTCTATATTCAATTTAGATACTATGTTTGCTACTGCTAGGTGAGGTACTGTTGAATATAGTGGTACCTATTTTCAGGAAAGTGCTGTAGCCTGTTTGTATTTGGAAGAAACTCTTAAAGATGTGTTAAGTGCTCTCCTGAAATGGCAAAGTGCTATGCTTTGTATGTATTTGTATAAAGCTTTGGATTCTGGAGTAGATACATAAATTAAGAGACTAAAACAGTATGATATAAAATATTGCAGGTGACACTTGTATATGGGAAGTATGACAGACCTCCTGACTTTACTTTCTCATCTCAAACTCTTGGGACTCTTAATAGTATGTTGTAAATATGTATTTCTTGTCTTTTTAGTTTAATATGCAATTTAATTATTCTTTTGTTTCAGGAGCATTTGAAGATGATGATATCACTCATGTTGAAGGAAGTGTAGATCCTGTTCGTGACATCGAAATAATACATGAGGAACTTAGACTTAAAGATGAGGAGCTGATCATGCAGAGTATAGACAAGCTTGAAAAAGTAGCTGTAAGAGGAGGAGACAAGAAATTAAAACCTGAATATGTGAGTATAAGTATATGACCTGTACGAGTAATTAAGTATTCTCTGTATTGAATTGAAATTTTTGTTTTGTTGGGTTTCCTTATTGATCTCCCACATGTATAATACAAAACACTACTACTGTTTTTACGTGTATTTTAAAGTAATTATTATTCTGAGTTGAAAAATTATTAGAATGAATTATTTGTTTTATTGGCAGTGTAAGATTTCACTGTGAAGCTAATTGTAATTTTTTAAATTTAACTTTTTTTTTTGCTGACACAGCTTTATGTAAGAATTGTCAATGTTTCGCCAAACTTACATCAGTGTTTAGTTATAATGCAAAGTACTGTAGTAATTTCTGAATTGTTCTTGCTGTTAAGTTCTAGTCTGATGTTGATACTAGTATTCCTGTAGCCACTGAATGAATATATTTTTTTGGTGTGGTTATACTTTATTTCTTTTAGTGCATGTTAAATAATGACTGCTAGTTGAAATTGATTTTAAAATGTTGTTGTGGAAGCCTGCTTAAATGAGCTCAATTATCACAGGGTAGTAGTGGTGTTTCTTTGTAAATTAGAAATGTATAATAATTGTCAACTTCAAAGTATATCTTTGTAAATAATTATTTTACTGCCGCTTGACTTTTGAGTCTGCTACACTTTGCCAGTAGTCTAGTTATTAATATTTTCTTTATTTCACTAATCTTCTGTAAGTATTTCAGGTGGTATATAAAGTGCATTCTCTAATTATTACAGCAGTGTGTCACTGTGGAAATAGACCATTTATGCTTAACAATTCAGTAGTAAAAAGTACTGTTTTCTCCCATGGTTTCTTATATAACAAGTAGTAAGAAAAATATTGTCATATTGGTGCTGGTCTAGTTTATCAGCATTGAAGTGCAATGAAATTTGTTGGCCCTACCTAGTGTTTGGAAGAGAATAGAAACTGAAAGTGAACATCCCTCTCCAAAATGTTCATTTTTATGATGCAGTGTTAAAAAGTACTTCTTTGGTTGCTTCTGTTGGTGAAGAACCTAGTTTTCATGTGTTTTGAAAAGTATTTTATTCCCTCATTGTTCTAAGCCAGAAAAAAAATAGCTATTGTTGGATGATTTGAAGGCTTTCACATAAGCCCAGAGAGAAGCAGGTATGCTTCATTTAAAGTCTTACCTGACACGTGTCAACCCAGCCTTGGGCACGTGTGGGCAGTGATTTTTATGTTTTGCAAAAGGTTGTACCTGCTTAGAGGAACAGTGCAGTTTATGCCTAGGGTAAATATAAAACAAATAGCATCCACACAGCCTTTTGCCTTTTAATTCATCTCTAGCAAAGGAGTGAGCAAAAATCCTGTCCGTGGCGAATTCAAAGTTCAGCCTAAGGCTAAATTTTACATGGTATGAGATGATGAAAATGAGGAGTGTTGTGATGCTGTTCTGCCCTGGTCTTGAACTCTTCTTGCTCACTTTCTTGTGCAACTGTCTTTGGAAACAGCTTTGCTTGGCTCCTTGTGAAGGAGATGGTCTTGTCCAGTTTTTGAGTGTACCCCTCTGCATGCTTTGAGAGTTTCGCATCATTCTGTGTGTTCTTCTTGTGCTAAGAAAGAAGTCGTCGCTTTTTTGTGATTGCAAAGAGACATAACCGAAGTGTGTTTTAAAATAAAAGTCTTAATAGTCATCATGTAACTCTAGCGGGTGTTACTGTTGTATGATAGAGCTGCTCTTACTCATTTTGTAACTACAGGAAGTTGGTATGTGTTTGAAAACAGAAAATGTCAAATTATGCACAAATCGAGGGAGACAGTAAATAAACTCAAATCTAGAAATGTAATTTAAATTAATTAAAATGTTAAAATCTACATTATTAATATATCTTTACCTAACTTCAGTTTCTCTTCCTTCTCTTGGCCCCTTCCTTCAGTCTCCTATTACTTCATCTGTAGTTGATCCGTCAAAATGACTTTGTCATCTTGTGTTTGTAACTTAGCTTCCTGTCATTACTTGGGTTTTTTTTTTATCCTTTCTTTACAAACACACACACAGAAAACACCAGGATGTTGGTGTTGCTCTGCCAGTTCTGTTCTCGGTAACAGCTTGACCAGTCTCAGCTGAGTTTGTCAACAACAACAGACATTTCAAAGGCATTAAATTCCTTTGTTTCATGGAAAGGGGTGGCTGTATGGAGTGGAGAGGCACAAATTAATGCTCCCCTTGAGACAAAGCTGCATGTAGGAGCTACAGTCAGGAGGGAATCTCTTCAGGGAAGTGCTGTGGGGCATCGCGTCTTTGAGTCCTGCCGATCTTGCATCTTCTTGCTTGTCTTCCTTTGTGAATTTTATGCTTGAATTCTAAGGTAGACAGTAGACCTAGGTAAAATGGACTTTTTTTAAAGGTAAAGGCCGGTGAAAGCTCTGCCTGGTTACTTTTCTGGTAAATCGATCTTTAGGCCTAGTTAGGCAGCTTCCACAAATAGATTTCTGTAGTTCTGAGATTGTAACAGCAACTCTGTGCTTTTGCAGCCACCAGGTGGGTTTATTTAGATGTTCGGCCATGGGGTTGTGAGGCGCTCAGGTACAGTTTGCTTTGCCTGTTTAACCGTTTGTGTTGCAGAGGAGGCCTGGGGTTGCATTTATACGGTGCACTGCACGATTAACTATGCAGTAAGTGACTTCTGGGTCTAGGAGAGAAACCATACGGGACAGGTGAAAATGCAGCTAGAGATTATGCCTCCCTAAAGCAGTAGGCAAATGTTAGGAGCGTGTTTTGGCTGTTTGATCATTCTGCATTTCCCGAATCTGCTGCATTTTGCAGTTAGCTTGTTGGGCGCAGAGTCCTCCGTCCAGCGCAGTTTGTAACGTTTCCATGAGGCGTGTGGCCACTGTTCAAGGCTCCCTCCCTTCCAGGGCAGAAGAGTCATTAAGAGACAGTATAGACTGGAATTTGTACTTTTTTCAAACAGGTTGCCTTCAAAAAGAGGTGAGGAGGAGGGGTAATGCTGGGAGAGAACGTCTCAGGGTTTGCCTTTTAAGTTATTTACCAGTATAATATGTAGCCATTGCTAATGTTCTGTTCTTTTCCTATCAGAGGTGTGCAACAAATGACTCTTGTCTGCGCTCTGAGTGTTCCCAGTCATTTTCCCTTTCAGGAAAACTAGGAGGTTACAAGGGAAAAACTTGGTATTTCTAGGTTGGTTTGGTTTTTATTTTGTTTTTAAGCCACAGTGTTAAAGTTTTAGTCTCTCTCCATTGTTTTCCTTTCCTCATCCTTTTGGGGAGTGATTTAAGGCAAAGACACTTGAGAATTTCTTAAGGATATAACTGGTTGAGAGTTGTGAAAGTTCTGTGGTTCATTCAGATAAAGATATTACAAGCTTTCTTGCTTGTATTGCTTTCAGACCTTTCACTGGCTTGCTTTCCTTTGGTGAACAATAACATCTAGTGCTTGAATTGCATTTTTCGTTTCTTTCCACTTTCTTTGAGAGCACTTTGAGATCTATTGAGGAAGAACGCTGTATAAGGTTAGGGAAAGAAGAAGAAGAAGGTGAGGAAAGAAAAGAAATAATATTGATCTTAGTCAAGCATGTTTTTCCTTTGGTATTTTGCTTAATATAACAAATAACCTTAATATGAAAGCTAAGGAAAAGTTTCTGATATCAGAAAGGCTATAACCTCCGTGTGACCTCTCTAAACTTATTGTTGGCATCAAAGGAGATTTCACTGTGTGTGTCATGGAACCTAATTGAAAAATAGAAGTTGTTCTTCTCATTTCATAAATACGAATTGTCTGCTTTAGAGGATTCTCTTCATCAGTAAACCTCCACAACTGTAACTTGATAGTCTGAAATCTCCAAAAGGTTTAGGAGGAGAAAAAAAGAAAATTGTCAGTCTGTGTCAGTCAACAGTTCTTAAATCTGAGATTTATATGTGATTTCCCACCTTCTTGCACATGTGTTCTAACTTGTTAATTATCATTTTTCCTTCGTGTAAGTCCACATTGCATATGGTTGGGAAGTTCAGTTTTGTGCAGTGACCTGGCTTTGCAGTTGAATACAGTGTTAACTGTTTGTCCTGTCACTCAGAGAATTGATTTTTCGGTCCTCTGTCAGCAGAAATAAAATAGCCAACTGCTGTTAAGGAGCCATCAATGAAATAATTTTTGAGTTCTACTTTAAAATCAGTGACACAATATGGTCCAAGATCAGCAACGTGTAATGTTGACGTAGACCTGGTCTAGCTTCCTTTACACGTATATTTGTGTCGGTTTTGCAAGTGTTCTCACTGCTTTCTTATAAATGACTGTCTGCTTTTACTAAGGGTACTACTATTTCAGACTCATTATACCTTTAAATATTATGTTGGCTAAAGAGACAAAATAAAAATACCCCTGTTACTTGCCTGTCGTAAACTCGTGTGAATATAATTTCAGAAAGCAGTCGGTGATTTTGATTTTGTATTTTAAATCTGTCTGGTACTGGTATCTGAAGAGACACGAGAAAGATAATTGAGTTAAACTTTATTGTTAGCGTATTATTGATTGGTCCTCTTGGGTGGTAGAAGATTTCAACATAAAAATTCAAATGTGTATGAATTTATAGATCAGAATGTACAAATTTAAAAACTTCATTTAAAAATGTATATTTTTTTAATCTATGGTATTTTCAATCTCGGAGACAGAAGCCTTCAAGTTAATACAATATAATACAGTTAAGTGAACATTCTTGCAGGATTTTCTTCCATTACCCTTCCCATATGATTCAGCTCTCATCCTTTAGAGACTGACCCTCTGCAGTAGCTAGCTATTCCTTCAGCCCTTTGTTAGTTTGCTGAATCTTGAATTCCCGCACAGAATAATTCTTAGTGGCAATGGTATTGTAATTTATGTATCTGATCACAAGAATATTATTTATAGTGGAGTTCACACAGATTATTGATGTTAGTGATACGAAGACACAGTCTTTAGGTCAGTATCAATGTCTGCAGTGTCTGAGCTTCCAATTTTCAGTTGAAAGGTGGCTTTTAGAGTAGGTCAGGATCAATGTTCACTGCATTTGAACTTCCAGTTTTCAGTTGAAAGGGGTGCTTTTACAAGTCCTGTGAGACACCTAAATTCCATTTTCAAAATCTATCAATTTTTAAATAAAACTAGTTTTTTAAATTCAAACACACTTTGTAAGAGCAGAAGTAATTAAAATTATGAAAAGAACAGTTAGAGACTCCTCTTTAATGTAATGGTAGCAGAACCACGTAGAACCATACAGTATAAGTATCTGTCGGCATAATGTACTATGAGGAGTAAAGCTAAATCCTCCTAATGATGTTTTAAGTAGCTTTTTAAGTAGCTTTAATCCTTTCCTTCCTCCTCCCTTCCATTTAATGTCTTGGTCCTGTCCTGATAATACAGTAACTGTTTGAAAGAGATTTTTTTTGGTTCCTTTAAAATTACCAATACGGTGTGTGAGATACTTCACAAACAGCAGACAACTGGTAGATTCAGTTTCTTCTCATCACCAATATAGACTAGGTGAAAAGAGGGTGAAAATCTTTCCTTCCTGCAATATTCTGATGAATGGGATGGTGCCGAGCAGAATTCGCTGACCTCGTGCTGCAAGTGCTCGCCAGAGTTCTCACGGATGGATGAACTCTTATTTCCTCTAACTGATGATGTCAGTTGGGAATTTTCACCTTTCTTTCTTTCCAAGCTGAAGATAAATACAGCAATGAATTGTGGTTGGTTTTGTTTTATTTTTTTTCCCCCCCAGTTTCTTTGGTCTCCTTTTGTGAGGAGAGTTTGAGAGGCCAGTTTGTTCCACCGGAGATGGCAGGAAAGGAGCAGCATACCCTTACGCTGTTGACATACTTTCTGCCGATGGCTGTTGCAATTAGTAAATTAAATGTTAAATCATAGGGAATCGAGAAAATATTTATATTCTTAATGCATATAATTAAGCCTAAAATCTTTAGTGGACCATTTGCTGTGCTTAATGTGGTATTTAGAGGAAATTAAAGTTCATTCTGGAGAACATTTTGAATGTAACAGGAAAATATTCATGGCAGATGTTTGTGAATTAATCAGGAGTAAAGCCTGACTTAAAAGTATGTAATGTGTAAATACACGTTTGGATTTCTTTTGGTATTATCAGCAGACAAAGAGAAGTCAATGTTTAAATACTTTGTCAAGGCTGATCTTTCCTGTGTAGATTTGAACGCTGGCTTAAAGTAATTACTTTTGTAAATATTGTCTGTCTGGGTATGTCAAGATCAAAGCCACAGTGTAACTTTTAAATAGTATATACCTACACCAAAATAACTCCATATATGAATTCTGAAAAAGATATCTTTCGCAATTGGCTCAATTTGCATGTAAAACAAATGCATTCGCACATGAATTTATTTGGAAATAAGAGTATGTAGACCAATGCAGTAAGAATAGTTTAGCGGAACTCTACAGAAGATGTTTCATTTTACTTTTCAGTGCAATTTCCCCGTTCTGAATTTTTGAACTGCTAGAAATAATCACTTGTAGATACACAAGTAGTAGTCTTGTGTGCTTTTTTCTTTGAGAAGCTACAAGTGACTATATCATTTGATGTGTTATGCCTTAGAACCTACAAGGATGACCCACACAGGAGAATTTGGGGATTATTGACATGAATTATATTGCCTGGAATGCTTGTAGGATGTTTTGGGTGAAAGTTCTTGCTGTGGTTCATAAACATTATTGGCATCTAGCTCTGAGTAAATCTTGTATCATGTACAGCTTGTACTCGCTCTGTTAGAAGATAGTGAATAGAAGAAAGGATAATACACTTGTCCTAAATCCATTACTTCTCTCATTGTATTTTTATTAAAGTCAGTGAGCAAGGGAATTGTAAGAGATTAGGCATTGTTTTGTATCGCAGAGGAGCTCATTGTCACTCCAGTTGTTGCAGTACCTGACTTGTCTTTCTTGCACCCAGCTGCTACAGCTTATTTAAGCACTTAACACAATTGAAAAACATGATCTAGCTTTTTTTTTCCAAACTGCAAGATTTATCTTTAATTGTCCTTTAAAAATACCACTGTTTCTAAACATTGTTCTTACAATAAAAATAAAAATAAGAATAAAAAATCTTGTTTTGTCACTTCAGCCTCAAGCTTTTAAATTGCCAGAAAATCTCCAGGAAAAGCAGAGCGCTGCAGCTATGCTAAATAGAACTGGAAAAGGTTTCCAAGGAAAGCCATGAATGGAAGGACTTCAGGCATAGTGCATACCATACACCCTGTGTCAACAAGGAAATTGGGGTGTGGGTAATAAGTTGGTTTTGGTGCAGCACAGTTTAACTAATTATAAGTATTTTTTACCTCAGCATAGTTCTCTATCTGTAGATGAAAAACCATCATAGCTATTTTGAAGACCAGAAGGAAAACTAATTATTACCTAGTTTGATCTCTTGCATATCCCAGTTTAATTCTCACAATTGTGGTTAAAATAGAATGTATCTCTTAGGGGAAAAAATTAACCTTTATTTAAATATTTTCTATCTAGAGATAACTTGCCTAAGCTGTGCCAATGATTCATTATCTTTGCTGTTTAGAAATAAGACACGGCTTCAGACTGTGTTAGTCAAGCTTCAACTCTCAGCCATTTGATCTCTGTGTGCTAGTGTGAAAAACCTCTGCACTGTGCGAGTTTTTCGTTAATTTTATATATATATGAATTGCAGTAAGAATAAGAGCGTAAGATTTAAGCACACTTGAGTTTTCATGTAAAAGTACTTTTTCGAAACCTCTTATTTTTCTCCAGTTTTTCAGTATTTCAACAGATAAGTGTAGAATTATTCGCATTGGACATTTGCCTATTTATATACTCAAAGTTTGTATTAGTCTTTTAGATACAGTACAGTTCATTTGCTTGTGACCCTCAAGTCTTCTCAGTCACTCTCGCAAGGGGAGAGTCCTCTACCTGGTAAATACTGTATCCACCATCCCTTGTCCCCCATCCAACAATTGTATGAACTTAAGTTTATTGTGTTGAAAAACATTGTTTGCTTTCACTAGATCTGTCTAGCAGTTCTGGTTACTACACACATGATTCATGTTGTTAGTAATTTACTATTCTTGGAATCTGTGTCATTAATGTGGTCTTTTTTTAGGCTGTTGATGAAAGATGATAACTAGTGAAATATGCAAATAATTTGTTTGGAGTGTGACCAGGAACACACTCATTGGATTTCCAGTTTACAGTTACGTTCTGAGATCTACTGGTTAGGTGGTGTTGACTCCATTTAGTGTATGTAGTGTTTTTTGAATTAAATACCTTTTATCACTGAGCCAGATTCCTTAAGGAAGTCTGAATATATTAATTAAACACTGCTACCTTCATTATTGATATACTATGCTGTTGGATTTCTGTTTGAAATGAGAGGAGCTAAGAGCTGCAGGTAACATTTTAGGTACTCCTTACAGCTTTTCTGAGGAGCAGAGCAGTGAAAATGATAGAATTTTGGACAATTGAAACATTTTAGTAAAGAGTATTAACTGTTTTTGGAGTGTTTACAGGGAGCTGGACATTTGTTACATCTTGGAAGTTTTGAAGGGAATGAATAAGGTGCTGAGAAATACTCCATACTTCCTAGAAACATCTCCCTTGGTGGGGAAAAAAAAGCCTGCTGTACTCATAGTTACTCTCTCTGGTAGGGGAGACTTTTGCACTGCCTGCAGGATCACAGAGAATTCACTTGCACTTTGAAGTGTGAAGTGATAATCCTCACAACTGCTTACTTCTTTATTAAATTTGCGGAAGTTAATTACATGCCCTGCTAATTTACAACAAAAAACTCACAATTCTCTGATGCCAAGTAGGCAAGTGAGTTTTCCAGGCTTCAGTTTAGTCCCTCATGCTGTAAGAAAAACTTGGCATTTGGCACACATTATTACTGTCATCCATCCAGAGAGTTTATTAATGTATGCACATTTTTCTACACAGTAGTGTCTCATGAGCATGTCTTGATAAATCTCCTAAATGCAATTGAAATGTATTTCTTTATAGTATTTTATACTGTTGGGACTTATTGTCAAAGTCCTGCTTAGCATTTCTGGGTTGACTACTTGCTGCCTTTGGAAAATGAGAGCAGGACATAAATTAAAATCTCTGTATTGTATATGGCTAAATATGCTAAGTATTCACGTGTGCTAAATATATTGCCGAGGATATAGTCAGAAATTAACTGATGTTTAAAACAGTGGTATTTGATATTCATGAAGTTTGCTGTATTTCATATGCCTTGACAACTGTAAGTAAATTGGATTTTGGAGGGGGTTTTGGTGGCCTTTTAAATAGTGCTTGCTATAGTGCTGCTAGCTGACAAACAGAACAAGAATACCCCTCTCATCAAACAAGGAGAAGTGGATCATTCTGCTTGTGACAGATTGACCTCGAAGCATGCAACTGGGGAGGCTGGATCTAATGAAACAAAGTAGATCATTGCTCTGTATTCTGTTATTAAGCATCTCGGAGTTAAGTAGAGTAGTGATTAAATGTGTTTAAATGACTGTTACAGTGATAGTGAAGATAAAAAGGTCAGTTCGTACTCTTTCACTGGGCCTAAACAGAAGCAATTAATAAAACTAAAAATCATGCTACACGCGATATAACCTGAAAATATGCTTTTTGCTTTTTGTGTGTGTGTTTAGAGTATTGGGGCAGCTGAGTGAAAAAGAAATATGTGGAAATAGTTGTCTTTCTTTTTATTAGTATTTAATGATTTCTTGTTAAGGGATCATATTAAATCTCACTTAAATGGGACACCACCATTGTTGCACAGGAATCTGAGTTCATCTGTCCCTTTTTTTTTGTTGTTTCTGGACTGTTTGCCTTATATTCTGTGTGGTGCAACTGCCCAGATAGTCCATCAGAGAAAATTTGACTTTGACCGACTAATTATTTCCAGATTTTTTCTTTGTGTCTTACTGCCGCACCAGCTTCAGACATAAATGCTATATTTTTGCGTGTAAGTTTCCATCCTTTTATCTAAAGAAAGTTTTCCAATACTTTGCCACCTTCTCTGTAAAACCAAAATAAAATCGGAAGTATGCAGCTGTCGGTTCTCCCCAGCATATTCAGTTGTTGGTCGGGCTTCCCTGCGGAAGTTTGCCACGTAATTACTTCTTTAGAAGAACAGTGGCAAACAGCATCAAGTCAGGCACATAAATGAGAAGTTGGAAAAATCAGGTCTGTGCCCAAATAAATTTAGATGTATCACTGTAGGTAGCAGGTGAATGTGGAAGAGAAGTTCTGATTGGCAACTGTGTGCTTAGATAGGCTTTAGAAAAGAGCAAACTTTATCTGCTGCATTGATGCTTGAAATTTTCTGGAGGTTCTGCGTTATGTAGCTGCCCTTACAGTGTGATTAAAAAACATTTCATTGCTGCTTAAGCCTAAACGATGGGCTTTGACGACTTGTGCTATAATGGTTTTTCTGACAATTTCTTATCGACTCCAATTTAAATGTAATAATGTGTTGCTTTTACGGGGAAACTGTAATGCCAAAAGCCATGTGGTAGGTAGGTGCCTACAGAATCAGTTTAAAACCCAAAATAGTGTGTAATCGGAATTCCTTCACTGCTGAACAGGAATCTCGGAGATTGTGTTGATTTTTATGTATCTATTTAAGTGAAAGCCGAGGATAAAGATCTTAAAAGTACCTACTGGCAGAATTGCCTTCCTTATCTTGTTTGTACCGATTAATTAAAAATTAAAAAGCACATAGGGTTAAAGATAAGACAGTACCACTGTTTTCTTTTTTATGTGTAATCTTGTTGCATGTCTCTACATAAGCTGTTCTGGCCACTCATCATAGTAACCAGCTGGGCCATTTCACCTGCTGGAGCCATTAAAGAGGACTCTCTCCCCCTAGATTAATCCCCTCCGACATTAGTTTTTTGCTCTGACAACTGGAGCAGGCATTCAGAATTTGCAGGTGGCCAGTGTGACGCACATAATTGCCTACAATTTTAGGCAATGAATAAAAATGGTCTACATTACTTGTCAAAGGTTGTATATGCAGTGCCAAGTGAGATCTATGGGAAGCCTTTTAGGGTTTAAAGAACAGTTAATAGCAAAGCTGCACAGTGCTTTTTTAATCATAATGCATTTGTAATATAGCACTTTGATCTTCTCCTTGTAGGAAATGGTGTTATATTAGCCACTTTTAAACATTTATGAGTGAAATTCAGTTATAGGAGAGTAAAAGTGATTATTCTTAGGCAGAACATGTTAGATTTCATTAAAAGTTTTAGCTCGCCCCTTCCTTGTTAAAATCCGTGGGGAGTCCTGTTCCTGGAGGGTTTCAAATCAGGATCTGAAGATTTAGAAGAGCTTTTTCTTTGTTTTTCACTAAAGCAACTGCAAGACCAGAAAAGACTGTAGTAAATACTGATGTTATTTGTGGTTGTTTGTAAGTGTACTTCAACCGCATAGCATTAAGCGCAATAAACGTTGTGTGCTCAACGGTTTAGGCAACGTTTACTTGTATTTTCAAGATCTTAATTCTTGGTTGCGTCAATTATAACTTAAAAAATGCATTATTTAAAGCATGATCATAAATTATCTACAACAAAAAATAGGCGACTCTAAAATGTAGTACTCCTAGAAGAGCCGAGTTTGACCTTTCAGACCCAAGAGCCTTTTATTAACACCTGCCTGTAAGGAGAACCGTGCCACACGCAGCTTTCGGATTCACGACCACAAAACTGATGAGGAAAGGCTTGAAGGGTTCAGTTTGTGTCACTTGCTGTTTGCCGTTTCCATTTCACAGATGATTAATCTTTCTGTGAAGAAAGGCCAGAGAAACAAAGCACATTGGGCTCTTCCTGCAGTTACTCCTTCTGAATGCACACTAGCTTGCTAACTAAAAGGCCTTTAGATTTCCTGCCGAGAGAGATGTTCTGAAAGTGAATGCAGCTGGTTGGAGGTCACCAGTGCAAGGCTCTTGCCATTGTGTAATGGAGGCTTTGGCAGGTTTCATTTTGGGGGGGAGGGAGAAGGTGTTGGCGAAAAATTAATGCGGAATAAAAAGGGCTTTGGCCATTTGAATTAATTTCTTGAAGGGTGGATCATCAATAATAGGCTCAATTTCTTTTGCTCACAATTTAAAAAAAAAAAAAAAAAAGATATTTGCTGTGTTTTTTCCCCACCCATTCCCTTTTCTTAATGGCATGTTTATATTGTACGTGGTCTCTCCCGCTTGGATGCTGAAATATCGCATCTTACTGAGTTTGAAAAGCAATCTAAAATGTACTGATTTTTACATTTTATGAGCTCTGCTAATTTTTGTGGTGGCGAGAGATGATACTTGAGTATTGTGTATTTAACTTCCTAATTATGGGATTTGTATCGCTCTAATAATGTATATTGCTCTTTAGTGACTTTTAAAGCAGCAATTCCTATTTTTCTGGGAGAGTAAAAATTTGTTTTTAAAAGCTATTATCTAATTTTTAATTTGTGTGTATGTTTTGAATCTTAATATATACACACGCCTTGTTTATGGAAGAGAATGATCCGATATCCAGCTGAGTTTTTGACTTTGTTTTTTCTTGATCTTGCGTAGGACGTAATGTGCAAAATCAAGACATGGGTACTAGATGAAAAGAAAGCTGTCCGCTTCTATCATGATTGGAATGACAAAGAGGTAGGCTATAAATATTATCCCATGAATTGATTTCTAATTTTGCTACCTGTTACTGTCTCTTTTTAAAGGTGTTTTTTTTTTTAGATTTCATATTCGTAGTGTGTTGAATGTTAAATTTATCAGACAGTTCTGTGTTTATCAGTGGTGTAAATATTACACTTTAATTCTGTTGCCTTCTTAGACGTGCCATGAGGAAAATGGTCATAAAATTAACTCAAGGTGGTATAACTTGTTTTTAAAATTCTCCTCCTATATTTGCACTTCTAGATTGATGTTTTGAACAAACATTTGTTTTTTACTTCAAAACCGATGATCTACTTGGTTAACCTCTCTGAAAAAGACTACATTAGAAAGAAAAACAAGTGGTGAGTATGTTCAGCTTAAATATCTAAATTGATGTTTGTTTCACATTTTTTGATGGTGAATAATTCCTTGCACATTAAGATCACCACGGATATTAATTAAAATAGGAATAAAAAGTAATGCTACACTTTTGTTACTTGTTATGCTCCCATTGACATGCTGCTTGAGTACAATGCATATGGCGAAACCCTGAATGAAAGTGCAGAATAGAAAAGAATATGCTTTCCTTCCTTAACGTTTTTGCATGAATCCATTAACTGTGAAGAAAATACATTTGATTTAGAAGTACTGATTCAAATAAACATATGGGATTATCATGTTACATAATGCTGATTGCCTGAACAACATCTTTTTCATTCCAAAGGAATGAATTGAATGCCAGAGGACTAAAGCTATGTGAGTTGTACAGAAATCTTTCAAACTGTGGCAAAATTACACATTTTAACGGTACTGTTCTGTTTGCAGTTGGGTGCCTGGCTTCCTTGCCACTGCTTGCACTCTGCTTATGGTTTACAGGCCTGTTTTGATGGGCTTTAATGCCATGAACAGCACAGGTTTTAGTGAAGTATTCCTGACATCAATATTATGACTTAAGTACATGATGGTTACAAAATCAATCTATCAGGCATTCAATGAACTGGATGAAGATCCAGTCCTAACATGGTAGACATACGGTGCAAGTCCGCTGTTGAGAAGCACAGCATTTAGCATGTCACTGGAAGCTCTAGATGGGATAAATATTTGGTTTGTGGAGGAGGGAACAGATTAAGCAGTATACCATGAAGAAAAATCTATAGCAGCATATTTAGTTAAAAAACCCCAACCAAACAACAAACCTTTTCATAGTATTCAGATCTTTAAACGCTGTACTTGTGAGATACTTTGAAGATGTACAAACTTATGTTTGTGAACAGATATATGCATGTAACTCGTCCAAACAAATCAAAAGTATCTAAAGCGGAATATCTGAATTCTCCTAAAGTGCACCCTCTGTTTCTCCCTGTACTTCATTAAGTACTTAGATGCACATGGTTTCAATTTTCCATTAAAAATTCTCATTTCCATATGATATCAAAGAGTGAGAAGGCTTTAAACTGAAAAATAAACATTCATAGACTGGAAGCCAAAACAATAATTAATGTCAGATGGTTAACTCCAATAAATCATTAGAATAAATTCTGTGAAATTACTGCAACTAAAACTGTCCTTTTGATACTCTAAGACATTTTGTGTTAGCATTAAAGAACAAAATTTAACCTATTTAATAGCAAACACTCTTAGCCCAAAACACAGACTTTGGAATGAACTTTATAACCAATGTAATAATGTGAGCTTTTCATATTTGGCCAAATTTTATAATTTTACATAAATTCGTTCCTTCTTGAATGTTTTTTGGGTATGACGATTTAAATGTTGGAAGTGGTTCTACCCAAGGAAGTAAAAAATCAGGATAGTAGTATTTGCTGTGTTACTGTCAGGTGATATTTTTTTTCAAAGTACAAACGTTGAGGTTTCCTGAGGTTTGCTATAACAGTACAGATATGGAAGTTTATGTGAAAATGGATGAGTCGGTTTCCCTGTCCAAAAAAGAATCCTCACACCTGTATTTGGATGATTACAGGTAGAGCTCGCTGGCTCTAATTGTACAGTAAATACCATTTCCCAGACCCTAATGGTAGACAGACTACTTAGGAGACGCCAGTCTGTGATTTAGCTGTCGCCAGTCACCCCATGTTTTTTTGAGACTAGTTGTGATGATGACATAGTTAAACCGAATTGAAAGCAAATCTTTGTATAAATTGCAATTTTTAATTTGTAAAAAATCAGATGTTTGAGTTGAGGAGTCATATAATGAAATGGTTTAACTGTTTCTATTACAATTAATGATTTAGTTTTTAAAAAGTGTACCCAGATCTCATGGATGTGAGTGTAATTGTAGCTGAAAGATCAAAGCGTGGGTAGCTGAGTGATGTTCCAGAAGAGAATTTACCACATAGCCATTTTCAGTACAGTTTCTGCCTCCTGCTGTTCCTATTTTCCCTCAAGCTAGCCATTGACTACCCCCTGTGCATCCCTGCTCGTAAAAAATGATTGAGGAAGTATTTGTCATGTATTTATGAGTGGGAAACATTGTGTGATAGGGAAAGGCATCTACTAGAACCAGAAAGATTGCCATTTTCTTTCATTCAGCCACTCTGCCACAGCTTTAAATCCTCTGTTTATGCAACATGGCTTTTATATTTAAGAGCAGAATAAATGTTTTCTATGAAGGATGCTAACGGTAGGCTTTTGTCATTTGTGTGGTGCAGGCAGATGTAAATGATTAGAATATATTTTACTGTTAGATGCCACTTAATTTGTGATTTTTGTTATTATTTTGAGGGGTAGAGGTTCATATTTGAAACGCAAGCCACATTTAGACTAGTCGTTCAACTTGAAAAAGTGTATTTCTGAACTTAATTCGTGATATTGCTACAACAAAAGTAAGGTTAATGCAGGAAACGCTCAGCAGTAAAATGTTTTCGTAAGACTATTACAACTATGAAAGTGTTTAAAACAGCAAAGGAGAGGAGAGGCTTTTTGATCGTGGGTAGAGAGGAAAACTAAAATTGTCTTTGTTTTACTGGGTCACTCTCAGAATTAATGAACATTTTAATTGTTAGTTAAAACACGCTTACATTTAAGTGCTAATATGTTATTTTTCAATCCAAGAAAAGAAGAAAACACTGTGAAAGATAGGACTATTGTGTGTTTGAGTAGGTGTATTGACCTTTTGGAAGATGTAAAAACTGGAATAGCTCCAAGGAGTTACTTGCTGGTTTTAACAATGTTGAATTAGTCATTCAGTTGATTTATGATTAAGACCTAGCCCCTGAAGAGAAGCTGACATGGCAGCTGTGTTAGTCGCACTTGTGTTATGATCAGATGACAGTAATCATCATGTTGTATGAGGGAATCCACTGAAACTATTCTTATTACATATTGCTGTGCTCTAAAAGAATACTTAAGCCCTTCTTTTAGTAATTCCTAGTGTTTTTTATATGGATCTAGTACCTTAAAACAGTAGACATGTATTTGAGTTTTACCTTGAAAGCCTAAATAAGCCTATTAATTTTCAGTTAAAACTGCCTTCTGAGTCACAGGATGTCACGTAAATCCAGGACATGCGATTTATCAGCCCTTTACCTAATTAAAGGTTTACATTTTAGTCCTGCTAAAGAGGGTGCTTTTAGCGGGTCATAATACAGATTTCAATTATGAAATATACTGAGCTAATTAATGAGTGGATGTAGTGGACTATGCTTAGCATACTGTTCGGTTCAGTATTTTGGACGTATTCTTTGCAGTGAGCACCAGGAATTCTGTATGTGTCAAAACTGCATAGGCTGATCTTTTGACTCAACTTCCTGTGTCTAAACGTGAATTTTTTCATCCTATGTGTAGACTGTAATTTAAAGATCTGATTATACTGCTAAAGCTTTTCTAATATCTATAGCAATATAACTAAGCCATCTGAGGCTTGATATGGATTTTTGAATATTGTTTTCTCTAATATAACTCAGACTTGTAGAGTATCCAAATGTGTGTTAACGTTATTTTGGAGGGGCTGTTTCTCAAAATGTTATGGTAGACATTCTGTTAACAAAATTAAGTTGGGTGTTGATGGGATAGGGTACCTCTCTTGAAGTATCTTGCTCCTGTGTATTTAGAAAGGTGGCATATATGTCATAATAAATAACATTTTCCCCCATTAATTTTTGAAGCATTTTAAATGTTCTTAAGATAGAAGAGGCATAATTAAGTCAGATGAAAGGTCTTTTCTGGTATCACGTTTCTGACAGGCCACTAACAGATGTCCAGGGAAGATTATAGGAACAGATTAAGCAGAGTGTATGCATCCAGCTTCTTGCAATCTGTTATTGTAGAACTGACTGAGCCAGATATTATATACTTGTGGTTAATAATTTTTGACTGATTTTTATTCTATGAATTTAGCCATTGACCTTTTGAACCCCAGTATACTTTTGGCATCCCAATATCCTGGATCAGGGACTTCCACCGTTTAACTATGTGCTATATGGAGAAGTACTTCCTTATGCTTGTTTTGGATCTGCCACATCATAATTTCATTTAGTGCTCCTTAGATCTTGTAGTATGAGATTGAATAATCCTTTTCTATTCATCTTTTCCATATTGCTTCAGATGTTCTAAATATTAAAAAAAAAGGGTGTGGGGGGGAAATCTGACATGAAGAAAGAAATATCAAGGAAGACTCAATAGGCTTGAGTATGAATTAATCTGCTTTGCGCAGTCTTTCACTTTTAAACTAGTTAGGAAAGAAAGTTACTGTCTGGTGGTAAATGGAGACTTGGTGTCCTTGGTTGTGTTTCCGTGGGTACATGGCCAGTGGTAGCATAGATCTAGTAGTTGTGTGTTCACCGTCTCAGCAAAAGAGCAAGGCAATGTCATGTGCTGGTAGAGCAAGAGGATGGTGACAGGAGAAGAAATGCTATCCAGAAGGTTTTCATGACTTCAGTACGCCTGTTAAAAACAAGAAAAGAAAACAAAACTTCAACTCAACAACAAAAAACCCTTATGCTCCCAAACCTCCCCTTCCACCCTTAAATAATGTCTGATTTTAGAGAAGTTCTGGAGATACTATTTTTTTACAGACTCTTCTTAAATTGGTTAGCAATAAATATTTGATTTGTATGTTTAAAAAAAAAATAAATTAGACTTCCTTAGCATTTTGCCTGTGTTTTGGTTTGAAACCTTTCAAAAGGCATTTTAAAAACAAAAAGAAACACAGAAATGGTAACATTAATGTGACATACCTTGAAGCAAAGTGTGATTTAACAGGCAGTATAAGGGTATTAAGGATCTTAGTAAATAAGTTCACAGGAAATAAAGTTAGGAGAAAGAACAGCTGCAGGCCAGCTCCATTTATTTTACAGATAGAAATGCAGTGACTCAATAAAAGTGTGAAACATCTCCATCTCAGTCCCACAGAAACATAATCTCCTTTCACTGTCCAAATTTCAGCCCTTTTCAAATGAAATAAATGAACCTTGCAAATTTTGCTAAAAACAAAAAAATTCCCATTTGGACCAAATGCTTAGAAGTTGTTCCTTTCCTGAAAGGAGGGATGCTGCGGTTAATGAACCTCTACAGTGCAGGCACAAACAGAATTATATCACTTAGAGCACACAGTTATTTGCAAATACCAACGTATTAGTCATGTAGCAAGATACCTGAGTGAGGGCAGAATGCAGTTTTCACTACCTTCAGCTTCTGAATTACATTTATTTTCTGAATTACATTAAGTGTATCTTTAAATATGCTACAGGTCATAAGTCAAGGATGTTTAGGCAGATAAATTTTAGTCTTATAAATATATTTGAGATTATATTTGATGTAGAATTCTGTAAATCATAATTACAAGTTGTAATGCCATTGTGGTATTGAGATATTTTCTTGACATACCTGCTTAATGATTTTAAGGCTGTCTTCTGTGCTGACAGATTGGGAAAACTATATTTTTTAAAATATGTTACATTTCTTTTCCCTGCCTTACAACTGAAATGGTTTTAAAAGTATTAAAAGATAATTTGTGTTGTCTGTGTATGAATGGAGTTTTGCACAAACAAGTTGTGAAGTCACATACTCAAAGTCAACAGGATTCATAATTTAGACTTCCTGTTGTGCCTTTGCTGCCTGCTGGAGAGAGACTACCTTCCAGCTCACATTGCTGTAAGTAGAGGGTGGCTTATGTTTTCCACAGAGCACTTACATACTGTAGTAGGGGATAGTGTATGCTGTTTGCGTAATAAATAGTCATTCTTTATTACATCTAATTAATGAATACAAATTAATTTATCCTCCATCAATGACAGTCTCTTTTCTTTTCCAGCACCTTTGCCTGACATTGCCAGTTGCCTTCTGGTAGTCTTCTGTCTTACCAGTTCCAATGAATTTTCAGTTGTTCTGTCTATCCCAAACTTTTTTCCCCACCCTTTTCCTAGCTGACGTGTTGTCCATGGGTCTTTGCCAGCTTGCCTCTCCCTCTTCTCTGATTTCATCCCATTCTTGCTGGCTTAGTTCCAGTCCAGTCCTTTGGTCTGGATGATTTCTTTCACCAGATTTCCTGCTTTGCTTTGCTTTGCTTTGCTTTCCTTTGCCTCCCCCTCTGGAGTCCCCCATCCGTTTGAATGTGAATGCATATTGTTTGGGTAACAGCAGGTGTTGGGGACATGTCTCTAAGCATGGGGAAGATGGGTCCTTGCTCTCAGCTCCGGCATGTAACCTCGCCCCACACATAAAAACACCTTCCAGGAAAAGTCTAGCTTCACTCCGGTGCTCTGCTTGCCCACAGATGCTGTGGATTACAGAAAGAGATTAAATCGCTGAGACTCCTCAGTGTTAAATTCGAGCAGTTTTGCTACTGAGGACGTGAATTTCTGATATGGATGGACTTTCACACAAGTGCAATGGTTTATCTCTGTCTGATACTGAGTTTGCTCTGTGCCAAACATGAAGTCTTGGCTCCTAAGCGTTAGGATAATAATATTTTTCAAATAAAATGTTTCTGGGATGTTTTAAAAAATGGCAATGCTGTATAGTGAAGCTGTTTTCAAAAATTTGAGTCTGGTTTAAGTCAGAATTGTCACCTGGTTGCAACATGGCAATTATAAATAGCTAAAGTGTAGGTTGCAAAGTCAGGAAATAAAGCCTCGGTAGTTTACGGATATACTGAGTCTTGAAACTGGTAAAAAGGGGGTGGTGGTGGAGGGCAACCTCCTGATTTTTGGGAGGCCTATTCCGGACAGATAAAGGTAGGTTCAAGCTATTCTTACAACTCATCAAAGGCTGCAGACTGTCGAGAGCAGGATGACCAGAGTAATGAAGAACAGTTTGTGCAGTGTGAGCGATACGTGGCAGCCCAGCATACCGCAGCGCTGAACACCAGCCCAACACAGCCGTACCCCAGCAAGCCTCTCATCTTCTCTGAGAGCATCCCTGTGCCCCAAGCTCATTTACACTATCAGAGTGACGCAAAAGAACTATGTATTAACACTTCATATCAGTAAGGCTGTGCTGAGTGAAAGCAGCTATAAGTAACTTCTCAGCTTCATTGCTGTGTGTACGATCCCTGTCTTACCAGATGCATGTCATACCAAACCTCCTTTTGAACAGTTCAGCCTTGTTTCCCATCTTCTGTTCCTCTTCTTCTCTCTCCAGATGCTCTTCTCGGTGTTTTTATTTATTTATTTTTTTGGGTCTGTCATCACCGTAATTTCTGAGCTGTTTATACACAGTTCTGTGGGTGCAGTTGTAATGTTGAACAACTCACAGCTTTGAGTTCGGGTACTCCACGAGTTTTATAGTTGTCTTGTGTAGTCCTATGAATTGCTACCTGTTAACGATACTTTTTCTTAGTCTACTCTGGCAGTTTGGAGAATCAAGTAATTTCTGTGATACTTTATTAAAACACTTGAATTTTCGTAGGCAGTATCTAAAGCAATAGATGTTAGCTTTCAACAAGTGAAAATTTAACTGCTTATCAAGTTACCCAAACCAGTGCAGGCTAAGAAGAGGGATCTGTATTTGTATCTACTGCCTGAAGACTTCAAAAACTTTATTTCTTCCTGATCTTCATTGGAATTGGGACTATTGAATAAGTATTTTTGTAACCTGTATAAACATATGCTACTTAAGATACATAGTACTAGGGGAGAGAATAATGTGGTATGAGATTTCAAATTAATTAATTTTGCAACTTTGCTTCATTCAGTGTATCGATAACATGAGCAGTGAAGAGAGGGACTTCCAGAGAAAAGTGGTATGTGATGACATTGTCAAAGACAATGATGTAAACTTTGTTGCAAAATCATTGCAACGAGACATGTTCCTGACTCTGGATGCGTTGTGAGGTACAACATCCTTTTTTAAAGTTCCGTCTGTTTAAAACTGAAGAATGTTTGAACTGCTCAGAAACAGACTTGAGATACAGAGATATGTCCGAGTATAGCGTTCATTACTGCATAGTGGGTATGGAGAAAGAAGACACTAATAAATAACTGCTCTTCTTTCTCCCAGTATGGTGTGTAAAGGGATTACTTCAATTTTCTGCTGCTTACTTTCTACTCTTTGGAAAGCTTGTGCTTTCTGCCTCAGTTTTCCTTACTCTTTCCCTAAAAGTGTTGGTGCTGGTGAAGTCATAGACAAAATGTTTCGGGGAAACGTTCTCAGCTTTAAAATCAAGTTACCCAGTAAAAATATTGATATTGTCTAGTAATTGCATATTTTTTTCTGGAATTGTATGAATGATTTATCTCCTGAATGATGTCTGCGAAGAAACTATGTGTTCTGTCAGTCTTCTTTTTCAAAGGCTTTCCGAACATGGTTGGAGTGATTTAAGTGTATGTTTTATCTAGTTGTGGTCCTCCACTGAATGCTGCTGTCACAGACTTAGCTGGCTAAGCAATGTGCTGCTTGCTTGTCTGAGAGCAGATTTCCAGTTCATTGAATCAATTCTTCTTTAGAATGTTTGCCTCTTATTTATTGTAGGTTAGAGCATAGCTTTTGACAATGTGTAGTTTTATATAGTTTTACTATCGACTAAATGAGTTCGGGAATTTTCAGCAGCTTTATATCTTTTTTTGATACTCTAAAGTGAGATATTTTTTTTTAGCTTCAGAGTGTCATATCTTGCTTTTTTATGGCTTATGTTTTTAGATTCAGACTAGCTTCTATTTAGGAGAACAGAGATCTCTCTCTCATAGTGCTCCAAGCCAATGAAGTCTTGTCATGGTTTGGGCTGAAATGGAAAAAGTGAAGGAGAAACGTTTTTTCTCACTCATCTTTGTTATAGGATGGAGGAAAGGGGAAAGGGTAAGCAACTTAAGAACCCAGCTTTTATATTGAGGACCAGATTCTGTAATTTACAGTATGTTCTAGACCAGGGTTATTAGTCCTGAGCATCATCAACGCAACCTCATAAGCAGGTCCTCGGGGATTTTGGGGGAGACACAGGTACTAACCACCACATCAGTTCTGTCATCTCTCTACAATATCATTACCTCAGATGCAGATTTCAAATTCTACCTCCAGTGGTAAATAGTTCTGTAGCGATTTTGCTCTTACTCATTTTAAATAAAGCAGTTTGTTCATGTAAGCCTGTAGATGTTGGTGTCAAAATTCCTTTCACATTTCAAGTTCCTGATGAGAAACATGATTACTAATGAAGAAGTAGAACACTTTTTGTTTCCTTACTTGTCTGTGTCGTGCATATTACAAGTACAACCACTTTAACAGCAGTGATTTTTGGACGTAATAATATTGTTGAGAGAAAGAGAAGGAAGTGAGGTGAAATAGTCTACTCAATTAAATTTCCCAGGGATAAAAATTATTCTTTGATAGAAAATGGGTGTCTAAATCTACTTGGAGAAGACAAGCTCTGTTCTGCTGCATTTTTCTGTTTATTGTTGACTTATAAAAATATTCTACATCTCCTTTGTGATGCAGGTTACAAATATCCAATTACACTTCTCTCATTGCAGTTAAAATGCTATGTGCTAATATGCTGTAGCTGAATCAAGTTACCTTTTTCTGCATATTTGAACCTCAGGAGAATTTTTACAGGGAAAAGAGGGGTAGAGACTGTTCTACATATGCCATGGTTTGGTTTATCAGTTCAAAGAACAACTTGAATTTGTCCCATTAATGAGCAGGCCTTATCCTAGAAAGTAGGAATTTTTTTTTTTTTTTAAATAAAGGAGAGGGGAGCTTGCCCTTTTTTTGCTTTACAAAACAGCTAATAGAAAATTGTACAAGAGATTATTATTCTTGATAGTAGGTTTTTATTCTAAAGTTATTGTGTATTGTTATTTATTATTACTTACTAATTTATTGAGTCCTGTGCATGAATGACAAATGTCTTTGTCAAATAAACAACATAGAAACAGAAGTCATGCATAGTCCATAAAATAAATAAATTATTCTTTAAACCAATGGGAAAAGAGATACTATGGGTTTGTGTCCCCAGCTTTTAACAGTTGTTGGGTTATTATTATATCTGATGTGGCATTTAAAACCGCTAGTTATTTTTGTGTGGTTCCTATTAAGCATTTGGAAGACTGAGAGGAAGGCTGGTGAATGACAGGAGAGATGTGAGTGGCTGTGGTCTCACCTGGTGCGCTGGGAGCAATGCGAGAAACTCCTCTGTGTTAGGATCTCTTACCTCCTTGTTGCTTGTAACTGGTGGTTTTTGAGAGGAAAGACAGTCATTCTCATGGTAGACACATCGACAGTTGCCATAACTGGCAAATAAGCTTTCATTTAAGAATTTATTTTCAGCAAAAAGCCCTCTGATAATGTTGTCTCCTCTTCTGAAATAACAAGAGAATTACTTGTATTACTTTTGGAAAAACATCTGTATGAGGAAATTTGGATTGGGTATTGCAATCAGTATCGCCGTACTAGTATGTCTTAAACAGTGTCCAAATTTCATAATCTGTTAGTAGTGTATCTGATTTGCAAACAAGTACACGTATGTACATCTAAAATCCTCCTTATTGAATTTGTCTGGATCATGTCTTGAACTATTTCTTGCTATCACATGCTACAGAGTTCTGTTAATCCCTTTAAGTTCTCGTAGTTGAAATTCATTTTATTTCACCTACCATTCTTTATCTCACTGCAGTTGATATTTCAGATATTTATGGGGTCTGGGAACAATGCTCATCTTGAAATTGTTCTTCATGAATGGTCTGCATCTCCATTCTCTGGGGGATTATTTTATGGATTATTGTTCTGTTTTCTACCAACAGGGGCTAAATGGGAACATCAGCTAATGAAAAATAATTTCTTATAAATAGAAAAATAATATTTAAGAAGGAATATTCTTTTATACAATTGGAAATACAGGCTGCTGTGGCTTTGGCACCCATTTTTCAAGTTTACTTTTGCTCTGAAGTAAATTCTTTATTTCACAATTGACAGACATTTTTCATTGGTTTTGAAAATCTGATGCATTTTGTTTGGGTTTTTAAAATAGTTTTGCTTTTAATTTTGTGGTTATTTACAGCTATTAAGTGTTAAGTATATGGAAATATGTTTTCATTTAACTGCTTGGTTTTCCCCCCCTTGTAAAGTTCTGACAGAGTATTTTGTTATCACAACTTGAATTTCTTCTAATTACTAATACTAATGGCTAATGTTCAAATGTTGATAGTCACTAGTTTTACAATGAATAGAACTATGCATCCTTGTTTTAAAACTAGGAAGAAATGCTTCTTCATGTTTAAATCGGAGAGGAAAGTTGGTAGGTTATGTATGTTTAATGGAAGAACTGTCAAATGAGACATTTGGCAGGGGTATGTTATTATCCTTTATTACCAATGCTTGACCTTAAATATTGTTTCTTTGGAGAGAAGCTAAATACAACAGTGTTTGGGATTTACTGTCCTCTGCCAATAGTTTCTAAATCCTGAAGACATGTTTGGAAGATAAGTATTTAAAAGAGAATAAGTGCATGCGTTGGTTTTGTACTGTGTTGGCTTTGTACTTCATTGAGTTGAACAATGAAAATGCATTAATCAGATTCACTGTATACCAGGTCTCACTCTTGTTCTCATGCACAGTGTTACGCATCTGAAGTGAAAATGTATTTAAACGCAAACAAATGGCTTTTATTTAAAAAAAGCACAACAAAACACCCCAAACCTTACACATAATACATTGAAAACTTGCACAATCTTGTCGATCTAAACCATGTGATGGTTCTTCCAGCTTATGTTTTAGTTCAGAGGCTCATTAAATCCATACCTGTTTTTATTTAATAAAATCTTTATGTCCAGGATACTCAGATTAATGAAGTGTGCATGCATGTGCATGCATGTTCAGTTTCCCATAGGATTTTTTAAATTATTCTTATTTAAAAATAACTTTATGGAGGGTAAATGTTTGTCTTTGGCTCCCTCTATCTGCCTGTCTCTACTTGTCTTTGGGAATTAATGCTTTATCATAACTCGATCCATCAGGTAGATTGGAATCAGCAGATAAGATGCCTGCAAGTATTTCATATGGGCGTTTAGTAAAATAAATAAATAAAAATATGGTAGAGAGACATGGAGAACTAGTAAAGAATTTAGTTATTCAAGCTTAAAAAACAAGGTTAATGTCTTTGTGCCTAGACCGTATATTTCTGAAATGTTTTTCCATTCTGGTCAAAGTCTAATTTCCTTATTAGGTTTTCCATAAAGGTACAGCTACATGCTCAAAGTACATTAACCAGGAACAGAGTTTTAGTTGCCTGTCTTGCAGTAGTGTGTGGTTGTGTGATAGCCCTTTGTTTCTGATTTCTAGTTATGTTAGTGCCCTATTGAACAATCTAGTTACCTTCTATGTCTATTAGTGATTTCTGACAAACAGAAATGATTTGATATGCTAAAGCTGTTTCTGACAGAAGAGATAAAGTTTTGACAAACATGCATGGCACAGCAAGTGTCCAATTCTTAAGAGCAAAATAAATGCAAACCACCATTATGGGGAACACAAACAGCCTGAAAGCAAGTTATCAGTAAGCAAATAATTGTTGAACTGTTATGAATGGAATAGGATGTTGAAATAGGGCATGATTGGCTGATGTTACATATGTCCTTGATTACCTTCCTTGTGCTTTTATCCTAATAAGTGACATTCTTTGTATTCCCTTGGATGGCTAGACAGTCTGACACTGAAGAAGAATAAATATTGCATGTGGTACACATTAAGCTGTCATCTAGGACAGCATTTATAAAAAGTAACTAGAAAAATTCATAAGAAATTCTGCAGTGCTACAGTTTCCTGGCTCCAGTCATAATTGTCAAAGTTCTTGACACATTTAGGTCTTCTGAAATGATTTGGGTTTACAGTTACTTGGTGTATGAATAATTATTAAGGATTCATTTTCTCTGATGATGCAGACTGTTAATGTTAGTTCTCAAAATGTTGCATTTTCATTAAAGGCCATGTAGTAATAAAAAAAAATAATAGAAGCATGGTGTATGTAGCTAGTCCTCTTGCAGAAGTCAGAACCAGGAGATGTGTATGTATAAAATAAAAGTAACTGATAAAATAAAAAAGCTGTTTTTCAGATGGTGGCTTTGAATCTTGGTAGAAAATCCATTATGAGCATACATTGTTACTATTATTCTGCTTTGGAAATAGACCTAATTTTTTGTGTACAATATCAGTCTTCTATTTTTCTTCACCAACTTGAAATTAAGACTCAAAAGCAACATAGCAGGATATCATCATCTCTGCAAGGGCAATGGAGAAAAACCTTTTTAAACTATCTAAGCTGATGAGTTAGTGTTTGAATGGTAATTATTTTAATCTTTAATTTTGAGAAGAGGGAAGTGTAGTAGTTATATTCTTCATGCTCTTAAGTCTCAGAATTTCTTGTGACGACTTGTATGTTGGCCAAGAAATTTTCAATGGCTCCTTTGTTTTTCTATGTATTTGTCTATTCCCTAACATAATACCGTGATACTCTCTAGAGTTGGACACAAAATTTCACTATAAATACTTTAAAGGATTCTTACAGCTTTACCATGTCAGTGGAATATTCTCACTGTATACTGTATTCATGGTATAATCCGGTTTTGCTGCATATGAAAATGCAAGCCTTCTTCCATTTGTGGGTACATGTCTCTCCATTTGTGACAGTATTGTCTAACTCACATGATCTTTTGTTATTATTTTACTCAATTAAGAATACCCCATAAGGAAAAATAGCCTGCTACCACCTCATCAAGTTACTTGAGAAGTAACATAATTTTATAGGTGACATTGTGCTTATTCTCATCCCTCTTCCAAGTAGCCTATAACTTACAAGACATCGTTGTGAGTAGCTTGGAATAGGAAAATAGAACCATTGGCTCTTTCATAAATTTGCATTTAATGTTAATTGGAAAGCCTTAAAATAGTTCTTAGAGCAGGGTTGGAAAAAATGTGTATTCATGGGAACAGATAAAGCTGAAACACCCGTTCAGGTTGGAGAAAGTTTTCTCCAAGTATAACACTGCTCAAATGTTACAGGTAACTGTTAACTCTGTCAACCACTACAGAGCACAAAATATTTGCCCAACTGGTAAATTGAACTGTAAGTCCCACTGTGGGAAATTGCTTTGCTGTGCTCCAAACAGCAGTTATCTTAGTAATTGTACTTGAATTCTTTTCTGGCTAATAGACAGTTGATGTCCTTCTTACCATGACAGAATTATTTTATTGCAATATTATTAATTGTAAAAATTTCAGGTAAGATGTGTTCATGTAGTTTAAGATGGGCCGAGTATGATTTTTAATTGGTGCTCTGAGAGCACTGTTTTTTGAGTTGAAAATGTGCATAACCCCGCATTTCACATTCTAAACCGTCGCTCACAACAAGGAGCTTATCAGAGCAAATTGTCTAGTCCATCCCCTTCCTCACTCAAAACCTAATGACCCTTTATCATCATGGTTTAGATTGCTGGACACAGATGTGAGAAAATACAAGTAATCTACAGGTAACTACAGTAGCTGCACTGATGTTCTCAGAGAACTGACTGCTGGGAAGATAAAAAGCTTCCCACAGAGCCTGTGACTTTCCAGCAGCAAAGCACATCATGAGCTCATACATGAAGTTTTATTTGCTGAAGATTCACAATAAGATGCATTAGGACATTCAGCAGGGTCCCCTCTTAGATGAGCGCAAGAATTCAGTGAGGTTGTTAGTTCATGCACTAGTGCATGGCTTCACACTAAAACTAGAAAGTCCAACAATACCAATAATGTTTCTTTTTGAAACACCACAAACTACAGCTGTAATATGATATTGATGTTAACGTAGTTTGTTCGTTGATAGTAAATGATCTAATGTCGGGTGGACTTTTTCTTGTTATGGAAAGTATTCAGGCAGGAAGCAAATGTTCTTTGGAAAAAAAGAAAAAGCTGCTGGCTGTTGAAATACAGTGTTAGCAGTACATGCTAGAAATGAAGGTAGAAGTGAAGTCTTGTACAGAAAGACTTGCGTATGATTAATTACCGTCTTTTTTTCTCAGCATTTTTTGTTGTAATCATAAAGTAGATCTAAAAATATCTGTATATGCAATTGGATACTTTGCCAAGGAAGAGGAAGGAAATAAAATATTTTTCGGATAAATTTCATGTACATTAAGGTTAAGAAGGTAATAATCTTTACTATTTTTTAAAATGTTTTTTGTAATTCAAGAATCTGCTGTAATACAGTTTTTATTTTTAGTGATTCATTACGATTGAAATGTATCTATTAAACCAGATGGGAACGATCAATGTGAATCAATCTGTCTCTTCTAAAGTAACTTAAGTATAAACATAGTTAGTTATGTAGAAAAATGAATTTGGATGCTGAAATGCTTTTTTACCCCCAATTTTTTTAATCATCTCTAAGTTTTGGGTTTGTGAGGAGAGAGGTAATGTAGCACGAGAGGTATAGGTCCTCCAGAAATAAGGATCCACAGAGGGTGGTATTAATTATGAAGCAGGCCATAAGCATTACAGTGGTGGTCTTTACAGAAAATGCTAATCCTACAAAAAGCCTAAAACCCAAGCCAAACAAAAATTCTGAACAGCCTGCTCTCACACAGAAAGAAAAACAAAAATAAAAAAATGCCACAAAAAAACATCCCACCTCCTCTGGTAGTGCAAATGTGACAACTGCTGTCTGTTTTTAGTTTAAGTCCTTCCACCCTCTTTGATCACCCTTCAAGGCTTCTGTGTTCTGTTATTAATCTTGGGGAGTTGCTCCATCAGGATTCAGTGCTGCTGTCGGTGGTGGACCTTTGAGCAAGAGCAGGCAGGGCTGGCTCTAAGGCTGTGGCTCTCAAGCTGAGCCAGTGACCATAGCAGCAGTTTCCTTAATTTTCTGGTTCTATTGTTGACCCTCCATGAGAGGAAACTAGAAGTCACTGTGAAAACTAGCTACTGTTTGCTCTTCATCATTGCTACTTGCCTCTGTTCCACTTTTATGCCCATTTTCCACCTTATGCCAACCTAAATGTTAACAAGCAGAACTCCGTATTGCAGAGCCCAACAGACACTTTCTAAGAAATACTTCTCAGTGATTACACATACCTTTTGGTTCACAATAAAGACATGCAGAAATACTTCCTCTTTTTCACTACCAAATAGGAGCTACAGGAAAGAGATACATATTCTCTTGTTCTGTTTTGTCTTTTGATTGAAGAAGACAAAAGAACTAAAAGGGTATACAATCTTGTAAGATTGATCCCCCCTTTTTTCTCATCTTGAAATTAATTATAATGAAATCCACGTACAAATTGCAGAAAACACTTGATATATCCTTTTTATGATATCTACTGTGTTTCATATTCTGTAGTGGCTTTAATTCTCAACAGTAGACATACGGAAAACCAGAAAAAATGTTGGCTGTTACAAAGTTTTGTTTGAGCTTTTTAAACTGAGTGATTAGCAGAAATAATGACCCTGTCAGCCTTAATCACATTAAAATGTGGTTAACATCATTTAATTTTTTCCACTTAATATGCGAAAATTTCCAGTAGATTTGCAGTGAAGGCCATTGAAATTCCATTAGAACAAGAATAAAAATTTCAGGCATCATTTATTCAGAGAGGGAATAAAGGTCTCGACTGAAAACTGCTGAATCTTTCTATTAGGGAAACTATGAATCATTGCATTGATCAGTACCTTCAGCTTCTATAGTACTGAATCTGAGTTGCTTCTGAATGAATGGAATGCATTTGTAGTGTGGTGCTTTTCTGAAAATTGTAACATACAAGTTTTGCAGAAATTCAGTAAGTGCTTTCTCTGTAAAGGGTTATTACATAGGATTTTGTAACTGCTGCAGAGCTTGGGAAATACTTCTGCATTAGGCATCTCATCACTGTGAAGTTCCATACTTTGCATTATTTTCACTAAAACATTAAAAAATGTATCCTCTTTCTGATTGATATGTATTGTATAGTTGTGGTTTCCTTGTGGTAAATAGCAAAATGAGGATATGTGCAGCTACAACTAGAATGTTAAAGTCATATCAAGTCTCCTGCACTCTTGGTGTTTCTTGTTGCATGCTCCACAGATACGTACCAAAAGTATAGCATACAATAACTGTATGAATGCACTAGAGAAACTATCATCTGCGTCTTTTTCTGAGAGAAATTTATCTTTCTAGGAAAGCCAATGTTTTTGGCTTTACTGTGTTTCAGTCTGCTCTGTTTAGGTTCCCATTTTTTTGTCCTTTGCCTGTGTAAAGTGAAGATTTCATCTGGTAAGTGGAGGCACTAGAAGTACAACTGTATTGTCTCTGCTTTTCTAGACTACTAAAGGACTTGTATTGAATATTTCTTTAAAACTAATATTACTGCATGTATCCGATATAATATGTTTATTGAATTGGGGGGTTTTTTTTGTCTCTGATACTTAAGTAACTATACATTAGATTGGGGTGTTTTTGTTAGTTTTTTAAATTGGTATTTTGTTCCTGAACCTAGTTCATTCCAGCCTATTACATGATTACTTTGTCCTCTTTCTGGTGGAAAGAATCATTAAAATGCATTGGATTAGTACAGAACACAAATTTTAAAATTTCACTATTTGTATGATTTATTTTTTAAACAATGTAAGAAAAGTGCAGTGTTAAATTTTTAATGTAGTTCTAAGTACTGTGAGATACACAGTGGCTAAGGAATTTTTCTTTGAAATAGCTGTTACTAAACTTAAGAAGTGCACAGACCTAACAGGAATTTGGAAGTGCCTCTGATCCAAATGCATGTGGAGGAACGAAGAAAACTGAATAGGAGGTGGGACCCTGGCCAGGACTGGAACTGTTAGTCCCGCAAATGAGATAAAAGGAAGTAGGAGTGTGGGAGTGACCCAAAGGTAGGGTAGGTGAGAAGTGCGAATTGAATGAAGAGGTGTGAGTTTTGGGGGTTGCATTTGGAAGCATCTTGCTAAAGAGCTGTTGGACCAGGATGGAAAGCTTTGAAGACTGGAGAATGACACTGGGAAAAGAAACCAGAGTGAGCAACAGAATGTGAAGAACTATTGGATGGGATGGGAAAGTGGCCGTATTTTAGGAAGAAGGTTGGAAGAGACTGTACTCACTAGATTTTTCTTATTACAAAACATGGAGTGAAATTCGGAGGTTCTATGTCTTTTTGTTTCTCTCCTCTTAGCAAGTTATCTGTGACGTGTTATAGCAGCATGCCTTCTATCTCCCCAGCTTCTAGTCTGTTGAGGGGTGAATGCTCACTGTAGCTCCATTAGCTCAAAGATAGGTTTCTGTAATGGGTATGTAAGGATTACATTCAGTTTAGAATTACCATGTTTATGGGTTGCTTTTTTAGAAATTGGAAGTTACGTACAGCTGTATTAAGTGTCTTAATGTTGTAAAGGGAAACACTTTGAAGTCGGAAAATGTCAGAATGAAGATTGCCAGTGCACTTCAGAATCCGTGTCCTGCCCCAGACGATTTGGGTATACTCAAAGGCTCCCTTTCTTTTACAGCCAACCTTGTCTTGCTTTGTGCAAAGGACAAGCTTGCTCTTGAGGATGGGGTTGGGTTGGATAGGAGAATTCTGATGCTGGGATTCGCTTCCTGTGGGGCAAAACTTGACACTGACATGGAACTGGAGGAGGACAAGGCATGGCTTTATGTTAAAGGCATTTGACATGCCTGGAGATTTGGTGATGGAGGACTGGATTTTACTTCTGTCTCTTCTAGATTTCTGTTTGTGATGCCAAGTAAGAAAATTCCATTACAATTTTCACACACTTTTAAACAGTTGTGTTCCTAACTTTCTTCATTTGACCACTTAGGATAATGAAGTCCAGTGTTCTCATTAGTGCCATTTTAAAAATGTGTACCTTGCCCAAATTTTGAAATGACAAACTGCCAAGCTGTGCTACAAGTACTGCAGTCACCTCTTCTGCCTTGCCCATTCTCTCCTCGTGAGTGGTACTATTAACTATATATACATGGTATTATGGGCTACTTTTGACTCTCACTACATTTTATTTTGGAGGAGCAGACCTAAGGAAGTCTAACTTTCCAAGGGTTTGAGTCTTGTTCCCTTACAACAGTGATTCCTAATCTATACTCATTCTTTACAAAGCAATGACATGGTGCACTGAACAGCAGGTAGCATCATATTCTGTGGCTCGGGAGGACTTTTTGCTTGATGATCACTCTGCCAGGCTACTGCTGCTGGTCAGCTGCTTAGCTCCAGCCAAGTCAAATATGTGGTGGTTGAGTTCTTCGTGCCTTTTCCCCAGTGGAGGCATTGTTTTCTACAAAATAGGTAGGAACTTGATTTGTATGAGATTGAGACCTCTTTGTCCCCCTTTTGCATTTCTGCATAGCCTTTGTGTACTTCTGAATTCACAAAGTGTAGTGCTTCCTTGTAACTATATGGTAATCCTTAAATTACTGTAATCCCTCCTCTGCATTCAGTAGAGAACCAGTTATTGTTGGTAGCTACGCAGTATAATGACTTTCATAAATTAATTAAGGTGTTTTTTTAATGGTAGCTGATTGTTTTGCACGTAGCATTTGGAGACTGTTCACAGAACCTTGCTGCTGCCTTCGGTTGAAAATGTTCTACTAATTTCCAGCCTACATTTTTCCATGGCTGACTTATTTCATTGGTGATTCTGGCAGCTTTGTCCTATAGATTAAATAGTATCTTATCTAATTGGTGTTTACTTCCAGTACTTATTTAAAGCGGGAATTATCAATTTTCTCTCTGTCATTTACATGAGGTTCCCATTCCTCTGATAATCTTAGACCTGTTCTGAATTTAGCTGACGACAGCTTTCCACGTGCTTTCATGAATACCTTATATGCAGACGTAATGCATTCTGTTAAACGAAGGGAAGCATTTCCAGTAGGATCTGTAGATTACGTCTGTGTTTTCCCTGTTGCACTGTCTTGGTGGCTTAGAGTTGCTCTGAAGAAGACTAACCCCTCGTGATCCCCCTTCTACGTCACTTCCAATTGATGATGACAATGTCCTTAAGGAGAGCACCTCCTGCTCTTGTATCAGACATAAACTTTGCATGCAACTAATGTTTGTGTCAAGGTCATTAATATATTTAAACAAGATCAGTTCTAAGTTTGATCCATGTGAAACTTGATTAACAGTATCCTTAAACACCAGTTTGTTCTCCTGTTAACAGATCCAGTGCATTACTCGGTACACGGTCTGTACAAATCCACTCCCCCTCTTCTCCAGCTGAATGAGTAGTTTCACGCACAGCACACTATCAAATACTTTATAGGTTTATTCCTCCTGCATAGAAAATCATATGTCATATCAATGAGAGAATACATTTATCAGGGCATGCTTTCTTTTTTCTTTTAAACCAAAAGTACTTGTGTTTGCCAAGGTTATTGTCTGTGATCATTTCTTCTTTGATTGTGTCATTGCTCAACCAAACTAAGTCTAAAATAGCATTGTATCTGTTGATTAAGTGACTCCTTTGATGGAGAAATGGATAGACTATCATGTCACAGAATAACTGCCTGCTATGATTTTTTTTTTTCTCCAGTATTTTTCCTTTGGCTAGGTGTGCTTTTAACCATATATTACTTACTAAGGCTCTTGTCTGTTGAGCAGGCCTTTTCCAAACTTAAATTCTATGGCACTCTAAAATAGAAGCAGCTCACTTGAGCATTTAAATAGGAATGGGGCTTTTCTCACAATACATGCTAGAAAAGTATAAGTGATTGCTTTAAGCAAAAAACCAGTGTTTCTAAGGGTAAGAAAACATCTGGATGCAAGTTGAATAATTCACAACTTCACTATTACTTTGAGTGTATGTGTAGGATGAGAGGAAACAGCCTCAAGTTGTGCCAGGGGAGGTTTAGATTGGATATTAGGAAACATTTCTTCACCAAGAGGGTTATCAAACATTGGGACAGGCTGCCCAGGACAGTGATGGAATCGCCATACCTGGAGGTATTTAAAAGATGGGCAGACGTGGTGCTGAGGGACATGGTTCAAGGGTGGTTTTGGCAGTGTTAGGTTGATGGTTGGACTCAATGATCTCCAAGTTCTCTTCCAACCCAAGTGATTCTATGATTCTATTATTTTAGTCTTCAGTTGCATGACTGGGTGAAGTGTTTTCAACTGCTGTTTTGGATAGAATGGATGAATATACAGAAAACAGAAATAGTTTTATAGAGGCTGTTAGAAGTCTAGGTATTTTTTTACTTGGGAGCTTATTAATGTTTTAAATTAATTTTTAATGACAATGCACACTTATGTCATAGTTTTTTTTTCTTTTTCAGTGTAACTGTAGATCAGACCACATTCCTTATAGTATATCCCGTGCATATTCGAAATACTTTGAAAAAGTGAAATGATGTGATGTTTAGCTACAGAGAAATGTCAAAAACAATGCATTTATATGATATGAAAGATTTGCAAGCGCAAGCTAGCAATTGATAGTAATATTATAATTAGCTCTTTATACAGCCTGTTTTTTATTCATGAACATTTTCATTTATGTTGACAACTATCATGTATGCCACCACACATGGAGCCTTTTCTTTACTCAGAAGAGGCTGAACATGAATTAGTATGTTTTTGGGCTTATGTTCTGACTTTCTATTGAAAAATGGTTTCTGGGCCAAGTCATAAAAATTAAAGTAGCTTGCATTTTAGATTTGGCTTTTTGATCCTATTGTTGTTAGTGCTAGTGTTTGTTACCACAGCGTGCTGTAACTTCAAGGTGGAACTTCTTTTCAGTCAAATAATTTTTTGTTGTTAAAATTGCTGGGGATGTTGAATGCATCCTAGTTCCATAATCAATAAGAAAATGAAGATAGGTAAACTAGTATTTTTATAATAAATCAAATTTTAGTTTTGTGTTTGCAAATAAAAATGTTTTGTACACACCCACCCACAGAATAAGAGTATTTATTTCTGACAGAAATTTACTTTGTCATTCCATTTTCAGCCATAAAAATCTTCATGTCTAACAGATCCTTTACAGTCCGTCAGATAAATGGAGCGTAATTTCAGACACTGATCCAGATACTTATTCCTGCTTCTGAAAAAAAATCAAAGTTAGTGTTCCCCTAGGGCAAGTAGATGATTCAGATATTGTGAATTTTTTTTTCTTTTCACTGTAGTTTAGACAGGTAAACAGACTGTGTCTGTAGAATTGAACATTTGTGTGACAGCTTTTCAAATTAGTGAAGTGCATTCCGTACAAAGCATCTCTGCACACTGTGAAAATCCTGAACTCATTTAGTGTTTTACTTGGGCATGGTCATGTTTGTATGACAGTACGATATATGCTGTTGTATTTATTAGACAGTATTTTGGGGAAATGTATCAGCAGGAGGTAAGACTGAGGCACACCACATAATTTTACGTAAGCATCTTATGCACTTAAGGTCAAGGTTAGTTTCTAAAGCAGCCTATGAAAAGGGGAGAGGGAAGATGCTTTAAGATGAAAGTGAGAATAGGAGCCCTAATTTAAATGCTCTGAATTGTCCTCAGAAGAGCCTCCTGCTTCATTAACTGTATAGGGAGCAGAGCAAGATTTGGTGTCTAAGTTAGGTGTCTGAAATTAAGCCTTGTATTCTTTGAGTTGCTGCTGTTTCATTCAACTCTTTCATTGTTATACTGAGAGCTGAGATGATCTTTCTCTGGATAAATATCTGAGTTAATTTCTGATTTATTGAGTAGCATATTCTAGCCTAATAACAAATTTTGTCTTTTCTTCATCAAAAAACCCACACATCTTAGTCCAGTGTGACCATCTTACATGATTCTTATTACGAGTCTCATTAAAATTGTTTCTTAAAAGATTGCTCATAGTATCATGGAATCACATGATACTTGGCCATGGTCCAAGGGGGTGAGGGGAATAAGCAGAATTTATTATTTTAAATCGAATGTTCTTATTGTGGTAATATTTGACTCTTGCAATTTTAATACTTTCATAGTTTTTAACAACTGATGGAGGGAGGAAGAGAGCATTCATGTGAATTCTGTGGTCTGGAGAGACTCCGCAATTAAGATCACACAGACTAATTTGGGAGAATTGAGGAAGGCGTCTCCCTCTATCTTGTGTGAGCAGGAGAGGATATTTCATTAAGAGAACTGGGGGGAAGATTCTGACCCAGTTTGTTTAGGTTTCATTAAACTGTTGTGTGACATTAGCGAAAGCCAAAACTAACACATGTTGTAGTCTGCATTTGTATTACTCATTGCAGGATTTTTAATTAGCGCCAGTGGAATATATTCCCAATTACTCTTTATAGTGTCTTATTACAAGTGTTGTTAGTATGTATTTATTTCATTACACAGGAGTTTTATGTAGATCATATTTTTTGTTTGGGAGTATGGCCTTGTATTTGCTTCTGTGCACACAGTACATAGAAGAATCAAAAAATATAAATTTAAAACTGTGTTTTCCATTGTGCATTTCATGTAAAGTTTCCCTTGTTAAGGCATCACATGTGTTTTTGATCAAATATTCTATTTATGGATGTCTTATAATTTTTTATGGGATTACATAGTTGAGACTTTGCTATAATATCATTGATATGAATTGTCCTACAGTTTTTGTACATAACACTTAAGAATACAATTTTCCATGTGATGTAAGAAGCCCCGTCAAGAGACAGAAGTTAAAATTATCATGCCATAATGTAGACCGGATTATGGAATAGATTCTTTCTGCTGATCTCCAGTAGTATCTTGGTCATCAGTTTTGTGGCTGCGATTTGCTCCTTCTGCTATAATTTATGATCAAGCATTTGTTAAGTTGTTTTGTTATAGTTTTCAAGATAACCTTTCAGAACTCTGCACTTCATAAATGATAGCAGAAAGAACAACAAGCTATGACTTTCCAAAGCTGTCTTTTCTGTCCAAAGTGTATGTGCTGCAAGTGCAGTCTGGTATGCCTGTAACCATGAAACATAATGTGCACGATTTGTTGCAGTCTGCATTGTTATACAGTTTCATCAGTAGTTCAGTCTTGACTGTGCTTGATTCCTGCTGACAGCAACAGCCATGTCTTTTTCTTTTTTTTTCCCCCCTTGAGTTAAGACAGAATTAATTTTCGGAATTGGCAGACCAAGGAGAACGAGAGACTGTAAGCCTTTCACGTACCAGCAGGTGCTACAGCAGCAGTGTAGTACTGTTTTCATAATTGCTTAAGTCATAATTGGTTTTGATCCCTTTAATGGGGACCATAATTTTGGCTAAAGAGATATTAATGAATTAGATCAGAAACAAATGTTTTAGAAATGGATTTCAAGATCTTTATTCTTCAAGAGTGATGCTTCTTACAAATGTTTAAAATAGGGTTACCTTGACAGACCTTTTGTTAGGCGCAATTTGGTGTATAAGGTACTGAAAAGTCTTTTCTTAGTAGGACCTTTATATAGATTAGCAGAAAAAGTAATTCTGGAGTATTTTACCTCTTTCTCTCTGTCTTTCTACCACCTTGATATTGCTTAATTCAAACTTGGTTGTAGCTTATCAACTGGATTTGTCTATTATGCGGGTTTTATTTCTCCTAGTTATAAAAAGTATTTAGTTCATTAAATACCGTCTGTTCTTGATTTACAGGTAATATCATATTCTCTGGTATTGTTTCTTTCACAGTTCCAACATCTTGCAAACCCAAAATAGCTAAACAAGTTTAAAACAGTTAAGCCAAATCTTTATATGAAATATGTTCATAAAGTGGTCAGTAGTATAACGTTTTAAGTGAAGTGTTATGTCCTTATATGTTTTTAGCATAAAACATAATTTTTATTTTTTAAAAGAAAATGGGTTGGGAGGGAGTTATGAAATAAATAAAATTTCCCTCCGTCCCAAAACTGTTTTTTGCCAGATTATTTTTGTTGGTGAACTACTTAAGTATGCCTGCAGAGAGACCCTGCTCCATGTGCAGCTAGTAGCAGAAAAGCAAGTGTAACATCTGAATGGATAAAGAATGGGATGAGAAGCTCCTGTCCAGATTATGAAAATGTTTCTTTGGAATCTGGGATGCAACTTGAACTAAAATAGTAGGTGTAATACTGGTCACCCCATCTAACGAAAGATTTTGCAGGATTATAGGGGAGTTGAGACAGTGGCCATGATAGAGATCAAGGCCCTGGAAAAACTTGCTTTGACACACATGAGGCAGAGAGCCTGGAATTACTTACGTTTCAAAGGAGAATGTTAAGGAAAGTTATAAACCCATCTATAATAAATGGCAAATGACAGTGTGGATCAGGAACTTCTATTCTTCTTCTCTTGATACAGTATCAGTTGAAATTACAATGAAATTAAAAAGTGTGAAAAGAGTGAAATCCAGATCCAGAACAGAATGCCTATTCTGTCATAAGATTCCTGAGATCATGGAATATGTCACAAGTCCCTGAAAATGTTGTGGTAAAGGATTTTAAGGACTACTCCACTGCGTGTTTCAAGGTTCGAGTCAGTATGTGTTGGAGATGTAACATCTAACATGTGAGATAGGTTCTCTGCTTTGGTATCTTGTAAGGTTCATCAGGATGCAGTAATTAAATAATGGAGGCGATACAAACATTGGACTCTAGGAAGGTATTGAGGAACTTAAAGCAGTCAGCATGCACAGGATAAATAAAATTCTGAGTTCCTGAAGCTCTTGTCCTGAGAGGAGGCTCCTGGCCAGGGAGCAGCCCAGCATGTGCAGGCAGTGCTTTTGTTCTGGAGTGTTGCTAGAAAGTATTTGCAGGTGACCAGTGGGGGGTGGGAAAGGGCCTTTTGAAGTCTAAGGATTGCTGTGTTCCTCCTGGCCATCTGGGAGCAGAGAATGAAAAAATAAATTTGTAAATGGCAGCGATGATTTGAAACGAGATTGCCTAGGTCAGTAACAGCTATTCTCAAGCCTTCCATAGTTTTGTCATCTTCAGAAAAAGGAAACTCTGATGGTGGGGAAGGAACTACCTTTTTATTCTTTAATGTTTTCCTGTTTAGCCTTTCTCTTTATGTAGTGCAAGAAGAAAGGGATAACCTAAAAAAGGGAGGTAGGAATAAGAGTCACAGCATGTTAATCTGTTACAGCACAGTGCCACCTGCGCTTTCTGCTTCCTGTTCTTAACTTCTGCCACTGACCTATTTTGTGGTACAAAATTATTCTATACTTTGGTTTAATCATTTTCACCATTCCATTCTTTGTTGATTATATAAATTTGGAGTGTAAGCTTACGGAGGCTGTGAATGTTTCTTATGTATACAAGAGTACACATACATTACATGTCTATATAGGTACAGCTCTGAGGACAGTGGGACCTGATCTCTGTGGAGTCTGTACATGCTAACAGAACAGAAGGGAAGGATACCACTTAGGAACTGTGTCATGCAGCACTGGTGCCTAGGTAAATTAGATCTTCCTCTCCCATCCCACCAAATCAGCTAAATCTAGTGGTATTCACAGCAGAACATTTTAGGACCTAGCAAAAAAAATGAAAATCATTGCCTAATTTATCATCATTTTAGATAACTTGCGGATAATGGGTGAGGCTTCAAAAGACCAAAAAAAAAAAGAGCCACAAAGAGGAAAGAAGAAACAAGACAGTTTTAAGTCAATGAATTTTCCTTTAATTTCAAGAAAAATGTTGGAACAATTTGGCTGGTTTTAATCACCTAGAAGCAACCCAATTGTCTTCACAAATTCATGTTGGCTATTACTTGTCTAAATGATCAGATAACTCTAATATTTTGTTTGTTATAACTTTAGTGGTCTTGCATATAGTGAAAAAACATACTTTACTACATATTGGGTTTTTTATTAAAAATTAAAAAAAATTAAAGGTTTCAGTGCCTTACAATATTCTTATAAACAAGAGAGGAAATACTGGCTAGATGGAAATTATGGGAAGTTGAGTGTGCAAGACTGGTTGGAAGATAATACACAGAGCATAGTTATCAGTGGTTCACTTTCCAAATGGAAGAATATCTCATTATGAGATCTGCAGTAGTGGCTGCTGGTTGAATACTGTTACGTATTTCCATTAATGAGCTGAATGATGAGCATTCTTGTTAAATCTGTAGATGACCCCAAACTAGGAGATATCCAACTATTTATAGAACAAAATTAGAATTTAGGAGTATCTCAAGAAATAGAATAAATCATCAGGAAAAAAAGAGCTAGGGTGCAACTTCTGATAAGGATTTTATGCATGAATAATCAACTATGCAAATACAGTATTAAGATAGCTAGTCAAGCAGGGTCATACAATAAGTTATAAACTGAGCATGAGATAATGGTGCAGTGCTGTCACAAAAAAGCAATGCTGTACTGGGTTTCATAAACAGGAGAATCACCTGAAAAATGTGTGAGCTAATCCTCTGGCTATTTTTAATGCTTATAAGCATTATTATTATTGAGAGCTCTGAGGAGTACATTAGGTACTGTGTGCTTCCAGGAACATTTAGACCAATTGGAGAGAGTCCAGAAAAAAGTTCAAAGTTAGAAGTAATACATGGCTTACAAGGAAAGCTTAAAATAAAAAAACACCTCAGTTTTTACTCATTTCTTTACAGCAGCGTTTTACATAAGCAGTGTGTATTCCTGCTCTGGAGTGTACAGACTCAGTTTAAACAAACGCATTTAAATTGAAATAAAGGTAGCTTAGGCTACATGTATTCAAAACTTCAACAGTGGGGAACAAAGCACTAAACAGATTGAGTTTGGAAGGTTTTAAAAATTCGGGGTTGCTCGGAACTGCCAGGGGAGGAGTCTGTTGGAATTGCTAGATCCTCTTGTTCTCACTCTTATCTGTAGATCTTTTTTCCAGTCTTTTGTATGTTTTTATCACTTGGTTTGATCTTATCTCATTGTCGATATTTGTTTCTTTCCTTCTTGTGGTGCTGCCTGGTATTTTCTTCTTCCCTGCCATGCTGTTTTGTTTCTGCCTTCCACTCGTCTTTCAGGTGTAGAACAGAAAAACATTTGTTTCTCCTCCATGAGTTAGATGAGGCTTTTTTTGGTCTTGCTTGTACAAAAGCATACTTTCACAAATCACCTTTCTTCTCAGGGGTCAGTTTTTTCAGATCATCTTGTCTTGCAGGTGTCCACTGAGCTTAAGTTCTCTCTACAGCTTCTCTCTTCCATCACTACTTCTGATTTCCATCTGAACTCTTGTCTCTGTTCCCAGCTGGATCTCTTATGTGAAACTCTGTCAAATATCGATTTGTAGTTAATGTACATTCTGCAACTTTTGTACCTCTTTATTTTGGTTGTCTGCAGGCTTTGGTTTTTTCTGCCTCAGGAACCATCACCATTTTAAAGTGAAGGCACTCCCTCCTGCACAACTCCCCTTTCTGGTGCTCCTTGCTTATTGGCCTTCTCGGCGAGAGCCCTCATTTTTAAGCCTTTCTCCGAGGGCTGTTGTGCATCCTGATTTAACATCAGGAGTTAACTCTGATAGTTGTCCTGATCCTTCTGCAAGTCACTGCCTTCTTTCATTTACTTTTTCCTTGTCAGGCTGATGGAAAGTTAAAAACTGGAATGCCCTTAAACGATGCCTTCATCAAATTTTGAAATCTAGTAGTGGTAAGAAAACATCTTGGTCTTCATAGCTTTTCTGTGAAGAAAGTAGTAGATATGCTGACATGCTTTTGTCCTTCCTTATCTCCTTATCAGCCAACAGTAACAGTGTTAGCTGGAAGTGAGCATCTTAATTCCTCTTGGCCGTTCTGTCTGGTCAGAATTTTGCGTGCTGCCTTCACTTGCAAGTTGTTCAGATCTGGTTTTGTTCTTGTCTCGGTTTTGTTCATACGTCAGGTTTTTACACAGTTGTCTTTTTAATTGAGTTTTTAATTCAGCTTTTATTTAAGATTTTCTTTTTGCCATCACATCTTTTTGCCATGAATGGTTGTCTTACTGTCTCTTGGGTCTGTATTTTTTTCCAGAAATGATATTTTGTCCATTTGTGGCAAGTAGAATAAAATTTCAGTCCAGGAATCCTCTGTAGTTGCTGTTGGCGCACACTCCTCCTCTCCCCAGAGCTGCCTGGAGGGAAGAGCCAAGCCACCTCAGTAGGGGAGGGTTGTTGGACGTCCAGAAATATTCTGAGAGATCCTTCTCTGTTATTGCTGAGTAGTGCTAGAATAATCATAGAATCACTTGGGTTGGAAGACACCTTCAAGGTCATCGAGTCCAACCATAAGCCTATGCCACAAGCCTTTCTTCTTTCTGCTCTATATTTAATAATCAGAATTTAGTTTTAACTCTACTGATAATGAAAACCTAATTAGGAAAGAGGGTATTTTTAATTGCTTTTAGTGTGTACACTGTTTACACGTAGTTTTCAGTTTACTTTGTTAAGAAGAGTTTTAATCTTGAGCACTTTTCTTAAAGTAGTTTCAGCTGTTAATCATGGTCCTTCGTTCTGCCTGTTCTATGTGGTTTCTTGGTGGGGTTTTTTTCCTTTTCATTTTGTTACGTTTTAGTGTTTCATTTTTTTTTTTTAAAGTGGTGTTTTCTTAAGTACTAAGGGTCTTTTCTCTCAGCCTAAAATCCGATACCCTTCATCATTCATTATCAAGCATAGCATAAAATAATGGAGAGATACTCCAGGATTTGCTTATCTTAATAAAGGCCCAAATGAATGTACTAATGCTGTCCTCTTACCAGACATACAGCACTTCCGTGGAAAAATTATATGCTCGAATAAAACAGACTTTGACATTAATTGTTTCCATTTGTTAAGAGAATTTTATTCTCTTTAGCACACTTGGTTATCTCTAACAGGAAAGCAAACTTGCACTATTACTTTTTTATTAGCCAAGCATTTTTGCTTTGGGGAACATTTCATTTAGAAATAGATTGGTATTTATGTTTGAGTATTTACTTTTTTTGTTTTCTTTATCTTGATCACCATTAGGGGAATTCCTTGGTACTTTTTAGTAATTCCTGTGACATTGAAAGTCACAAAAGTGAAAGACTCAGGCAGAGAACCCGACTGTCTGTACAGAGTGGGATGCAGTACCTTATTCTTTTAGTGAGGCTGTAGCAGGTCTGATGTCAGTCACTTCAGAGACCTTTAGACCTCAGTGCTCATTTATTGCTAAAATGTACCAGCTCTGCTCCTGCATTATGAAGATCATCTGTCAACACTTTGAGATATTCTCCTTTGTTATTAAGCTTGTGATGCTCTACACTGTCAGGTTTTTTGCCAATTATAGTTAAGGTACAATGGTGTATTCACTGGATCAAAGTCTCACACTGGCGGTAGAGGAATGATTTGTAAGTCTTTATTCATCTGAATTGTACAATAGAATACCTGAGGAATGCAAATAATCCCTCTAAGGACTCAATAGAAAAGCTGTTAAAATGACAGTCTAAGACTATTATTATTCTGAATTGGTGTTTTAGCCAAAGTAATTATTTCTTATCTTGTTGTTCCACAATAGTTCTTAGTTTATTGGTTATGATGACCATATTTACCAAACAGAATTTGAATCCAAATTTTGATGTTACTTTTATGCTCATTTCACTTTTTCAAGTTTGCGTGTTTCATTCTGTCTTTCACTTGGTATGTTATTTAATTAGTCTAGAGACCAGTGTTAGATACTTTCTTTAAAAAAAGAAAACCACGGATGTATGCACAGATGTTGAAGTACACTTATGAATAACAGATACGTTTCTAGATACATTTTCTGTAAAAAGTTGGCATTTATAAGTTCTGAACTTTGAGATCCAGTTTGTTAGCCAAAATAAATTAGTTAACTACAAATGTCAGTTTTAGAAATGCTGTTAAATGTCACATGTCACATTCAGAAATGCACCTTAATTGTGATTTGCAGTTCAGACTTTTCTCAAAGCAATAGTGTTTCAGTATCAGTCCTGGATACCAGACTATATGTTCATTGGATAACTGGAGGAAAAAAAGATTAGTATAATGAGGATTGAAAACCACTGATGGGGTATTTACATAAGTAAATGATAGAAGACCAGCCTTATATAACAAACGTGTGAAAACTGTTGAGTGAACTTCTATATTCTTTGTCCCATCTAAAACGCTACTCAGTGGGCCATGCACTTAATCTCATAATAGCTCTGATCCCCTGCTATTTTCTTTGACAAATGTGTGTTGATGAACTTGTGGTTCAGTTCATTTTTTTCTGAAGTGACATTTGCATTGATTATTTAAAGGTTTGCAGGCCACAGTTTCAAAGCACTTCAGTACAATAGCTGTTAAAACCTTAGTCTAAATCTTGGAGATTAGCAGGACTAAGAAAAAGAACTCAGCAAGCATAAAACCCTGTGCTGTACGGTGGGTGCTTCAGGTCTGAGACATCCATGGCACCCAAAGGACTGTATTTTGTACTTTTTGTCTTAGTGTACAGGAAATATTCCTATGCCTCCTGAGTTTTCTTGCTAAGCATCCGGAACTGTCGTTTTTACCATTCACACCTGTTCAGAAATAGTGCCCTATAAATAACATTGAACTCCTTACAGGTAATCTATGAATGTCTCCCTTAAATTTAAAATAATTAGTATTGGCAGTCGTGAATGTGATGCCTGTGTTTCAAGATTGTTTAAATGTCAGCTATTGCTGCAAAGATTTTCTTAATTTTTAGTAGGACATTGAACATTCAAAAGCTAGCACCATAAATCTGTAGCTCTAAATTTGTAGTTACATTCGTCTAAAAAAAATATATATATTAGATGTACAGCAAATATTACTGATGCTGCCGGTTATTGAAGATGAAGAGAAATAAGAAATTTGATTCTTTATTTAAAAATAATAGTAGTATAATATCTAGAAGCTTTGTCCTTGGGAGGTAGCAGAAAGGTGGGAGAAACTAGTAGAAACATGGCCCTGTATTCCCTAGCTATGGCATATCCGAAGATCAATAGCCAGAAAAAACAGGGTGCTGCTTGCTATCTAGGAGTTTATAGAACGTAGTGTTCTTTTCTGTCTGCTAATATCAGCGGCCCTAGCCACTGAGATGCTTTTAAAAAACCCCAACAAAACAACCACAAAAACCCTGAAGACCCCCAGTTTTACCACATTTGATAAATACCGACCTTGGAAGTCTCAAGAAAAATGTACATCCACAGATCTGCAAAGTTTTATTCAGTTAGCATTTTAGATTGCAAGCATTTAACCTCTACCAAAAACCTAGTTATTGTCTCAAATTATGCCTATTTCTGATAGATTAAATGCCAAGCAGAAACCAAGAAACAGTGAAATGTTAATGGAGTACACCTGAAGCAATTGCTGCCTGTTAATGCCTTGACCTTGGAAAGCAATACACAAAAAGATGGCATCATAAAACCGTGCAATTCTTATGAATATGTATGTGCTACTTGATAATAATGAATGTGGTACAGCCATGCATGCACTACAAGATAATGTTGTGCCCTTTGTTGTCTACAGGTTGATAAAAATTAAAGAGTGGGTGGACAAGCACGACCCGGGTGCTTTGGTCATTCCTTTTAGTGGGGCCTTGGAACTCAAGTTGCAAGATATGAGTGCTGAGGAGAAACAGAAGTATCTGGAAGAGAACATGACACAAAGGTTAATTAGCATTCATTTTCCCTACACTTTATTATCAACTATTTCCTTGCAGTAATTTAATTGCTTGCGCTGATAGAATAATAAATGACAGAGTAATTACCATTATAAAGAGAGAATCTTCTCCTTTCTTTACCATGAGACAGAGTGAAAAGATTTATTTTAAATTAAGTTTTTAACTGTCATCTGTCATCTCTGTACAGTGTTTTAATTATAACATAGGTATTAGTTATGTATATTTTTGAGAAGGAATGATCACCAAAACTGTTTCGTCATCCACGGGGAATAGGGACGGTGGAGAAAATTTTGCCATAATTTTTCTAAAGAACTATAATAAATTGTTTCAATATTGAATTTCAGTCAAACAGTTACGCTTCCATGACCCGGAGTCCTGAAAATTGCACGAGACCAAAGTGCTGCCTGATAGGGTGATTTAAATTTATCCCATATTTCTGTATCCTGCTGAATAAACAAATCAAAATACTGTCTTTATGATGCTGCAGTAAAAAAAGTAGTTCTTCTGAAGAGAGTTCAAAGAAAAAGGCTACTGCGATTATTTCTGTGTTTAAAAGTAGACCCAGTGTCTTCAAAATATGTGATGTCTTTCCATGTAAATTGATTACTTGGAGCATTTAGCTGGTTTATGTGTATATGTTGAATGAATTGGATTCTTTTTTTTTTCTTTTTTTTCCCTTCAGTGCTTTAGCAAAGATCATTAAGGCTGGATATGCAGCACTCCAACTAGAATACTTTTTCACTGCAGGCCCAGATGAAGTGCGTGCATGGACCATCAGGGTAAGATTCATACTTATTCATCAGCTATATCCAGTTCCACACTATTGAATTCAGATTGATATCACTGACTTTGAAGTTTGTCATGGTGGCGGTTAGCTAGTCATTACAGATGAGGTTTTTGTCCAGGATAACTTTAATTATTTGTGAGCTGCTGAACAGTGAAAGTGGAGCTGCATTGATTGAGGCAGGTAACAATTGATTCTGCCTATTACATAGTCTGAATTTCTTCATCCTGTAGAATCTGTCTACCCTCCTCCTGTGGTCAGAGATAAGACGTACCAGTATTGTGCTTGCTTAATCTGTGTGACTGGGTTTGTCTGCAGTGAAATTGATGTTGCTTTTCATTTTGTATTCACTAAGTTTGTTTGGGTTGCGGGTGGTTCATTCCTCCTTTGCTTTGCTCGGATTACATTTGCAGCAATAAAAGCAATATAACATCATTATATTCCTCATGGATACACAGTTGGGCTCAAAAACCTAAAATCAGTGTGCAGTAATTCAGGTCTTTTACTGACTTTAATATTTGGACCTAGTTTATTTTGGTGGTTTTATATGTTTATCCGGGAACTTATGTAACGCCTAAAATTATATTAAGAATTTTAAATATTTATGTAGAATGATTATAGCCATAGAGATCAACTAATTTATTCCCAGAGGACAGTAAGAGCTGAGCTGTAGTGGTTTGCCTTTGAATGCAAATATGTTATAATATAAAGATTAGTATTGAAAAATATTTTGAAATGCATGTACGTAACAAACTCTATCTTAAAAATTACAAAAATGTCAACTTTTGGAGATGCAAATCTGTCACTGAGCTGTTATTTTTTGCATCAGTGTGTTTACTGCTGTGCAGTGAATTTCAGTGTTGTATTTAATTTCATTCAATTGAATTAATGTGTTTTCATTAATCAACATAATTTCCGGTAAATTTATATTTTTATTAATACTGCTACAGATGTTTGTGTGTATGTTTTAGCATGTTAAACTTATTTTCCTAAAAGCATGTTTATTTTTTTAGCCTTTTCATCTCATCTCCTTTTACATGATAACTGCTAGCTAAAGTCCCTGAAAGAGCTACCAAAATAATATAAAAGCAGAAGTTTTGTTGTTCTGATTCTTGCTATAGCTTTTAAAAGCACATTCTGAAACTCCACTGTTTTCAGTGGGAGAAATGCTTGCTCTTTATTAGAAAATTTGAAAGCTGGTTTATCTTAAGACTGATTGTAAGTATCTTTGATTTAATGTGCAAAGATATTTAGTCAGGTAAGCATCAGTGAGTAGCCATATTAACCCAATACATCTTTTATTGTAAAAACTGTGCTTTACACTGTCAGACTCCTTAGCACTTTAACATGCTTTATTAAGCAGCCTTTAGGTCACCATTATTTCTCAAATTTCTCTCCATGGTTGTATGTGCACAGAATGTATGTCCTTGTAATTTAAAGCATGCAGTTATAATGCTTTCTCCTCTATTGCATAAACTTCAATTACCTTACAATAGTTGCCTGTGATTTTTTTTTTTTTTTAATTTTTTAGTGATTCGATTTTTGACATTTTGGTAAAAATACTCATTTTGTTCTATATGAGACTTAGTAAAATTATTCTGAAATAAAAATAAGCTAATATGTAGGTCCATAAATCATTGAGATGCATAAATCATTTTGGATTACAAATGTGGCTCACCAATGAATCTTATCATTTAATTGAAATTATTTGGACATAAGTAAAAGTCTTGAGTAATTCAAATTTTAAAGTTACTTAAAAATCTTTATTTTCCTCACTTTCTGTGTGGAGAGCTAGGGATCGAAGTGAATCCCACAGCAAAACACAATCATAGATTCTAAAATCAATACTACTGTTGATACCTATTAGGAAAAACAAAGCTGCCCTTCTTTAATATCAGTTGGTTTATCTGTGGTGGCGGCATCTATCTGTATGTCCCAATACTGAGAATTACCCAGCTGCGTGCATGACATTTTAACTGATACAAAACAAAGTTTCAGCAGATCCTGAAGGCATATCAAAAAGGAGAAACCTCTTTCCTGTAATCAATCTTCCTAAATGCAATTAATTTTCTTCCGGTCTTTCCTTTGACAGAAAGGGACGAAGGCTCCTCAGGCAGCAGGGAAGATTCACACAGATTTTGAAAAGGGATTCATTATGGCTGAAGTAATGAAATACGAAGATTTTAAAGAAGGAGGTTCAGAAGCTGCTGTCAAGGTGAGCTCCCCATCTTTTTCTTTTCCCTGCTTCCATATGTGCCATTTTTCCATTTCAAGTCTTTTTTTTTCACTGGGAAGAAGTTCTTGATGCTAAGCTAATCTTAACAGTCACCTCTAGCAATAGACCAAAATCTATTTTCATCTTTTACCTACAAAAGAATTCAAATGCACCAGCTTACTGAATAGGAATGCAACTATATCAGTATCCAGTTGACGACAGTTTGTTGACTAAATGTCAACGCTAAGACCAAATGCTATGCTAATTTTTTTCTCTGTTTATGTGTTAGTATTCAAAATTTAATAAACTTTAAAATTAACCTGGTTTTGAAAAATCAAATTTATTAAGATGAGATAGCAGATTTTTGAATCACCTCTAGAAGAAAATGCACAAAACACAGAAAATCTGTTTCTTCTAATAATGTGTCGTCTTGTTTTGAGTTTGCATTACAAATGTTGGATGCAAATGGTTAAGAAAATACTGTATTATAAAAATGTAACTTTCTTTCAGGATTAGTGGATTCCACTCCTAGACTCTGCTAGGCATAATTAGAATCTTAAAATTTACTGTTTCAGTATTTAATTCAATTGCCCTTTGATGTCATATTCAAAAATGCCATGCTTTACTTTGATTGTTCAGGGTGCCAGTAATAGTTGTATGTAGTCCACAAAAATGTATTACAATAGGTGAGGTTTTCTAGCTACTATCGACTGAAGAGACAGTGAAGATATTTAATGAAAAACTTTTTTCTTGAGCTCTTGCTTCTTTGTAGTGACACTTATATTAAGTAGAGTTTTATCTGCTTTCTCAACACTAGAGGGCAGAGACTGATTGGGTGCCCAAAGTTGTGCCCTTCTTATAGCTGCCAAATTATATCTGATTTGAACTTATTAAATATGAAATGAACTTTTACATGGCCAATAAATGTCATGTGAAAAGCTGTTATTCTCTGTGTTGCTATTGCATTATTTCTTTAAGCAGAGAAACTTCCCTTTATTTCATACACATTTGATTTCTCGTTTGGCATTTTTGATGTTTTACCAAGACGTGTATTTTATAAAATTGCAATTACAAAGCACATTAGTTTGATTTAATCAATCTCAGTATTTGAAGGTTCCTACATGTGTTAAAGAATTTAAAAGGTTCAGCTTTATTGTTTGCTATTTGATAGCTTGAAAGGTATGCAAAACTATGATTTCAGATTCAGCTTATTCTCAGTGGTATCACTAAGGAAGATCATACTGAGCAGCGGGACTTTAATAGGTTTGTTTGAACCCCAGGAAGTGAGGGGAAAAAAATCCCAGTATAATTGGTTCGTTGCGGCATGTGAACTGCCTTATGAAAAGGGAAGTAGAGTTGTAGTTATAAAGTGAAACCACAGCTATAAATAAATCTAATATTCTGCAGTCAGAAACCACTTTATGTAACCAAGATTCAAATTTTGCCAGCAACAGTTTTTGATGCTCAAATCTGAGTGTTTTCCCCGAGAAGCTTCATCAATTAATACCTATTAATCTCTAAGTAATTTGCTCATGTATTTTTGTTTGCCTTTCACAGTGTAAGATTCTAGACATCGAGCTTCCATGTTCAAATTATAGTTTAATGTTTAAATTCTTATTGTTTTGAAGTATCTGTAAAGCAAGTGTATTTGCATTTGTTACTCAGTTTTTAAATGAAGCTTAGAAAAAAGCCCTTGCTCTTAGAAAAATCCGTGATATTACTCTAGTCTTTTTTAATTTGCATTTAATGCAACGTTTCGTGCCATACACAATACTAATTACTTTTATATTGCTGGTAAATTTGAAAATTAAATTTGGGAGCTTGTAGGAGTCAACTGAAATAACAGTGGTAATGGGAGTTGCTTGCTTTGTATGTTATCAAGTTGATCGATTTTTAAGTTTGATTTTGTGTGTGTCTAACACCAGTACAGCATAACTAATTTAATGCCAGTGCTGTGAACTATACACTGAATAGCTCTGTGTGGGCTTTGTAGTCTACAGGGATATCACATTATTAGCAATCATATCTGCTTAGGCAAAGCTGGCTTCTACAGATGGCTGCTTTCAAGTGCAAATGAACTGGTTAGACGTGTCTTGTTTAATACATACTCAAGATTCACAAATGGGTATTGATTTTTTCAACCAGTGTTTCTGATAGCAATGGAAATGGATTAAATGGTCTCCAGGGAATTTAAAGGAACACTGTCACTTTTAATTAACTGTAAACTGGTAACAAAAATACATAAACTTGCATTAGTGTGTCAAAATGTGTTTAATTAAAGAAGTCTATGCCGCTTTGACAGCATGTAATAGCGTGCTAAAAAAATCTGCATTGTTACTTTGTGGAGGTCAGTTTTTTCTACAGATATTTCTGAGTAATAACTGTGTTCAACTGTAAAATGTCTCTGTACCTGTGCCTGCAGCTTACGCTTGCTGATGATTTTTACAGCACCGTTTTATTAGTGTTTATGCCATCAATTAGTCTAATTACTCTTGACTTTGAGCATTATTAGGATCTTCAAAGGAAAGAACTACTAAGTCTACTTGAAAGTAAACCTTTTGTAGTCTAAGCAAATTTCCGGGGGAGGGAGGATATTTTTTAATAGTATTTGCAAAATACTATTTATTATTTATCAATATTGTCATATTGGATAAGGTCAATTACTATCGCATTATGTATTTATCGGCGAGGCTCTTTTATCTGCAATTTTCTATAGGCTAGCATCACTGGTGACAACATTTAAATAAGGAACGACAGCAAGAAGGTTATCGAGCCTCTAAATTCCTAGACAGCAATATGGGGAAATACGTTGCTGTACAGAGCAGGTTTTGTGAAAGAAAGGTGTCTAAGTTAACTATGTACCATTAATCTGATCTGTTCTACTGCAACTAAGGTCATTAGTTAACAGCTTTCCTGTAATGGGATCTTAGCATGCCACCACTGTGATAGTGTCATTGAGAATAATGGCACAGTGAGGTCTTGCATGGAAGCACTTTCTCCTGCAAGAGAAAACTTCAAAACAGGAATGGTTATTGAACTAAAGCAGAAGCTCTCAACTTTTCCATATTGTAGATCACTTTTCAAGATAAATGCTTCTGCAGACCACCTCCCGCCCAGTCTGTCAGTCCTAATGCCACAGCGTCTCTGTATCCCCTGTAGTATCAGGTTTAATTACGACGAGATAAAGACAGAAAAATATAATAATAAATTCTAATGTGGAGAGTACTGATATTTAATAGATTCCTTGCCTATTTTCTGCTCTCCTCAAGTACAGCATTTTCGTAACGAATTTCCTTTTCATGTCTTTGGTCTATATGCCTTCTCCTGTACCCTGGTTTCACAGCCTCACTGCTCTTACATCCGTCCTTCTGAAGCAAATTTCTTCTAAAGGAAATTTCTGACAGAAAAACTGAACCCGTATTTTGTGCTCCTTGGTCCTTCATTATCTGGGCACAAGCAGACAAGAGAGCCCCGCTCGAAGCATGAGGCATGTACAGTTGTGACTTAAGCACAGTGTTCCCATCTTTAGTTTTGACAGTACTCGCTTTTCGTTTGCTGGAGCCGCTCAGAAGTAGTTCATACACCAATTTAATAGCCATGTGGCCACGATGCACACTGTTGCCGATCACCCTTTCCAGCGATACTGTTTTAGATTCCTGCCGCCAGTGTTTGCCATCTGCAGGTTTTTTAGATGAAGAAAAAGAAAGCNGGGGGGGGGGGGGGGGGGATAAAAAAAATTCTTCTAGTGTCCTTTATCTTAAGACTTGCCAGGGTTTACAGATTTACCACTGTATAATGCTGATGGCATTTAAGCACCACCGCTTCAGTGGAGGTTAGATTATTTTTGTATATATTTTATATGTATGTAAAACCAAATTATGTCAAACTGAGGGAGTATTGTGGCTGTCAAACTCTGAAGCAGTACCATTTCTTTACCAAAATGTATTTTTAAAATTACAATTTTAAAATACTATAAAATGTCTAATGAAATAACCCATTTTCCTTTTGTCTGTTCTATTTACAGGCGGCTGGAAAATACAGACAACAAGGCAGAAATTACATAGTGGAGGATGGAGATATTATCTTCTTTAAATTTAATACACCTCAACAACCCAAGAAGAAATGAATATCAGATGTTGTTCATTACTCAGAAATAAACTGTGCTGCTTCAAAAAGCATATGAATTTTTATTTAGAATGGAATATCTGGAAACAAAAAGCATACAGTTTCTACCTAGGGAACTTCCCCTCCCCCCAGTGAAATTATTCTTGTTTGTTTTGAATTAAAATATGGCGCCTCCAGCGAACATGCAAGTTCACTAAATGTGAACAGCTTTGCATTTCAAACGATTAAGACCCTACTCCAAATTGTAGAAGCTTTTCAGGAACCATATTACTCTCATGATACTTCATTAATCTCCATCATGTATGCCAAGCCTGACACGTTTGACAGTGAGGACAATGTGGCTTGCTCCTTTTTGAATCTACAGATAATGCATGTTTTACAGTACTCCAGATGTCTACACTCAATAAAACATTTGACAAAACCAGCCTTGGTGTGTTTGGGGATGTCTGTATTGACTGACTGTGGTGTGCTGAATGTGATACGGCACCTGGTGGATGCTGATTACAGAATTTTAAGACGTGTATGATACAGTAACTGGCAGTGTGGGGCAGCTGCAATTGTATCTCGAAAGTGAGTCTTTCATGGGAATCAGAAGATTAGGATACCAATGATTTGTCTCAAAAAAGTTAATGAATTTGTAGATGGACATTCACTGAAAGATGATAGTAAGGATAATAAGAACGATGCGGCGTGAATGATTTTTACTGGAGAGGGGAAATATATGTAGAAAAATCATGTTATCTTTGAGACTGAAGCTTTTTTGTTCAAATAATTTTGAAAAAGTATTTCATTCTTGCCTTGGAATTATTAAATTGTGGAGGCTGGAGCAGCGGTGCCTGATGTTGTGTGTTGTCCTCTCAGGTCTGTTGTCAGGCCAGCGGAGGGTGACACAGATAGTGTTGTGAAGGAAGAGGTCACGCTCTGATGGACAGGTAAGTCGTTCTGCTGAAATAAGGCTGCAGCTGTGAGTACTTTTTTACCCCTTTAACCATGAGGGAGAGGTCGTCTCTTTGGGTAACACAGAAGAATAAGATGTTGTCAAAAATAAACCCAAATTTATACTTGTAGTGCAAGCTGTAGAATTGCCCTTCCTTGCAGTATGTTTATTTAAAATAGCCTGACTTTTTCTGAAGTGCCTGTGGTTTCAGCTGCGGATTCAGTGGGGTCAGGCCTGGGAGAGATGCTGGTGTTACTGTGGCTTGTTGGTGTGCCAGACCTCTCACATTCGCCGTGCTGAATTTGCTTGCTATAAACTTTGGAAAGGCAACTTAGCACAGGCTGACCTCCCCTCTGCGCTTAAGGTATTGGGAGCGCTGGTGGTGTCCTGCTCCGAGGCTTCCCTTGAGGCGCCGCCTTTGAGCTTCATCGCTCATTTCTGAAAGACTAAGACATGGGTCAGCCGGAGCCACGAGGCTCGTTGTTGAAAAGTTGGCATCGTGCCTTTAGTTGCACTGAGGAGAAAGAGGGAGGGCAGATGACTTCAATACGTAGTTGTTGATTTTGTTTTAAAGAGCGTCTCCTTTTTTCATGGTGGCAGGAGGGGGGGAAAGTATTGTAAAGCAGGGAAATTAGGAGTTCAGATGTTTTGGAACCCTTGAAATTCTCTTTTGTATTGTCTCCCTGGTGCGGCCAGCGTTTGTTCTTGGCGTTATTTTGATGTTTTGTAATTGAGAAAAGATTAGGACCACCAAATCTTGTGTTAAAAGTCAAATCCAAAAGAAAACAGAGCCTTCCTGTTCCTCTTGGAAGTCAGCAAGGTGCTAGTAACAGAGAAGGGCTCATGCTGGGTTTTAGATGCAATGAAAGGTGAGTGAGAAGTGGAGTATATGCGTTGGTGAAACAGAAGTAACCTCTCTACTGCACTGATACCCACTGAAATGTGTTCTCTTGTCCTGTCTGAAATCTGTTCCGGTTTCCAAAATATTTCTATGCTCCCTAATTATTACATGTTAGGGAAGAAGTTGTTAGAAAGGACAGGACAAGTAATGGATTGCTTTGGATTTTTGCATCTCTTAGTTATTTTAATAAGCTATACTTATTTAGATTTGCGTGTGTGTACATCACGATACCTCCCTGTTCTAAAAATAATTAAAAATTGAACTAACCTGTTCTTAATAGGCAGGGCTTTTTGAAGTTATTACAATATTCTGAAAACAGAAGACGAACTTAAAATATTTGTCACATCTTTAAAAATAGATGTTCTATAACATTTTATGTTTGAGCTTATTAACTTGCCTGAATAGTTTATATCTTCAGCTGTTTTAACTAATGTTCTTTTAACTACCAAAGCTAAGCAATTACTCCAGAATAAAACCAAGTTTTATTAAAAGAGAGAATAATGTGATAAGCTCTGCTACTCCTATCACTGGTGACTTGTGGCAACAGCCTCATTAAATATGTGCAGCCTGTGTTTCTCCTCAGTGGGTCTATGCATTTAAGATGTACAACTCCTAAAAACTTGTAAATATAGCAAGTTTCAAACACTCTGTTTTAAATAGAATCGTGATTTAATTTAAGGCAAGTGCACATTATTTATGCATTTCAACCTGCACAGGTGACTCCAGGTGCAGTGTATCCATCCCACTCACGTTTAGTTTTTAAGAAAAAGAAGTGAAATCTGCCTGTGTGCTCTTCACTCTCAGTGACCTGTACTCACTGAGGATGATGAGGGTGAGTAGAAGGACACATTCTGTTTCTCCAGCTGGAGAAGAGTGAGAAAAGATTGTAGGCACCGCTGTTCCAAACTATGGCAAGTAGGGAATTTTGCAAAGGAGGAGGAGTTGTAACGCTTCCTCTTAACTTGCATTCCTCAGTGCCTAATAGGCATGGCGCTGATGGCATGTTTCTGGGATTAAACAAATGCTAGTGGAACAGGGAAATTCCTGCTGCCTGCTTTCCAGACTGGCCAAAAGAGAGTGAAAGTGATGTGAAGATGTCAGTGAAAGCAGCTGTGCCTGCACTGGCATGTGGGGTGACTCTGGGAAGTAGATCTGGAGAGCAAAATGCTTGGCGTGGAGGACCTGATGTCCCACAACANGAGAGAGTGAGAGTGTGTGTGTGTGTAGATTCACTTTTAAAAGTATGTTTCTGGTCACATAAACACATTACTGTAACCAAGTAAGAGCTTAATGCTGTCTTTTATTGGCAGCACCAATAGCAGTATCTAGGTGATGTGCTTGGGCACCCCAATATGTGACATTTCAGACCATTAAGAAGCACAAAGAATAATGGAAGTTTAACTTTTGAAGACCATTTGTATCCACAGATACCTCTCATGTAGGATATAGTTTTCTGTCCTAATCGGTATTTCCCAGAACAGCACAAGGATAGCAGGCTTGGGCTTTCTGTGTGGATTAATATATCAGATAAAATATGATATTTTTTCCATCGTATGTTACCTAAAGTAAAACAGATAGCGGGTGTGCTCAGTGGTCAGTGATGAACTAGAAATAGCCACCTAACTGCCTGAAACTCAGGTGTGTTTGTCCGGCCATTTGAAAATTGAAGTAAACAGTAGGATAAGAGCCACCAAAATGTAGCTGGCCATCTCTTGACTGCCTTTTGAGCATCTTTGGGGTCAGGATATTCCACAGCCGAACTGAAGGATTTCCCTGTCTTCATAAATTCAGTGCTCGGGCTAGTGTGGGCGACAGGCTAAAACACTTACTTTACATGGCTTCAGCTGTGCACTTCTTGCTACAAGGTGATGTGGATGCTGAAGGTAGGCAAGGGTTCCAAAAAGGCTTGGGCAGAGCCATGGCGGGGGCGGGGGGGAAGAGGGTTTATTGGAGAAAAAAGCCCACCTGTTAAAAACAAAGGTATCACCTCTGCACTTAGAGTGTCTTTAAGTCACAAATCGCTGGATGCTGGGAGAACTGGTATGTGCCTTTTCTCTGTCAGGCATCTGTTGGCCACTGTCAAAAACCAGGATGTGGATGGATGGGCCTCTGATCTTAGCCAACACCACCATTCTGGCTTCCTCTCCAAAGCAACTTTTCTTCAAAGGCTATCCCCAAAATTCTCTTTAGCGTCCTTCCCAGTTCTGTATTTTGATTAAAATCTTTACTTTAAAAAAAAAAAAAGAAAAGTATTGTCTTTATTTCATGTTCATTTGCTCTTTCATTGACTGTATCCAGCCCTGTAGAGGTAGTAGCATTATTGTAATTGTTCTAAATTATTTACCTTTCCTGCAGGCTCCTTTCCTTACCTGCTGCAGGCTTCCATCTACCTTCTCCCCTTCATCGCCCAAATTCACCCTGATCTCTTCCCAGCCCGCAGGGCCTGGTTGGTCAAGGAGTCTGTATGCCAGAGCGCCTGCTTCGGAAACGCCATGTCGTAAGCCGTATTTTTCTTCCCTCTCTCCCAAGGAACAAGTTTCCAGCCAGAGGGTGGCTGCGTTGTAGCTGGGGTAGCTTAGCTGAACACCTCCTGGTGCTTTATTGATGCTGCCCGGCGGTGCCAGCCGTGGGCAGCAGCTGGGCTCTGCTCCTCCTGCCTCTGCACCAGCAAGCTGGCACATAGCCCTCGTAGCTCCAAAAGTGTCAGCAACGTGCTCTCTCCCTGTGGTCTTTGATGTTCTGGTGGCTGCCAGGCTTGTTCAAATGGTCCTTGTAGAGCTCTGTCGGACCTTACCGTGGCAGTCAGCAGGGATGCTGCGTGCCCCCTCCCGTTGGGTGGTTTAAACGCTGAGTTTTTCTTCCACCAAGACACAGGGTAGGACTGTAAAATCGCATTCTGAACGACCAATGTGTATGGCAAGATTTTAAATTTAAAAAAAAAAAGTTCGCTAGATTTTAAAATTTCCCTCCACTCCAACTCGGCTCACAGAGGATGAAGAGGGGTGAGATCATTAGAAGTTAGTTATTTAATAATCACTTGTTTTAATGTTCATTCCCCCATACTAACTCCGTATGTTTGATTATGCTAATCCACCATTTCACTTCAATTAAACCATGAAACCCATAGGAGGCTTTGAAATGATGATGATGAAGTAGCGGTATTCATCCCAGTATCCCAATGGATTGAAATAGTGGCGTGCTGGTTGGGCTTTGAAAGTTTTGCAGTAAATTCTGCATTACGAGGCTATCTTTGAAGCAGTTATTTCTTGGCTTCTATCTGCAGGTAGTGCCCATTCCCGATCCACGGAAATAAACACATATGGCAGCCTGTTGCATATCGTGAAATAAGTTACATGTGTGTGCTTGCCATCATAAACCAATGATTTGGTAGGTGCCTGCTCATCGGAGCTCATTACGGCTCCAGCCAGTTACGGAATGCCTGTAGCGTTTTATTTTCTACATGCAAAATGTATGTGCTCAGCACAGAAAAGCTTTACAAACCATCTAGAAAATCAAATCTGTGGCTGTTGTAAGAGCACATGCCATGTGTGAGTTAACAAAAGATGTTCATCGAGGTCTCGGAAAGTACGTGGGCTGGCAGATCCAGCTGGCTGGACAGGAACACGGGGTTTTCCCTGCCCTCGGCGGTGCTGCCAGTGCTGCGGGAGGGGAAGGGCTTTGGCCTCAGCACTGCTGGTCCCTGTGGGCTTTGCACAACGGGCGCAATCGCAAAGGCCAAGGTTGTGGGGGGGGTACAAAATCACAGAATGTTAAGGGACCGCTGGAGATCATCTGGTCCAACCCTCCTGCCAGAGCAGGTCCACATACAGCAGGTTGCACAGGATGGTGTCCAGGTGGGTTTTGAATGTCTCCAGAGTCAGAGACTCCACCACCTCCCTGGGCAGCCTGTTCCAGTGCTCTGCCACCCTCAAAGTAAGGAAGTTCCTCCTCATGTTGAGATGGAACTTCCTATATTCAATTTTATACCCATTGCCCCTTGTCCTATCACTGGATACCACTGAAAAAAGACTGGCCCCCTCCTCCTGGCCCCCTCCCTTTATGTATTTGTACGGCCAAACACAGGTAAGTGACGCGCCAAGGGCTACTTCGGTGAGGGTAGGGATGGAAGAAGTGCCGCTCTGTGGTGACCATGTGTTCAGCCCCGGTGACCCAGACCCTCCTGCTCAAGCAGAGTCAAGCGTGGTGTGTGCTGTCCGTGCCGCCCGCAGAGATCCCCCGCCTGGCCGAAGGCTGCACCTCCCGCTCCAACGTTAAGTTAAGCCGGGACTTGAAAGTACGGAGTTAAATCTCTGCGCTGCTTCTACCTCTTGATACCGAGTTGACTTGCTCTGTTTCAGTGATCAGGGCAGCACGCAAGGAGGAGGAAAGGTTTGTGAGGAGGAAATTGGGAAACCCGTTTGTGAGACCCTTCACCACATCACAGCCATGGACGCACAGAGGAGCTGCCTGCACCCAAAGTACAGCCTGAGGTAAGCATGGGTGGCCCCACGTCTGGCTCCTACTCCGACAACAGAGAGAGAGAGTTAGATCATGCAAAGGGGTCCATCAAGTTTGATTTACGGTAAACATGTTATAATTTAAAGGTTAATAGAGTCCTCATTCAGTAATGAGGAAGGCTGTTCCCCACGTAATAAAAAGGTTCCCAGGAGCGAACCGGAGCAGCAGGACGGGCTTTGAGGGAGGACAGCATGGCTCAGTGCCTGAACGCCACCGTGAGGGTTTAGCCACAGCCAGGTATTGCATCCTGCCCAAAATGCGGATGGGAGGGAGGCGATGCAGGTGCCTTGGCCCAGGACAGGGACCCGCTCCTCTCCTGGCCAGGAAAACTGACCCGTGCCCTGCAAGGACAGAAAGAGCTCTTACCAGGGGCTCTGATGCTGCTGAAGGGCCACCTCACCACACTGGCCAGCAAAAGATGCAACATTTGCTCTCCTTTGAAGACTCCGCACATCACCCTTTAGCTGCCCAGGAGTTAAACTTCTCCAAAATCTGAATTGTGTGCGAAGTATCCAAATTTGGTTATAAATCCTGTTTAAGTTTCAAAGCACAGCATTATTGGAGGTGGCAATGGTAACATCAAACAGCCTTGATAAGATCAACAAATTACTAAGTATAATTGTTTGTGCTGGGGTGTGTGCAAGGAGATAAATAGCTCATAAATTAAACACCAGTGCCTGAGGGTGAGTCATTCATGGATTCAGAGCTGTCCTGACACTCACAAGCAAAAAGTAATTTTCTCTTACTACAGTAATTATGCAATTCGATATCTAAGATCAGCAATCAATGCTAGGTGTGCTTGCAAAGGTGGAAGGGTACTTCAGCTATTGGAGTTTCCCATACAAGAAAAGTCTGTTGCTTCTCCCTGTAGTGGGGAATATTCTGACTGAGGTACAATTCTTCAATAAGATAATGAAGACTTGCATAAAAAAGGGATTAAAAATAGACTAAGGGTCAGGGTTTGCCGATATAAATTGGCGGTGCTCTCTTGGCTTCAATAGAGCAGTGCTAGTTTATACTAGCAGAAAATCTGGCCCAAATTATTAAGGAAAATCAACAACCCCCCTGTGATAACTGCTGTTAGTCATCCAGGCTAGTGCCTCTTTGAGAGGCACCTGGCACCTCGCTGGCTGCGCTGCAGCTCGCACGCTCTCACGCGGGGTCATTAGAGCCCTTTCCTGACTTATTCATAAGACCCCGTGAGGATCTTGGTCTAATCAGGGTTTTCCTAAGGACAGAGAATGGTAATGTAATCTGTTATTGTAACAACATCATCTTGATCTGCTTTTATTTACTAATGTTTTGCCAGCCATTAAATATTTTTCTGCCAAATTCAGATAGAGATCACACTGAGAAATCGTACTTTCTTGGAAATGTGGCGTAAATCTCACAGCTGCTCAACAATAGTCGCTGCTGGTATAAACTCCCAGACTTCAGGGGACAACCTGATGTGTAACCTACAACCCTCCTGACCACTCGGAGCTCAATAGCCTTCACCCCATCTGTCTGTGGAGTGTCATGGTGGGGGATGGCGGTGGGAATCCTTCTGGAGAAGGACAGGAAGTCTGTGACAGTCTTTAGACTCTCCTGCACAGCCAGCTTGTATCCTTTGACTCTGATCTCCACCCTGATGAACCAAATGGTTGAAACCCTCTGGCCGTGCAAACAGGTACACCACGAAGTAAGCAAGGATAAAGACTGATAAAAATTAAAAATTATTTTTGCAGTCCCTCTTCACTTGCCTTGTTAGGGTGAAAAGGTTTATGCAAAGAGGTTTTTGCTGCCTGACTGGCAGCCAAACCCTGATGGTCTCATTTGCTCACTGGGCTTCAGTGAAATTCTGAGGGCAGCAGTGTCCAACTCATGGTCCCCAGCAGGTTTCAGGGCTGGTGCATTCAGAGCTGCCTGTAGTTCAGGCTTGTGCCCAAGCACCGCGGTGGTGTGGCCTGGCTGCACAGAGATGTCGCACGCACAGACTACAGGAGGGCCTTTTCCCTGGAAGAGGAGTGTCCGTATCTCCATTCCTGCCAAACACAGCTCCCGTCCCTCCTCCCACTGACAGGGAGTGCACAGGGGGCGAGACAGAGCTGTGAGGACACTTCTTGCATGGAAAGGTGCTGGAAGTGCTCGTGCAAGGCGTAAATAGGGTTTTCAAGTTCCTACCAAGCGATGGCTGCTATTTAAGTCCAACTGTTGACATATTTATTTTTTTCATTAATAATAGTAGGATCCTGCCCTTAATGTCTGTGGAGCCTTTCACAGAGCAAAGACTTCGACTGTCAGCTCTTCCCCAGGATGGGTTCCCTCACGGATCAAAAGGACTAACAGTTTTCATCCAAGGACATAGAGAAGAGATGGAAACATAAGTGGTGTAAAACTACATGTACGGTGTATGAAGTACATCTTCTCCACCGAGCAACACTTCCTCGTGACACCTCTATCCCTTCGCATGCAGCCTAGCTTTTGAAAGCTTGCCCAGGTTTTCTGCAATTCCTGCCAATCCAGTGGTACTGTCACCTGGCACTCAGGAACCTGTCACCAGGTAAGGATGCTTCTCCTGTCGCAGGCTGCCTTTTTTGTGCTGTGTTGCAGGCAAACTCTGCGCATCGGGGAGGCTCGTGTCTAAACCCAGCGTGTTGGTTTGAGGCGCGCTTGTGGAAAGTGTTCGAGGTCAGCCCTGACTTCACTGGCAGATGCCATTCTGGGAACGGAACAGAAATGTTTAATTTATATTTACTATTTAGGATAAAAGCTATAAGTGCGCTCTTTTATTCCAAAATAAAAATGCGTTAATGACTGGAGTGTTTAGCGCATTGGGGATGTCATTGTTTTCAATTACGTGCCATTCTGACGGGAAAGCACAGATTCCTAGGCTGAATGGAGATTTGTGCTGCAGCTATTTGTGCCTTTTAAAACATTTTCTTTACTACTTTAAGAGAAAACTGTAAAATGGCAATAATGACATATTATTACAAGTAAATTACACTGTAAAATAGCATTAATATTGCAGTTGAAACCTAGAATTTGAAATAAGATGGAAATATTCATTTGCACACAGCTTTTGTTCTTATCAAAAGCGATTTGGATTAGGAATGAGATTTACTTAGTGCCTGCACTCGCAGGCGAGCTAATGCTCAGTCACCTGGCTGCGGCACAGGCTGTCAAGCTCATCTGTCACGAGCAGCCACAGGAGCCTCAGGCAAAGCCTGGCACACCCCGGGGTGGCACAAAGCGCCACCCATCCCAGGCACAGCGGAGATGCCAAAAACGTGGCTCAGAAAGACCCTCGTGCGTGCTGCGATGCCGTGGGCTCTGTCCCCAGGGAGCAGGCTGGGCAGCCAGGGCTCCCACGGGAGCAGGGATGGGTCTCTGTTTTGTCTCCGTGGTGGAGGTGGGTCTGTGCTGCAGCACGTGAAACCCACTCTTCTCCCGTTTAATGAAGAAAGACTAATAGGCATTAGAAATTAATAAAAGCGAAGTGGGTGCAGGATAGTAACCGGGGACTTTGTGCTTAGGAAGAGCGCTGAATGATTTAATGGTCCATTTCATGAAAATTGTCCCTTGAATTTGGCAGGCTTGTTCTTTAAAGGTCAAGGTTTTTTGGTCTTATTTTTCCCCTCCTCCACTCATACAGGGAAAATTGTCAAACCCTTGAAGGGTCACTTCTGTAGAGAGAAATTTTGCACTGGTAAGGTCTGCAAGAGAGCTCCTTCAGAGGGATACAAAGAAGAGGTACGGGGGTATCAAACTGCATTTAAGGCATATTCTTTTCTGGGCTGTGTTGGCATTACAGAATCACAAGGGTTGGAAGGGACCTCGGGAAACCAGCCAGTCCAACCCCTCCTGCCAGAGCAGGTTCACCTAGAGCAAGTTGCACAGGATGGTGTCCAGGCAGGTTGTGAATGTCTCCAGAGTTGGAGACTCCATCACCTCTCTGTTCCGGTGCTCTGCCACCCTCAAAGTAAAGAAGTTCCTCCTCATGTTCAGATGGAACTTCCTATGTTCAAGTTTGTGCCCGTTTCCTCTTGTCCTATTACTGGGCACCACTGAAAAAAGACTGGCCCCCTCCTCCTGGCACCCTCCCTTTAAATTTTTATAAACTTAATTGACGAGATGAGATCCCCCCTCAGTCTTCTCTTCTCCAGACTAAAAAGACCCAAGTTCCTCAGCCAGTTGTTCCAGACAACTCACCATCTTTGTAGCCCTTTGCTGTGCCCACTCCAGCAGTTCCCTGTCCTTCTTGAACTGGGGAGCCCAGAACTGGACACAGTACTCCAGATCTGGTCTCACCAGGGCAGAATAAAGAGGGAGGGTGACCTCCCTTGACCTGCTGGCCATGCTCTTCTTGATGCACCCCAGGATGCCATTTGCCCTCTTAAAGAGTAAGGCCTTATTAAAGAGTAAGGAAGAAGAGAAACCATTTTCTCTTGATTTCAATGTAACTCCATTAAGTAGATTGCATTCATAGTAAACCTGCTTTTCCAAAGGTCTTTGTTTGCCTCTTACATATCCTACAGCAATGTTTGCTCATATCCATCACCTACCTTTCAAGTAGGACATGCTATTGTACATTTAATCAGAACCCATGAACTTTCCATGGCAATGGGCCTTAAACCTCCCCTCTCTCCATGCTTCATCCCCAAACATAATGGACCTCCACTTCTTCACACCCCAGGCAAGGGTAGCCAGCTCGTTGGGTGATCTTTTCACTAAGCCACTTTCCATCATTTATCAGCATTCCTGGCTAACCAGGGAGGTCCCATTTGACTGTAGGTTAGCAAATGCGATGCCCATCCACAAGAAGGGCCGTAAGGAGGATCCAGGGAACTACAGGCCTGTCAGTCTGACCTCAGTGCCTAGGAAGGTTGTGGAACAGATCATCTTGAGTGCCATTATGCAGCACCTGCAGGACAACCAGGTGATCAGGCCCAGTCAGCATGGGTTTATGAAAAGCAAGTCCTGCTTGACAAACCTGATCTCCTTCTATGATAAAGTGACTGGCTTAGTGGATGAGGGAAAGGCTGTAGATGTTGTTTACCTGGACTTTAGTAAAGCTTTTGACACCATTTCCCGCAGCATTCTCCAGGAGAAACTGGCTGCTCATGGCTTAGATGGGCATACTCTTCACTGGGTGAAAAACTGGCTAGATGGCCAGGCCCAGAGAGTTCTGGTGAATGGAGTTAAATCCAGTTGGTGGCCAGTCACAAGCAATGTTCCCCAGGGATCAGTACTGGAGCCGGTTCTCTTTGATATCTTTATCAATGACCTGGATGAGGGGAGTGTACCCTCAGTAAGTTTGCAGATGACACCAAGCTGTGAAGGGCTGTTGACCTGACTAAGGGCAAGAAGTCTCCACAGAGGGGTCTGGACAGGATGGATCAGTGGGCCGAGGCCAATGGTATGAGGTTCAACAAGGCCAAGTGCCAGGTCCTGCACTTGGGTCGCAACAACCCCATGCAGCGCTACAGGCTTGGGGAAGAGTGGCTGGAAAGCTGCCTGGGGGAAAAGGACCTGGGGGTGTTGGTCAACAGCCAGATGAATATAAGGCGGCAGTGTGCCCAGGTAGCCAAGGCAGCCAACAGCATCCTGGCTTGTGTCAGGAATAGTGTGGTGACCAGGACCAGGGCAGTGATTGTCCCCGTGTACTCAGCACGGGTGAGGCCACACCTCGAATACTGTGTTCAGTTTTGGGCCCCTCACTACAAGAAAGACATTGAGATGCTGGAGTGTGTTCAGAGAAGAGCAAGGAAGCTGGTGAGGGGTCTGGAGCGCAAGTCTTAGGAGGAGCAGCTGAGGGAACTGGGGTTGTTCAGCCTGGAGAAAAGGAAGCTGAGGGGAGACCTTACTGCTCTCTACAGCTGCCTGAAAGGAGGTTGTAGCGAGGTGAAGGTTGGTCTCTTCTCCCAGGTAACAAGTGATAGCACAGGAGGAAATGGACTCTAGTTGTACCAGGGGAGATTTAGGACAGATATTAGGAAAAATGTCTTCACCAAAAAGGTTATCAGATGTTGGAATAGGCTGCCCAGGGAAGTGGCGAAATCACCATCCCTGGAGGTATTTATTAAAAGACGGACAGATGTGGTTCTAAGGGACATGGTTTAGTGGTGGTTTTGGTAGTATTAGGTTAATGGTTGTATGCAATGATCTTAAAGGTCCCTTCCAACCTAGATGGTTCTAAGTTTCAATCTGCCCACCAATGCATGGCAGCGGCCATTTGATGGCCACAGGATAAAAGGGGAAATCCCAGGAATCACCTTATTGTCACAACTTTTATTAATTTGTATTCCCATCATCAGTAAAAGGAGAGTAATAAATGTAGAATTGATTCCTCAGGCAACTTCCATTTGATGTTACACTTCTAGTGCTTCTTATGTCTGCCAAATTGTATTATTCAAGGGAGGAACAAAATCTCCATACGTGGAGTCACCAATATCTCTATGACATTTATTTGCAGCAGGGAGATACATCCGTTTTCTGTCTTTGCAGTGATTTTGTTGTGACGCAGTGAAAATTAACTGCCAGTTGCTGAATCCTGCCTTGTGCCCCCCGTGACCCTATGTGGAGGGGGTTTGGGCTACTGATGGTGTCAGTGGGAAACAGAGGATGGCAAGACAGGCCACAAAATGCTGCTGTGATGCTGCTGCCATCCAAGCTCTGAAAGTTAAGCCCCAGGCAAACTTCCTTCTCCGCAGGAAAAACAAGGCTGCAGGGAGGTCCATACTGCTGCTGCCAGACTGCTCCTGGTCCTGTGCACAGCCCGTTTGCTCCTGCCCTACTGATATACAGGGCGTGCTGGGAATAAACCAGTTATCCTTGTCAGAAACGCTCTTATTTGGTAATTGCCAGACTGTGAGAAAGTGCATTTGGAAAAGACAGAGAAGCACCTCGACCAGCAGCCTCTCATGGCTGCGTCCCAGTCCCCAGCCCAGGGTCTGGGAGAGGAGCTGCGAGCTCCTTCCCACCTCCCCCTTGCATTTCTGCAGTGAGGAGGAGGTGCTCCCGTGACAAATCAAGCAGTGTTAACATTTAACATGAGTTTTAGCAGACAGGAGCACCTTGAAAATTATGTCCAGGCCATTAAAAATAATTAAAAATCAAAGGAATTAGGATGGTGATGGGAGTCGGAGGAAGCAACCCCAAGGGCTGCCTACAGCTGCTGGAGGCAGCCCCTGCCAGGGCCTGGGGAGCTTTGCAGGAGCCTCCTGCTGCAGCGGTTCTGCCTCCCTCCCCTGCTTCTGGCATTAGCTGTTTTAAACCTGGTGGTAAATACCCTGTGTGCTCCTGACAGCATCGTCCTAGTGGCAGCAAATCCACAAAGCTAAGTGAAACTCAGCCTTGCTTGTTCTCCACTGCTGGGCTGTGGTTGCTACAGCATCACGTGTGTTTCTCATGGGTGAATGACTTATTTTGGCAAACTCTCCAGTCCTGAAATATTCTTCAGTTCTTCCATGAAGAATAATGTAAGATGTCTTATAAGACAGCCTCATAAAAATGGATGTTTATTTCCTAAGTGAGCTCCTGGAGTGGTTTGGAAGGACAATGGCATTGCAGCCACTCGGAGATGGGTACATTCACCCTGAAACTATTAGTTCTGTTTTTGAAGGTAATGAAGGTCTATTTGCACAGCTCTTATATTTTAATAGTATGGCAAATTGTATCTTAGAAGTATCCATGTATTATTTTTAGCAATTAGTAAAAATACCTACGTTATCTGTATTCCATTTGATGCCTTTACTTGGGAGGAAGTATCTTTAAATGCGTTAGAAATAAAGATGTACCATATCTCTGACAGTCAAGGCAAGCACCTTCAAAATAAGAGAGCTGATTTCTTTTGGGAGCCCAAAGACCAGCCCATGAATCTAAAGGCATTTGGTGCCTGAGCTTTGCTGGGGCCCTGGCTGAGGACCCCGGCGCCCACCAAGCACTTTGGCATTCCCTCGGGTGTCCCCAGCAAGCACCCACACCTGAAAAACATCCATCTCTCTGCTCATTTCAATATGTGATCTACCAAGCAGAAATATCAGCCTGTCATGCTAATGGTTCCATGTGTCCTCTTTGGATGGAGGAATCAGTTTGTGAATGTGGGGTGTAAGAAATGTGTCCTTCATCTGATGCTATTGAAAAAAAACCCCGAACCTCAACTGGTTAATCAGGTTTTGAAACTGTCTCTAATAAGGAAGACATTTTAAAGCACTTTGACAAAGGGCTCAGAATAACAATGAGTGAATAAGCAAAAATAAGCACAAGAGGTCCTGAGATCGGAGACAGAGAGAGAAAATGTTGTCTAGGTTTTTCATGCTAACAGAAGAGTTTCTGCGCTTCATATCTGAAATAGCCAAAAAGGCAAGCAATGTCCCCGGGTGTTTTTGTTATGGTTTGCAGGCAAATGCAACTTTAATTATAACAGTCCCACTGTATTCAGTGAAGCTATTCTGTGCTTAGGCTTACATATGTGACTAAGCCTTTGCCTAAAGAGAAATACATTTTTATGAGCCAATTAAGGATATTCATGCTCTAAATCTTGGTTGTCTAAGATTTATCCTTGGTTATTGGGGACCAAGGAAGCTTTTCTGGGTGAGAATCAGAACAGGCTTATTTACCTCAATTATCTAAATATTTTTACAGATTTGATAATTACCAGTGCTCAAATGACGAGTGGGTATGTGGGAAATATTAAAAAGTTTGCAACATATTCTAGCATATTTAAAAATTTATGGACTTTGTTGGTTGGCTGGGTTTATGAGCCTGCAATTCCGACTGCGCATTTGTGCTTTCACTTCTTCATAAATCCATGGAAACTTTTCTGAAAAGTTTTAACTACAACATGTCAATGAACTATAAAGGAAAGGTTTATTTTGTATATACCCTCTTTACCTGAGGTCCATGGTTAGACTCTGCATTAGAGCTTCTGGCTCTCATGTGCTCAGTTTGTGCTTTTGATCATGCCACTCTTTGCACAAAGCTGAGAGAATTTCTGCTTCATAAAGAGGAAAATACAGACACGTTTTGATGTCTATAGAAATGCATGTTTGCTCTTATTTTTGAGGCAGGGGAACTTAGGGTTTAACATCTCTACAGTTCTTCCTAGGTCTCTGTGCAATCAAAGTTTCTAAGGAGGACTTAATGGGAACTAGAAATCATTTGGTTGTGGTGGTGGTGGTGTACTTGATACATTTTTCTTTAAAGGTTGTACACTGATAAAAATAGTAAGTAACCTAGTCTACTCATAACTGCTTCATCTTTAAGTTCATGCAAGTTTAGGGAGCTGTAAGTGACTAAAAGGATGAGTGGCTTAAGATTCACTGAGTGATACTGCAAATACAGGGACTGAAATACCAAAGGAGTAAAGGATATATAGACCTTTGCCCATTACATCAAGAAAATGAAAAAGTTAGGAAGGGGGAGGGGGGATTCCTGTGCTACACTTTTCAAGTCCTACTCCAAAAGGGGTAACCAGCCCATTAGTATAGGTGCCAGGAAGCTTGCTTTTGTGACATCTCGCCAAACACACCTACTTTCACTGGACCATAGAAAGATCAATCCTGTCTGAAAACCACCCATTACCTAAGACACCTAATTTATATTAGAAGCTCACTAAAAGGCACTGTCTGGCCCCCAACCTTCACTTCCAATGATAAAGAGGATGTTTTACACCGTATGTGACACTTAATCAAAACCGATATTCTTTAACAAACCCTTAACCTCTAGCACACAGGAGTCATATGAGGCCAAGGGACAAGACACAGATCCAGCTCAGGGTGGCATATCCTTTGATTAAGATGATACAGATTTCCCATTTTTATCAGGGTTACGGATTCTGGATATATCCCTTTTTGATTTGTCAGCATTAAATTTCAGTAGAGGTTCAAGCCAAAGAGAGACCAAGACTAGTGCTCTCTTCAACTGCGTATTAGGAGATAATTTCTCTGAATCCTCTGCAGTAATGATCCTCAGATCTTCTGATCTTTCTGTAAGCAAGTTTTCCTGGGAACCTGGATTTAAACTATGGCACAAACCTTGCTTGCATCTGGGTCCTTTCTTAAGGCGGAGTATCTAAATACACTTATTCTGTGAGCCCCGAGACGGACCTTTTTTTCCCTTTCCTCAGGTCTTTTTCAAAGAGGCAAACCTTCAAGTGAGTTCTTTCACCCTCCCTTGGATTTCTGGGGCAGGAGGTTTTACTTACGGAGTATATAGTACTTTAGACAAGGATTGCAAACTTCAGGGGGTTAGACAATTTTCACTGCCTGCAGTACATTGGAATCTCAGTATAGTTGACTTTACTCCTGGGTGATTCCTCCCTCCCCCCCTCCGTGTTTTTAGGTAACTCCTTGTTCTAGCATTTGTATGCAGCCGATGTGGGCATGGGGAGGTCTCTAAAATTCCACAAAACGGGAGAAAGTTTGGCTGTTTTCCCTCTTTTTAGTCAAATTTTAAAGTTGGAGATTTAGATTTTGTTCAGAACATGGTTCTGCAGAAATTATTTCTAGCCATTATTCCTTAAAAATAATGTGCTGCTTGATTACTAGTGTGTAGAGAAGATCTTGGAGAGGGTTTTGGCTTTCAGTTGTATGTTTTTAAACACTGAAATGGCACATCTGTTATGTGAGGCTCCGTGGCTGGCTGGAGAACGGCTGATCCAGGCTCACTTCTGCTGAGTGCATGATATCCTCATTCGGCACCCAGAAATGTTTCTTATTTAGGCTGTTTTCATTTTTATGATCATTACTAATACATTTATAAGAAAAGCTCTTCTTGTGAGGAACTGCCTTTCTCCTACTTTTCCATAAGAGCAAGGAACCCCCTCCCCCCTCACCCAGATCATCTGCAAATTTCTCTGGCAAAAATAGGAAGAACAAGATTTTGCATGACTTTGGGATGCCAAGAAAAAGAGACAAGCGGGAAGCGTTGGTTCTCAAACCTTTCAGGCCTTTTTTTTTTTTTTTTTTTTTTTTTAAAAAACCCTATAAAGGAAGAAAGGGACAATGTATATAGGCTACTTTTAAGAGGGAACTTCAGTCTTAGAGAGAGACCTGTAATCATGTTAAATTATCTTTAAAGGCAACTTCTGTTTAGCAAATGCAAAGCTGACAAGCAAAAATATGGAGGACTGGTTCTAGTTTATGGCATATCACATACATCAAAGGTCAGCCTTTTATTCTCCTGTACCTTGGTTTTTAAAACTTCATTAATAAATAGAAGCATAATCAAGGAGAAAGACTTGCATCTCAGCTGCCGCTCCAGTTCCTTACCCATCTTGACTTCTTAATCAGAAAACTAATTGGGCCTTGAAATGTTATTTTTTCTTAAATCTCTTCAGATTTAATCAGTGTTCTGCTGGAAGCAATCTTTCACTTAAGATTTCATAGCAATGTAGCTAGAGAAACCATGCCATTTCCTGCATCAAATACATCAAAGTTGCGTGTGTTGGGTTTTTTTAACTAAGTATGTCCTGTGCTTCAGTTCTGGTCTCTCTGCTCTAAAGAAAAACTGCGTTTTATTTCTTACTTCTGCTGGGGGGGGGTGTGAATCTGTGCTACTGCAATGCAGTTTAAAACTAAGGAATTTCCAGGGAAGGAGGAGCAGACCGTCCTCCTGTGCAATGTGCTTGGATGAGAGCTGACAGCAGTGGCAGGGATGCTTTCTACCACCAACACCTTCTCTGTTGCACGTGGTATGAAGGAGAGCCTCTTCATATCATCATCTAATTAAAAGGCAGATTCTGAGTGCTACCACTAATAGTTACCAATGCTTTCCAAAGGTGAGGGCTTTACTGGAGAAAGGAATAGGTAGCTTCTGGGGAGCCTGAGGTGGGCCCGGTTTTACCTGAGATGGAGAGATGTACAATCGCATAGCAAAGCTGAGCGGGTTTGAATTCATGTCTCGCTGCCATTCCTTGCAGGAGGACCGAGTCTGCCTTGTCCCTAACCTGGGCATTTGGTTTACTGGTCGTTACAGCCCAGCAAATACTTTTTTTCTCTAACAAGATGGGAGGGAAGTTAATGTTTCCAGATTTAAAGCTTGCTGTTGCAGAGATGTGGCTCCAGAGTTCCCAGGAGGAAGGTGCTTCTAGAGGGCCGGAGGGCTGGATTAGAGTATTTAACGACTTGCTCGGGTTGACTTTACATATGGGGTCAGTTAAAAGCTGTGCAGTCCCGTGGCAAGGTGCCAGGTTTGTGTTCCATTTTAATTTGAAGCTTTTTACAGAGTGAATGAATGCTGGGGATGGTTTTCTGTTTTGGCTTTGTTTAAACCCAAGATTTGACCCCGATGTTAAAGGCATTGCTGCGTGAGAAGGGAAATCTTGCGTGGCTTTGCTGCCTGGGTGCAAACCCCATCTCCTACCCCTGCCCACGCTGTGGCTTTGGGCTCCCTCTGCCACCCTCGACTCGGGGGGGCCGGGGGTGCTCCTCTGAGGCTTTGTTAAACCTGATTCCAGTCCAGCGGAGGACACGCGGGTGTGCCGAGGGTCCCAGGACAGGCATCCCCACCCAGACGAGCATCTCCTGCAATTATCCTCCCATCCATTTATCCCCTGGTTGAGGTCCCCAAGGGCTGGTGACTCTGGAGTGCGGGGCACCACCCTGTTTGGGGCACCCGCTTCATCTCAACCATCTTTATCCCATGGCTGAAAGCGAGTGCTGGACACTGTCTGGAAGCCACCCCTCGCTCTGTCAACGGGGAGCGGCTGTTGGACTCTGGTGCCCTTTCTCCGCTCTTGCCCCTGACAGGAGCTGGCAGCGACTGCTTTTCCCTTCTCTGAAGCTCCTCTCCTTGCTGACTTTGTGATCCGCTCAGCTACACAAATACACAATACCCAAATACCTGGAATATACAAATTCCTGCATGTGCCCTCTCCTTTGCAAGGCACAAATTAGGATATAAGTAAAACACCGCCTGCCTGTTCCAGCGATCACAACAGCGTCCACAGAGCACAGACTTTTGTCCGTGTTCACAAATATTAATAAAAACCCCCTCTTTCATATTTGCCCAGAAAGCAAGCTGGAGCTCATTATAGCTGCATGCTCTACGGAAGCTTTAAAAGTGGTCAGTACAAGATACCTGGTAAAACTTCAACAGCATATAATTAGATCTGAGTTGCCTATTTTCTGAAAAATGTATTGAATGATTTGCCAGTTTCAGCCCTGGGATTCGGTTGTAATACAGAATGCTGAGAGTTTTGAGAAAATTCAGTATGAAAACACAAACCAGCTTGACACAGACTACTGGACAGGAGACAAAAAAATTTAAAAAGTAAGGCTGTCTTAAATACTGCTGGCAGGTCAACATGAGTATTTTGAAATTATATCCTAGATCTGATTTGTGGACCAGCAGCAGCTTGTGATGAGTGTTGCGGGGGGTCGAGGGGCAGCTCCGGGGTCCCTGTGGGGTCCCGGCTCTCTGTGAGCTTTGCAGGTGCCACCTCGGGGCCGGCTCTACTGGCGCCACCCCAGCGGCGGGGCAAGCCAGGCAGGGGAGCTCGAGGAGGGCTCATCGCCCCAGACCTCCTGATGGACTGGCCGAGTGGCGAGGGGAGAAAAAGCAAACTGGTGACACTGCTGTGAAAGGGTTAAACCATCTGTTGATGCCCACCTTGGCCACGCAGCTACAGCCCTGCTTTTGAAGGAGCTGAGACCCTGCTCTGCTGGCTCTGCCTCCCTCTGCGGCTCGCAGGCACGCAGGTTCCACAGTCTCCCGTGCGTTTGAGGAGGATAAGGGCCTTAGGTCTTGCAAAGCTGACTTGGAAAACAATTTAGAGCACCCCTGAAATGTACCGTGAGCCCACCTACGGCTGGTTGATGGATACGAGTACCTAGAAGAAAGCTAACTCGTTCCGTGGGAGAGGCAGGCGGTGGTGGCAGGTACAAGGCTACATAAGATGGGAGCAGGTCACTCCGGCACCCGAGGAGGGACAGTGGGGCCGAGGGCCAGCGCACATGCCTGCCGTCAGGCCTCGGCTGCGAAGTGCCCTGAATCCCCATCACACGTTTCCTTTCGCTTCCACTGCTAATTGGCACTTTTTACCCATTTTTGCATGTGGAGTGTGTTACTACAGGATAGGGTTATTATCAAATTAATTAGGAGCTCCCTCCAATTATTCCTGCTGTGCCTGACGGGCTCTCCCCGCTCCCCCCAAGGGGCTGATTGGCTACTATAAACTCTCCGGCTTTCAATGACTGAGCGGTGCCACGGGCTCATTAATGGCGCTGCCTCGCCGTGCTCCCCCGCCTTGTCACCTCCCCATCGGTGTCGGCAGCGCTGCTCCCAGTTTGCCTCCTTGGTGCCGGCGAAATTCCTGGGACCCAGCGAGCCCTGAAGCTTGACGGGAGTTTGGATGCTGCTCCAAGAGGTGAGGGCGGCTGCCCCGGCTTGGTCCCGGGGAGCTCGGGGACAGTGCCAGCTGGTGAGTGACCCTTCTCCTTGCACACACGAGCATGGGTCTTCAGGGCGGTCCCGCAGCCTGGCAGGGCAGGGGGCGTTGAGCAGCATGGCTCTAGCTGGGGGTTGTGACGGGAGGGGATGGCTGGGGACGAGCAGAGTGGAGGGATTTATCCTAGTACCAGCATCGCCACTGGCGAGGGCGAAGCTGCAGTAGCCGGTGTCAGGAACGGGTGGCTGAGGCTCTCAGGCAGGGGACAGGGATTTGTATACTGGATCTTGCAACGTGCAAAACCACAACAGCAGCTAAACCCAACCAGGGTGCGGAGATTTGCTTAATTGAGAAATAAGCACATAGTTGTGGGTCAGTGACTACACAGCTGATTGGCTGAGGCTATTTTATTTTGGAATAATTTACAGTTGTTAAATGGATTTGGAAAAGCCTTAATAGTGGTTATTAAACTATTGACTTAGCCTGACGTGTTTAGTGTAGTAATCCGTGTTTGTGTTTGTTGCCGTGATGAGGCTGCTGGAGCCGGGAAAGGTGCCGGAGAGCTGTGAGCCGTGGGCAGGGAGCTGCGCAGCCGGCGGGGCTGGGTGGGCAGCGCTCCTCCTGCCAGCCGCGGAGGACATCAGCAAAGCACGTCGGATTTTAGCTGGGTCAGAAACGACGCTTGGCTTTCCCGTAGTTACAAATTCATTATGTGCATCTCCATCGTCATCTACTGAACCCAAATGAATGTCAAAATACCCTCCTGTACCAAGAGTGGCTTTTTTTTGCACCTGTGCAGAAGCAGACTCATTTTTAGCTCGTCTTTGCAATGAATAAAGTCCAATACTTCAAGTGCAATACTTGCCGAGTGGCCTTCTGGCCAGCAGTTCAAAATGTGACGCATTAGTCTATGGCATGGTGCAGGCTATGTTACCTGAGGACTACAGAGCACGTGTTTTACGATGCACAGAGTAAATCCTTGCAAATGGACTAAATATCTCCAACTCATCACGTCTGCGGTCCACAGGTGATTTACAGAGCAATTCTTATTTTCTTTTTATAGTTTTCTTTTGCATGGTGGTTACAAAGGCAGTGGCCGGATACTTAAAAGACAGATGCCTCTTTTTTTTTTGTTTTGTTTTGTTTAACCCCTAAAATGTGCACAGTACTAAATGTTGGTCTTGCCTGAAATGCTGTTGTGGGCTGGCAGCTGCGTGTTTAGTAGAGAGGCTTTGCTAGGAGGAGTGGAGCTCTTGGACGTTTTACAAAAAACTTGTTTCTCCAAAATGCCAGTTGATGACTGAACTCCAGTAGACATTAACTAGGAAGAAGGAATGCTAAGCAGTCAGATGAAAACCAAAAAATAAATAAAAAATGCGTTTTTCCCTCTAGACTTCCGCTCCCTCATCTCGGGCAATATTATTGTTTCATTACTTGCCCAGTTAGCCAGAACGCCTTCTGGGAGAGACAGGACCTACATTTTGAAAGGAAAACAAACAAACAAACAAACCATTGTGCAGAACCTCTCACCTGTCCCTGCTAGATTTCAAAGCAAAAAAAATTAAGATTCCTTTACAATATGATAAGAGGGCGGGGGAGGTCAGATGCTGGCGGGCAGCCTTTGGAGGTCACCTTTGAGGGCTGCTGCGCTGCAGCCGAGGGCTGCAATGTTTTTATTCCCCTGTCCTCTCTTAAGATTGCCGCTTTGGAACGCACACCTTCAGTGCGAACGGCTCACTGGACTGAAAGGGGATTTTTAGGTCGCAGTGGAGAAGGAAAAAAACCCCACCTATTCAGTAACAATTACAGAAATGGTGTGAAGTCCGTTGTCAGGAGGGCTGGTGCGACGTGCCGGCATACAGCCGTGTTTCCAGGTTCAGCAAACCCTGACCAGCAATGGGAAACTCCCCGTCACGGCCCATTTACATCCAGGACTCCCACACCAGCCCCGGCTGCCTGGCACACTCATTGGCATGCCAGCAATCACATTACTGTTTTTCCAGCCATTTCACGGGTCCAAGGTCAGATCAAAAGTCTCCTTTTCTGGCAGCATTCCCAAGTTTTCCTGTCTGCTTAGCAATGCAAAACCAAGTAACAGCGGCGACAAAGCCCGTCACATCCCAATCCAGCTAATGCACCCAAGCAGTCGCGTCTCGATATGGCCTGGTGAGGCAGAAGGGTGCCTGCAATGCACAGCCAGGTAAGAGCTGGGCACTTGCTGGAGTAGCTTCTGGAATGTCACCATTTTCTAGGGCTGCAAAAAAGTGGGGAAAAGGTGTTTTGTGAGTCAGCAGTGAAAGTATGCATTTCCTCAGCCGAGTCCCCTCTTCTCTTAGTCATCTCCTGACTTGGATGAGAACTGAAACGGTGGGCTTTGGGAATACTCCCAATAAAACATTGGTTTATTTATCATTTTTTTTAACGTACCTGGACATTTTTGGTTCCTTCTGCCTGTTTACCAATTAGTAGTTCTTATTAGCATTTCTACTTTAAAAAGACCATCTTCTCATTTAAATTATGCCACAGTTGGTTTTTAGCCTTAGAGTTGAGAGATATTTCTGTATTTTATATGTATATAATGTATACATACACAAATACACTCTATAGATATATATACACTACCGCAAGTGGGAGTTGCTGCTTTTCACACATACTAAGCTATTCAATAGTAAAGAACAACATGTTAGTTTTCTATTATGAAATGAAAAGTGCACATAAATTTAGGGGCTCCATGTATTTCAGAGCTGTGTAACGCTGTGTATTTACCTCGAAGTACTCTGTGGAGTATCCTGTGTGAGGGCACTAATCTAGACAGTTTATGTAAGACTGTGGAAATTCAATTCCAGAAATGAACCTTCGCATCTCTAGGAACAGCTGGGGAGGCTCAGGTCTACTCATCCTGCTCAGAATGGACACGAGGAATTTGGATTAGATACAGATGGAGCGGGGATTTCGTTAATGACAGAAAGAGAGGCAAACATGTTGCGGCATAACTGCCTGAATACAAACGCATAATATCTGTATACATATTTCTGACTTTAAACTGTGAACACCATAAATATGCTATCATGCAAGAAGCAAAGCATATGCAAACGCAACAATATCCCATTACCTCTCCAGCAAAAAAGAATTTTCATAACTCATTCATACCCCATTGAATAAACGCTAAGATTCACTGCTGGCTGTTAATTATCCTCTACAAAGACCTGGTTATTGTGTTCAATCTTAGTGAAGGCGCAGTTGTTATTGTAGTGTACATAGAGAGAATGGTACCTGAGGGAACTGGGAGGAAATATGCTTGTGCAGAATTTTAACAAGGAGAGCTCTGCTGCACAGAAGGGATTCATAGGGTGGGATTTTGATATGTGCTTCAGGAAATTAAGCTTTTTCAAGACAAAAACCTTGCTGTGACTCTTTTGAATACATGATATCGCCCAGTATTTGAAAAACGCCAGCCACTTAAAAATTGCTTGCTGTTATTAAAAGGAATTTCTAAGACTACTTTGACTGAAGGGGTCGAAGGGAGGAACCGGTCTGTTTTTCTCCAAAGTCTATGACCCTGTAATTGTATCAAGGTAGGTGTATGCAAGAGCTCACAAGGCCCATTCATCTCCTTGAGGTTTTTGAGGAGCACTTGGAGGCCACCAGCCAAAGGCAGCAACCCACTTCCCCCTCACCAGCATGGTGGAGGAACTGGGACCTTACACAGGAGCTTTTCCTGCAGGTCCCAGCACAATGGAGATGGCCAGCTGGAACAGCCCTTTGGGCTGGGTCCAATGCTGAGGCCGCTGGGATTCACCAGACTTCAGAAAAAGAAGACCTGGGAACAAAGGTGATTTATCCCAGGGAGTGATGTATTTTCTGTGCTGCACTATTGGAAATGCTGCAGCTGTGTGGCATTCCAGCAGGTCCAGGAAAGATCCACTGAAGGTGTTATTTTAATGAGTGAGTTCTTTCCCACATGCCCTCCGCTATTTGAATGTCAGGAAGGAGGAGGCAAAGCCTTGTGACATTTGGGTTGCTAAAGTCATCACTTTTGGAATGAAGAGGGTTGGTGGCTCTAGGCTCACGTGGGAGGACTAGCCTTGCTCAGAGGTAGCACAGCAGCTGCAAGGAAGTCCATCTCTCTCCCTAATTCTTTTCCTCATTTCTACTCTATGCCCCTCTTCTCCTTGGCTGCACAGGGACAAGTACAGAGCTCACCCAGTTGTGCTGCTTGCTCCAAATGTGCATGTTGAAAGCAGAGAATAAAGCACATAGCTTCAGGTGGGAATACTGAGAACAAGAAGAAAACAGAATAAACAAAGCTGAAGGAAAGAGAAGTAAAACTTCTATAAATACTGAGCATAACTAGGGATGAAGGGAACAGAAAGAAAATACTGTAGGTCAGGAAAGTGAAGCAAGAACTTTGGGGTGAGATACAAGAAACCATGAGACATCACAGGATGATCCCCTGTTGGTCCAGCTTACCGAGGCACGGGTTGTGGCATGCCCTGTTGAGGTGCCCTTCCCTGAAAGGCCAGTTTGATATGACTCTGGTAGTCCTGCCATTGCCTGCTCGACTGGGCTGGAACAGAATGGGACACTTCTGCAGTCCCTAGCAGCTAATCCAGTAGAGCAATTACGAAAGCAACACCAGGAGATACAGTTCACTTAGGAGACAGTTGGACCCTTGCCTTGTGTTGAAAAGGAAAGACCTGTGTAGGCTTCCCCCAGAATCCCAAACTTGGTGTGACTGTAACAGTGAACTAGATTAATTATACCTTCTGCGCATCTGTTAGCACTGCGTTCAGCACTAAATCCTCTCTGACCTTTGAGCACATACTGTAGTGGAGAAGACTAATATCAGTTCATGCTCAGAGACTTCCAACTTACAGCAGCTAGAAACAGTCATCTGCCTGAAACAGTTCATTGGTAAGAGTCTAGATAGTGTGGTATGTTGTTTCATTCACTTCTTTTAAGTTCTTTGAGACCGAGCTGGGGGATGCCTGCTGCCAGGTGGCCAGCAGGAGCTGTAGAGTTTCTCTCCCATGGTGAGACCTGATATTTGAACCTGATATTTGCTGCTCAAAGGGTGTGTGTGAACAAGCAGGATCCCAATGCATCTCCACTATTCACAGCCCAGGAAATGGCGCAAGACCAGGTTGTCTCTAAGTCTTCTTGTTAGCAAAATTATTTTTTGCATTTTAGCACACCCCTGGGTTAGAAGGGAAGACTGTAACTATTTTGGGGTTTTTAATAGTGTTACTATGAACTGGAGTATTCTAATAGCTGCTTGCAAAGTTCTTGTTTATTTGGGAGCAACTTGTAAGTATCACATCTGTATAACTTTTAATGTTTAATATTAACGCATCTTGAGAGGAGTTTAAGGATTTATTTTTTTTTCCTCTGTTGGCTTTTTGTGATGAGTCAGAAAATAGTTTTGACACCCCCTCTGCCTCTGGTACTCTTGACCCGCAGCTGTTGTCCTCTAGCTGTAGCAGACGCACACTGCACCTCCTGGGGTCTCGCTGGCAGTGCAAGGGGAAAATAGCCCTCAGCAAAATTCCATGAGAGGAATGCTGCGCTCCATGTGTAAAGCTGGGAGATCAAAGATGTAAACTAAGAGTATGTGGTTTGGTTTTTTGTTTTTTTCAGTTCCTGCAGGGGTGTAAGACTTGCCTTAACTAGATTTACCTTCTAGGAAGGCAGTGCCAGTGCAGAAGAACGCTGGGTCTTCCTGCTTTTTTTATGTGTGGATTGTATTTATCAGCCTTATAATAAAAGGATACAAAATGAACATGCAAAACATTGTAAGGCAGAAGCGATCAGCTGGCCAGTGCCTAAGGGATGTATTTATATTCGCGTCTCAGAAATGCCAGCATGATAATGTTCAGGTGCTCAGGCAGAGCAACAGAGCCGGCAGACTGTCAGGGCTCCGACCTGAGGAGCGGTGACAGTTTACTTTCCCTCCTCCCCTCCATTTTTTTCCTTCATTCAACCAAGCAGCATAACCACCTCGTGCTGCAGCATGTAAGTGCTATTTTGCAACAGACACGCACAACCCAGAGTACGGGCTTTGCTGGTATATGTGTTGCATCGTGTTGTTACGACTCTCCTCATCCGTTTCTAAGAGTGCTGCTCCCAGTGAGCGGCTGCCGTTTTCTTAGGGCTCGATTCCTACCACGGGTAGACATTACGCAGCAGATGAATGGTCCATTTGCTCGTGTAGCCTTCAGTCTTGGCCTGACTAGCGGCTTATGTATGGTTAGTCTCACATGTGAGGGAAAGAAACACCAAAGCAAATGTTGTCTGCAAGTCAGCTGTTGGGATGAGCTGGGACCTCTGAACATTCAAACAAATGTGCATCAAAATACAGGGCACCTTATCGCAGCGGTGTTTGCGATCTTGCTTTTCACACCTAATGTCGCAGCCGCGGCGGATATTTACTCACGGGTGGCTGTTTCCTGGTGAATGTTGTGCCTCGACGTGATTCAGGAGAGCGCTGGTGGGAAAGAACAAAGAACCCCAGCTCTGAAGGGTTCAGGCTCCCCCAGCAGAGCCTGGATCAGCCTGAAGCACCTGTCTCCTCTCCTGGAAGAGACTGCACATGGCTGGAAGAAGAGTGCAGAAGAAAAGGGAGGCTGTATTCCTACTTGAAGAGTAGGGAAGGTCATCGAGGACACACCTGAAGAGAGAGAAGTCTAAGCAGGGCGGGCACACAAGGTAGGTGACCACGGCTTCGGGCACCTGATACACAGCTGGTTTGTGCTCTGTAACAGAGCTAATTCAGGAATTCAGCATGGAAGCAAATGCTTGTGGAATATAAATGTATGTCAAATGCACAGGTGATGGATGGAGTGAGTAGTCTCACAAGATATGTGAGAAAAACACGTAGATGAGATCAGCCACCAGGGAAGTAGACCAGAGACTGGGTAAAAGTGGAAAAGAAACCAAGGGAGGGAGAGTTATCCCTCCTTTTTTTACAGTTTTGGGGATTAAAACAACTATCCAGTGTAAGCACTGAATCAGAAATGTTTTTTCGTCTTTGTGTGAAATAACTAAACTAGATCAAGAACTGCCGCTAAAATGCAAGCCTGCTTTCTGGAATGGAAAAAGGAAACTCATACAGCAAGAAGGGGGTTAAAAAGTAGCAGGAGGAAGGACTTTATCCTTCTCCTACTCATCCTTAACCTTTTCCTGGGAACAATGCTTCCTGATGGAAGGATATGTCATGTAAACTATGCCCGTTATTTTTTGGTATCATGATTTCACTCGAAATGTAAAAATGAACGTACCACTCCAGGCTCTTTCTGGGTGCCGTGGTTTGGGTTGGTTTGGGTCACCTCAAAGCAGGACATGGGGCTTCTCTGGCGAGTGCGGGTGCCTCGAGCATGCACCGCTGCCTGTCCCACCGCCCTGCCGTGCTCGGCATTGCAAGAGCAGCCAGAGAGCGACAGGGCAGGAAGGCCAGGGGCTGAGGGGGCGCTGGGTGCCTGGGTCTGGAACCCCAGTGGGAGGGGAACTGGTAATTCCATTTTCTACGTGACAGAGGCAGAATATCAGGATGGACCTTGTCTGTCACGGCCAGATATGATGCCAGCGAGAGCAGCAACAGTGAGACCCACGGTGTGTCTGGACAAAGAGAAAACTACATCCTTGTTTTGGTTACTTTTAATATCTTCCTGTGATGAACAATGATCCTGCTGAATGCCCCTGCCTATATGCAAACGTGCCGCTGGACCACGGGCATGCCAGTGCAGTCGGTCACAGAGCCAGCGGCGTGCAAGGAGCCCAGCCCGTGGCCCTGTGCGTGCATGAGTTCCTCCGTGCCCCTGAGGAGCCTGGTTGTATCTCGGATGCCTACCTGGGCGAGCAAAGTGAAGGTTCATATGGCCACCAGGTCAGGCTGTGGGGGTATTTTGATTTAATCACGTCTCATACGTGGCAAGGGGTATTATTGGATTTTTCAGCTTTGCTTTTTCCAACAATTTTAGATACCTCATGTGGGGAAAGTAGTATCTTTTAAAGAATACATTCTATATTTGGTAATGATTCGAGGCACGAACGTGTCTGAAGGAGAAAGGCTTTTCAAGCGGCATGCTGCTGGCTCAAAGGTTCCTCAACAAATTTTGCCGGGCTCTGCCTCTGAGCCGTGCTGCCCTCTCACCAGCCTGAGCCTTGAGGGATCAATTCGGGAACTGCTTGAGACTCTGCACGATATTCTTCAATGACCCCTTTCTTCTCTGGAAGAAAGATACAGGGAAATGTCAGAGAGAATTAACAACTTAGATGGGCGGGTGGCAAGGCTTGAAAACCGTACAGAGATGATTGAGAGAGGAGCACTGTCCTACAAGGAAACAGTCACTAATACTGCACAGGTGGCCTTGGAAAAATTGTTTGGTTTTTTTTTTTTTTTTTAAAAGTACAGCACAAACTTAAAAAAAAAAAAAGGTTAAGTGGAAAGCCAAATCTACCTAATCTCCAGCCACTATCTTGGCAATAGCACTAATTGACAAAATGTTGGGAATGGCTTGTATTAACATTCAGGCTGAAAAGCTCAAGTTGGCTGCAACGCCCAGGGGTTGTAAAGATATGCTTGCTACGCACAAGCCTTGGGAAATGGTCCAAACCAGAGCGCGCAGGCCAGGCAGCGGCAGGCGCTGAGTGGGCTTTGCAGGATTCCCCGCTGGGACACTGAAGTGCCCAAGAAGAAGACACCAAGTTGTTGATGAATTCAGAGCCGCTCCCGCCATTAATGCCGTGAGTTGTTTCCCTTCTGCGTAACTCCAGCTACAGGCAGGACCTGGGCTGGTGCTGCTCAGGAGCTGCGTTGGTAGCTGGCCTGCTGCTTCCCAGGACGTTAACTGATGCTGTGTGGCAGCAATTTGCAACTTGTGAAGGCATGTGTATGTGGAAAATCTATAACAGGGAGGAAAAACATTTTTCCAAAGAACAGACTGGAGCAGCAGCCAAATAATTAGGCTCTTACCCAAAACAGAGGACAAAGAAGAACGTTGCTCCATTTTTCTTCTTTGAGGTGGAAAGGTGGTGAAAGGGAGGATGGATTGGGATCTAAAAAATGGGAGTTTAGTTCTTGGTTCTGCCATTACCTCTGGCCAGGCTCTCGATACTCCTGCACATCTCATTCATGTCTGTGAAATGGGGATAAGCTCTTCTGTCATCAACAGAGCTTTTATGAGGAGAATATCCTCAATGGACTGAGTCCTCAGACAGGGAGGCAGCGCACTATTGAAGGGAGTTCTCTGATTTCTATAATGGGCACCGCTGAATTAGATAAGCAACAAGCCAGGATTTCAGACAGTTTTGGAGTTTAACAGTGTTGGTATCCAACAAAAAGGAAATGTTTTATATCGGGAGATAAGGATATTTTGTTTCTTGCAGTGTAAACAAGAAAATATTTGTGTTTGTAGATTAGCTGCAGCAATGAAAATACTCCACACAGTCACTAGTTGGGAGTTCTCAGGCTCTGCTAATGCATCCCAAATGGTACAAACTGGAATGGGGAGTGGAATTAAATATGAGATACTGGGCAGGCTGAGGCCTTTTTGCTCAGGATACAGCAGGTTATGTTGTGTGTGAAGTTTCTTGTCTGCTTATAATCATCCTGCTGCTGACCTGCGTATCAAATGTGGACAAATGGTAGATGAACCGATGAGGAAACAGGAGAAAGGAGCATTAGCTCACTGTCGTGTTGGCGGCCACTCTTTTTTGATGTGCGAGTAGCTGCCTCTCTGACGCCGTGGGAAATCATTAGCATACTTTAATTCCTATTGACTTCTATTTGACGGAAGTCATATCTAACTCAGACTTTTCACAGAAGCCAGCTTGGGGCTCTTTTTGCCGACTTTCATAAGTAAGTTTCTTCTCCCCATGGAAAGCCCAGAAGCAGTTTTACAGATCATTTGGAAATCCCTAAAATTGTTTAGATTTTTTTTTTCTCTGTGCCCTTAGAAACCTGCCTCCTTCATTGCCTGAAAATCATGGGAACAAGGAAACATTTTCTGTCTACAGCACTTGCAACTAAGAGCATTATAGTGAATTACAGAACTGTGAGGGTATGCGTCCCAGAAACTCTGAAATCAAGCGCATGTTTAACTTCTAGTCTGTGCAGAGACATACTGCCCTGGGATCTTAATTCCTCAGGAAATAGTAAATAAGGGTAAGGCAGCTTTCTCCCTCTGGCCTAGAATTAACTTGCAGATTTAATTGACCTGTTTTATTACAGATGTTTGTGTTGAATTTTCCTACTACAGGAATTATCATTCATCCAGGAAATAAAATGCCTGCAATGACTAACTTGAGTGTCACATAAAAAAAGGTAAGAGTACTGCCAAATTTCTAAGGTTTTGATACCATTCCCTTATATTGTTAAAATAAAAATCAATTTGTTAAATATTTACTTATTCGACAAACATGCTGTTCTAACTTCCTCTCTGTCTCCTTAAGTAATGAATGACAGAGCACACAAAGAAAGCTACTTGTCTAATTTATTTTAGATCAGTGTAGGAAAAACAGAGACTGACAGGTATAATGTACTGAAGGGAATGGGTATTTATTTTCCAATAAAATTGCAAAATGTAGCTAGTTTAGAAGACCGTAACTTGATTTTATTGCTCCAAGCCTTGGAGATTCTTATTACCGTGCCAGGTCATTATTATTCTCTTAGTAACAAAAGATTAAAAAAAAAAAAAGTTCATTAAAAATATCTCAGGCTAACCTCACACACGTGTAGCAGCAAGAATAATAATAATGCCACACACATCCCTTTGCCACCCAGTGACAAGAATGGGCACTTCTGTTTTTCTTGGGAGTTAACCTTTTTGGGAAGAAGAGGGGAATAGCAGGATTTGGCTGCTGAATTCTTTCATTATCCCTCCTCCTTTGTGTAGGGCATGAAGGCCTGTGAATCAGAAGCACTGCTAGAACAGGCATCCAAGGCCGTCTATGTGCATTGATTGCCGCAGCACCTACGAGCAAGATTGCTGGGCTCGAGAGCCAAGTTTCCTTGCTACACAACATGAAGAAGAATAAAAAGTTCCTGGATGATATTTTTAGGGACGCGAACGTGCAGAGCAAAGGAGGGTCTGAACAGTACAGTGCAGGAAAGAAGTATAGATGAAAGATGAATTACCGTGACTAGGACATAAAAAAGGAGGCAGTCACCTGGAGGGGGATTGCGAATGTCGGAGTACCGGAGTTTGTCCCTGGATGTGTGACTGGTAAGTGATGAACATGCAACTCTGGGGCAAAGTAAACAAACCTTGTCAGACGTGCCCCAGCTATGAACAGGAAGGAAATGTGACCGAGACAAGCGCTATGGTGGGTGTGGTGAAGCCAGCGTGCTTCTTAGTACATCCCACAGCACCTGGGTTGGACCTTCTCTCGCTTTCAGTTTTCCTTCAGCATCCAAGCGAGATGCCAAAGACACGTGGCACTGTTGTGCGCGTCTCCCGCAGACCAGCAGAGCTGAGGGCCCCGCACTGCATCGGCAAGGGACAACGGTGCTGAGAAGCCTGACTTACCCCTTCCTCCAGCTGCGTCTTCCGTGTGGATACTGCACCTCTACTACAGAAAAATCAGGAAAGTGGATAGGCCTAAGATGTGCATCCCTCACCAAACTTCTGAGAATGGTTAGACCCTTGGATGTCAGTGATGTGACAGGCTACAAATTAGGATGAAAGGCTTTCCAACAGCACTGGCTCTTGCTAAATTAAACAAGACCAAAGTCCTGACTGTAAGGGCATGAAGTTTTCCTCCAGTCTCCAGGGTTTGAGAACCCGAAGACTCGGTTTTCTCTTTGTCTGGTGTGCTCCATGCAAATCACTGAGACTCTGGTGAGAATATCCCATAGAGTCTTTGAAAACACATTCCAGTCCTTGCTTTCGTCTTGCATTTCAGCTGATCAGGTTTGAGAAATCAGTATGAAAAAAAAATTTAAAAAAAATATCTTTTCTTTCCCACAGCTGAAGGGCAAACATGGTGTATGTCATCCTCAGAGCTGGACAGCAATGGAACAGAAATCCTGCACTAGCCAGTAGTCTCGTGAGCTATGAGATCTGATGGGTCTTGGTTTCCCTTGGATGATCTCTTCTTTGGATTCTCCTAGGTCTACACAGCTGAAAGCTCCAACTGCAACTTTTCCTGTGGGTGGGTACTCATAACATCTTTCATCTTTGCAGCTTTCTTGGTGTTTCATAAGGGTTTAGCTCAAGCTGCAGTGGGTCTCTTCTTTTATTTAGCAGCCTGTTTTCATGGAATGTATAGGAATGTAACATTTTTAGCCTTTTATTGCTCTGTCTGATGTGGTTAAAATTGGCTACTGTTTGTTCTTGCTCCCTCTCCTTCTCTTGCACAACGTGCAAGTATGTACATGCATGTATGTATGTACACATGCGCGTGCACACACAGAGATTTATTATACGCATGACGAGATAATGATCTCAAAACCCTTTTAATTTCTGTAGGGATCCAGGCTAGGAAAAAAAAAAAGTATTGCAATGCTTTTTCTTTGAGAGAAAACAGAGGATGAACTAATTTTTTTTTTTTTTCTACGCAGCAGACCGAATATTCAATTACCACTCTCTTTAAACGTAACATGTGCTGCTGAAAATCTGGCACTACTACTGTAAAGTAAAAGATGTAGTGGGATCCTTGTCCTGGAACTGCATACTTATGCTTAGGCACGGCACGCACGCTTCGCCTCCAGTGCCTGAGTGGTCCTGCTGAGACTGGAGGAATGCACAGGGAACATAGGCTTGCCATGAGATTCTGTTTCCGTTACATCTTTTTGGAGTTTTGCCACGGAAATGAAGGCATTTTACCCTTCATTTGTAAGTAATTAAGATGATAGTGGAGTTTCTGAGTTTTCTAACTTGGTGAGAACAAACTAATAGCAATGATCCACTTCAATAATTCAGATATTGACACAAGTGAGAGAAACAATACATTAAAAAATAATTAACTTTCGTTAATTAATTTTTAGAAATAGGAAGGACACCTGCAGCAAGTGCAGACGTTTGCAAGTGTCATTAGACTGGGAAGGCTGTGCAGTAATTCTGAACGGAAAACAGGTCAGAAGGACCAAGAGTGATGTGCAGCACGGTCTGAGAAGGAGCGTGAACCATGGGATTGCTAGCGAGCTGCAAGGATGTGATGAAGATGTGCATTTTTTTAAAGATGCCTATAGAAGCCAGAGGTTAATTAGCAGTTTAAAAATGTCAATTGGTGTTTTATGTCAGCACCATCAGTGTGTTAATTATTGTCATTTTCAAGGCTCAAATGTGCTTCTTCCAGACGTAAGCTGAAATAGATTGATGATTCTTTTACTGAGGCATTTCTTGGATAAATTTTAATTAGTATCTTTTTTTTTTTTTCCCCTGAAAGTTTTTTCTATGACCGGAACTGGAATTTCAACTCTCACTCAGCTTTCTCTTCCTTGGTATTTGTGATGCTATTCCACTTGTCTGTGGTATTGCAGGAAGGTAAGGTGAACGTATCCGTTACTGTTGTCTTGTCCAAATTTTAAATTTTGACTTCTCTGCAGCATAGACGCAGACAAACCTGAAATGAACCCTAGAACCTTCCACCACCTCTTTCATAGTTAACAAGAAGAAAGGCACAAACCTAATTTGTTCTGTTGCTCTTAATGCTTATGTCTGCTTTAATGAAATTATACTTGTAGGAAAAACCACAAAGGCTTTATATGCCACCATGGACATGCCAGAACTCTGTTCAACAACTGGGTTTCCTCACGGGGCAGTGGGAGTGGATCAGGCACCTCGGGGGCACCCAAGCCAGTCAGTCTAGAGGTGGCACAGGGCTGCGAACAGTCCCCTACTGCCAGCTAAAACAAAACGCCGAGAAGTGCTGCGAGGTCAGGTCGTTCCTGCATCAGACGCCTCCCAGGGAAGGTTCTCCTCTCATACGTGGTCCCCGGCTCTCTTCTGGAAGTCACTGCCCACAACTTCTTCAAAGATCCTGTCAAGGATTGTTGCGTTGTTTTTTTAAGAAACAAAAAAACCCCTCCCTCACCTAAAGATAAGTAAGAGCTTGGAGCTGTTATACAGGTTTATGAATCTCCTTTACATACAAAAATGGACACTTACTTGATCCCTCACTGTTCAGACCACCTTAACCCTGTGGGCATTCGGCTGCGGGAATTGGGGCTGCTCACCAAACACACTGTGACTGGCTAGAGAGAACATGGGATGTGGTTTGGACTGTAGCCCCAGACTTCCTTCTAGAGGGAGCCACAGAGTCCTGCTTGCTCTTGCTCTGGGAATTTGGACTGAGATTCCTAAAAAAATATGTCACTTCATCCCTCTAAAAATATTTCCTTCCAGAGTACATAGCTCCTGCTATTAAGTTTTCAATTTTTCAGTAAACATATGTGCATGTAGATAATTTGACAGTCTCTTTCATTTCCACAATGGCCTACTTTTCTTTCAGTACTATTAAAAGTAAAATGCCAAATGGCGAGACAGAATTACACTAGACAAGAAGTACGTAACAAGACACGTTTTTTTTCTTTCAGGTGAATTTATCTATGTATCTGTTTGTTTATTTCCATGCCAATTTTGTGTCAGGCTATGGAGAAGGATCCTTAGATGCCATATTACAGATTCTGCACGTCATGGTTACAGACTTCTTCGTCTGAACAATTTTTCTAACCTCACCCTTAAGGATCTATTTTTTTTCCCCCCAATTATTTCTATAATCACATTGTATCTATCGTGATGTCCTTGAAGGGTAGGAATTAAGCATAAACAAACCAGATAATGATGGAGCCCAAAGGCAGCAACTTTCAGGAAGCTTGAAAAAAAGCGATATATATTTTTCATTTAAGTGAGGTGAAATGAAAGAGTTGTCTACCATGATTTACCTGCTAAAGGGCAAATTTTCAGCTATGTACCTATCTGTTCTTTCCTGCCACCTTTCTCCAAATGAGAGATTAGATGTTTGCTCTTTGTAAGAAACAAATTTGGTTAATGAAGCAAGTTCCTCCTTAGATGGAATAAGCTGCCAGTTGAACAAAAACCACCCAAATTTTACAGAGAAGATATAATTAATATGCTCTTTATTTATTTGTATACACAACTAAAAACAAGCCAGTACAATTAATGGGAAAAAACCCCTCTTGTGCAAGTACATTAAAACTCTCCTGTCTTAGTCACACAGTTTAACATGAGAAAGAAAAAAGCAGCAGAATTAGTTTTCTCTAACATGTTATTAAGGACAGAGCCTGTTTACCAGTCAAATATTAGATGTCCCCATGGAATTTGACAACTTGCAAAATATACAAAAGTACATCACCCAGGGAGAGTTGCAGCTGTAACAAACGAGGAAGAATTTCTGACTAAAAGGGAACATGACTTATTTTGTCCTAATTGCTAAAAAAAATCCATAAATACAATGACTAGGCTAGAAACAATGTTGCAGAGGACTGTCCTCACACTTTGGCATATGTAGAGCCTGGACAGACTTTCTGCTGGCCCCATTCTTTGAAGATCTGTCATCTGTGTTGGTGGAGAGTCACAGCCTTTAGATTTGTGCACCAACTGGGTTGTTAGGGTACTTATTCACAGGTTCTTCCTCTTACTGTGGCTAGGTTGTGTGTCTCCGACCTCCAGCTGAGTGCGGAAGGTGCCTGGAGCTGGCATGTTCCTGCTGTGAATTAGTTTGCTAGGCCTTTCTTTAGCCCGTCAACAGCTCCCAGGGGACGTGAGCAGATCAGTGGAATCAAATGTCCCCCCTGCTTACAGCTCGATCCAGGTACCACAGATTTCTCTTTAATCTCTCTTTAATAGAGTTGTTTCAGGCAGAAACTAGTATTTTTACAATTGCTTTCCCATTTAAAACAGAAAAAACCGCCCTTCTAAAATCCAATTTCACTTTTATTAAATATTATTCATCTTTTATACGATTACACTTGGATACCATCACACTTGTGCAGCAGACTATACAAATGTGTGGCTCTTTCTGATGCTCTCGAGTAGTGTTTGTGCTGCTCTGGAGGCTAGAAATCCCGGGCTACTGACAGGCGCTTTACAGAAACGTAGCCAAAAGCCAGTTCCTGTGCAGTCTAGCCAGCTTCATACCCTGAATTGATCCACTTGCTGCTGCTGGAGGAAGTCCTGCCTCTCCTCATCTCCTCCCACCCACGGAGCCCCGTACCCCACTGTGTCTAGTTTGACTCTATTTAGCTTGCAATGTGGGGAGCAGTATTTTTTTGCTGGGTTTGTTTTCTGTCAGTTGTGTAAGTTGATTAAATTATGGCGAGGTCAATGCACTATTAGGTTGGCTCAGCTTCTTCTGGTCAAACCACACCTACTGCTCAAGCCTGCTCCCGCCTTGCAAAATTTGTGCTCTCATAGCCACTCATCTCAGATGAGGGAAGTGCTTTCTGGGGAATGATGACATGATGCCAGCCAACACCTTTCCCTGACCGCGGCTTCTTCCTTGCTGATTCTACACCAGGCAAGGACTCATTTCTCTGTTGACATCTGAAGGGATGAACTCAAGTCATGCAACTATCTCCAACCACTACGTGCTGACTCAAGAAACCTCACAAGTCAACCTCCTGTCAGTCCTGCCTGCGGCCCTACGTAAAGATCTCCCAGCATTCTTAAGCAAATGGCCCCATACGTGATGCAGAAATTAAGAGTGTGATGTCTAGGACTAGTAGCTAGATTCTTTCTCCTGTTTGCTAAGGCTTAAACAGATTGGAGAGGAAGGCTGAAATTCAGCATGAAGTTGAATTCCAGTAAGCGTAATAGGTCTGATTCAGAACCTGCTAATTATCTTGGGGTTTGCAGTACCAAGTAAATGTTTGGCACTTAGAAACCAAAATACATTGCCCTCCAGATTCTACTGAAATTTTAAACAGATGACTAAAGTAAAAGAAGGTACCTCAAATTCAAAAGGATACCTCCTCTGAATTGTTGCGTTTTGTGTCCTAGTTACTTTTTCAGGCATAAGATTTACAGATAATTCTGCTTGTTGACCCTTCCATACAGGCTGCGTTTTACAGTAGCTTGTTGAATCGAGTCCCTACTGATTCTTCAACATCACTTTAAACTCAGCCCTCCCAAATGAAGTGACCCAAGTCTGAGTTTTCCCAGTGGTACAGCCCACACCATAGCAGAACGCCATCCTCGCCGTCTTTTCCAGTTGCATTCTAGGCTTCAGCATGGCAAAACGACCACTTCTACAGCTAAACACAGCAACGCCGATGTGAAAACTGAACTGGACCTCATACCAATGACCCTTTAATAATACATCCCTTTAAATGAATGCAAGGTCACCAACAGAGGGACTACTAAAGACAGAAATAATACGTCATAACTAAGAAGTTTCAAAGCAGTATACAGGCAGAAAAGACATTGCCAAGCATGGCAGGTACCGTGCTGGATGGAAGTTCTGTTGGATTGTGCATGTCTTTCTGAACTTACACCGAACTGATATCCTCACAGAGACTGAGCCCCAAAACTTCAACCAATGAGACCTAAGTTAGACTGGCCAAATGCAGCACTGAGCTTACAATTGAACTACAGGGTGTTTTAGCGTTCTTTCCAGTTTGCATCTTATTTGATCTTTCAAAACCTCCCCTAAAGTTTCATCAGAAGCTGGTAGGCATCACTTCCTCTCCCAAACTCTACTGCTACTTACCGCAAAGGCGGCATCTCAGTTCTGAAACAGCTGCACTTTGGTATCTGGTGGAGGCGTTCTCATTATGCACAGACCAGTGCTGCTTTCTCTGTACCTGCGTAGCTCAAATCACAGGACACCGTTTTCAGGGAATGGACTGAGAATTCATCCCAGGACCTGCCCTTTACCACAAGCAGCCTAGAAGCAGAAGGCAAGGGTTTACAGAGACGAGGCTATTTAATAATAAGCTGGTCATGGTTAGTTTATTCAGATCACATACTGATACAGTACATCTGGTGGGTAATCTCAAGAAAGAGGAAACAATGGCTCCTCTAATTGGGCATGGAGCTCAGTCTCTGTGGGGATATCGGCACAGTGCTAACTCAGCAGGAAGACCACCACCTAACAGAACTTGCAGCCAGTACAGATCTGATGACCTCCCCGATGCGTACAGGATTTTTCTAGTGAATCTTTTGATGCTGGTAGACTGATAAACAAAAAGCAAAAAGAAAACAAATAATGTCTTTTCTCATTTCCTTTTTTCCTTAATTTTTTTTTGGTGTTTGTTTCTTGTGTTCTTAATCTCCACTGGGAAGTGGTAAATAAAACCACTTTATTTTTATCACCAATCAGTTTATATTTAACATTTCTGACTGAGTCTTCCTTACAATCTTTTTTCATAATAGCCTGCTTTTTTTGCAGCTTTCTTGTAATTTGTCTTATTTTTGTAATAGCCTATTAATATTATGTTTTGCTTCTTTTTTATCTGAATTTAATATTATCATCACAATGTTCCCCTAATTTTAGGTAGTTGACTAGAAAAAGTTGGTCCTCAACTAGCGTTGTGAAGCCTATTTACATTCAAGTTTTATTGCATGGAAAAACTCCTTTATGTATATATGTGTATATATATAAAAAAATCCCATTATTGATATTTCAGATCCTTCTGTCCTAAAGCACTGCAATTATGTCCCGATCCTGCAATCGGATCCATACAGGTAAACTACTCTATTGAAAACACATCACTGAAATCATAGAGCTCTCAACATACACACAATTGTAGAAGAAAGAGCAACATCCATATTTAGTCCTAGACAACACAATCTTCCTAAAGCAAAATGGCATTGATAATTTTTGGCAATACCCTGCTAATTAGCAAGGGCCAGTTTTTTACTATTATTCCCACCTTCCCAGCACATGAACAGGAATTATTTCTCTTACAGATCAAGCTTTAAATGAACCACTTCCTAGGTTATCGGAAGTCCAAAGTCATCTGTAATAGTTCTGGTTCCAGGATGACAGGCTGTCATACGTTTCACCAACAACTTCTGATACGGCAAAATAAATTGCAGATTTTACACTAGCAGTACGGATTTTTTTTTATTAGATACCACGGTAGTCTTGTGGATCGTGTAATCTTGCATTTTTGGTTTTCTCCTAGTATTTCCTTATGTACTGACTCATTTTGAAAGGTTCTGTATTCTAGCTTTTACTGGCTAAAAATTATTTCTGCCACTATTATGTTATGTCAGAATAAATGTGACTTCTGTTCCTAGTTACAACTTTTGCTTCTCAGTGTTCTGTTATTAAAATAAAAAATATGAATTGTAGAAAAAGCTTCCTCATCTTTATGGCTATGTTACTTAACTTGCCAAGAACTGATTCTAAAGTGGAATCACAAGAGACTATGTAAATAAATATAGACATTTTAAAAACAGAAGGAGGGGTTGGTTTTTTTACTACCCTGGAAAAAAATGAATCGTGACAAAACAGCTTTGGAATTAATTTACAACTTGCTATTAAAAGTCACCTGAAGGCACTCTCAACATACCAGCAAAAGTAAATGGGCTTAAAATAAGACTACACATCACACAGTAACAGCAGCCTTCCACTGACAGGGAAGATACTGCAGCCTTCTTCCATCATAACTTCCTGCTACTAAATTCACATTTTCTGTTTGCGTTTTTTCCTGTTCTGTTAACAGTTTCTAGGCTAAGCCTGGGCAGTTACTTCAAGGTCATAGTGCTGGGCTGATTGAAAAGCACGGTTTATTTATTTGCTGCTCAGAGAAGCTGTTGAAACTCCCGACCATGTTTCTGTTTCCTAGTTACTGACTTCTCCATGGGTTTATCTGGGTAGTCTGTGGCTTCAAATACCCAGTACAACCACGGACATATGAGACCATGCTCGCTCTATCTCCTAGGTAATTCTCAGTGATAATGACAATAAATGTCATAGCAGGAAAGTAGGTTTGAGTTCTCCAGCCCGATGCTTTACAGGCTCCCTCGACCACCACATGAAAGGTAACCAAGAACTCATTCACGAGGGGAGCCCACAAGCTCCCCTCGGGTCAGCATCGCTGTCCTCCCAGACACGAGGGAAAGCCAAGCTAAAGCTGCTGCCCTTTACAGGAACGCTTCACAAGCTACATGGTGTAACAAGGCCCCACTAATAATCATTTCTGTACCGTCGTATACTTATATAATGCTTTGAACGTATTTCCTGCCTTACTTTAGCAATGCGAGAGCTCCCGGTTTCCTTTGTGTTGCATAACACGAGGGCCAGAGCAGCAAACTGACGCTGAGGGGAATCTTACTAATTCCCCTTAACGTGACTAGAACAACATCTGCTGCCACCAAGGCTGGGCTCGCGCCGAGGCTGGGCTGCCTGGCTCAGGGCGCAGCACGCCCTCGCTGTCCCGCCGGAAGGCCGCGCCGCCTGAAAATCCGACTCGCGGCCTTATCCTCGACGGGTTTCACCGTACGGAAGCGGCGCAGCAGCTTTTTTTAGCTTTAGCCCACCCGGCTGGGCCAGCTGCGCGCCCGCCGCGGCCCCAAAGCTTACGCAACGGCCCGCCGGGTCGGTCATAGCGCTGCGGCTCCCGGGGCCGCGCCGCCGGCGGACAGAAGCCGGCGCTAACCCGCACCCCCCGGTCCCGCAGGAGGGGTCGGCCCGCCCTGCGGACTCCGGTACCCGGCGGCGGCGCGGGGCCGCCGCCAGGCACCGGCTGCCTGGGCGGGCCGGCTCCCTTGGGGACGGCGCGCCGACATCTTAGCG